>JAGDQP010000054.1:95289-249264 GCA_022664845.1 Lepisma saccharinum
TTACAACAGATTCTCAATCGATAGATAGTGGTAGATACTTTACTCATTTAGAACATGAATTATCATCTCTCGGATTAAATAACTGAGATAAAGACTGCAATGGATGGATAATCCTCAAAATTCTAATGAAACTGCAAATATCAGGCAAAAGCCATTGTGTTTAAATAGATTCACCATATATTTATCTACAAGGGCAGATTCCATGTATTGAAATAAACTATACTGAATTCTGTGACTTATAACAGTGTTAGTTACGATAAAGCTGTATATTAGAATACACGTGGCACAATATTAGCATTTGCAATGGCTAATAATACTTCAAACTTTTCTGAACTCGATGCCGATAATTATGTTACCGAAAGAAAACTGTTTGATTTGAAATTACTTTTCTATTCTCAAGTTAGGAAGACCAGTATCAGGCGTGGCCAACTTACAGAGGTCAAAAAGAGGTTCTCAGCTCATGCTGCTTCCACATGAAAATGTATAATTAAAATCCATGTGATTTGGAAAGCGGCCCAAGTTCACGGAATTGGGCCTTTCTTCAGATCACAGTGCGAAAAAATTATTTCATGGACTTGAACCCTTATCCGAATCATGTCTTCAATTGTAAATACAAAGAAGTGTAATCATAATTAAAGTTAACAGTCATGAACTTTTTTTGAAAAATCTCCTCCATAGCTTATGTCGATAAACAGATATGATTTATAAAATTCTTTTTCAAAGGTTGAGAGGGGATAGATTACAAGTATTTTGCAGAGGGGCCCAACATTTCTAGACACGACCCTGCTGGAAATCAAAGAACTATTGAATTTCAGATTAGCTCATTCTTTAAGAATTTTTCGTTAATCTTTACACCCAACGAACATTTAGGGCCTCTTTTCATGTTCATTGCGTATTTTGAAATGTGAACTTTTTACTTTATTGAAAATAGTAACCCTCTTAAAAATTAGTTTCTAACTATTACAATTGAAAACACAATTCCTTATCCCATTTAATGTTAATTAATTTAATTAAAGTTAATATGTAGATTCTTCATATTGATATGTAACAAACAGTTAATTGTATGTTGTCTTATCTACAATCAGATCGCTTCTCTGTTGCCACCTCCAGGTGTAGAATTCTATCCGGGATATAATCGCCACTTGCAACCTCTGTTTGACAGTTTACCGCGGCATACGACGAGGAGATACATTAAACTAGGTGTGTATAGTGTTTAAAATAATTAGATATATTGTACACTCACGAGAGGACATATTCCTGGAAAATAGCATTTCACTTTTTATTGGAACTTGTTATCTGTAGCTTAGAGATAGACACTTGGATCCGGATACTATTGGAACCGGGTACCCGGATGCATAATTCCGAATTACAACCAATTTAAGCCATGGCCCAATAATACACTATTCTGATTGGTTGACTGCAAGGACGTCACTCACCGTTGAATGAAACTTCGAACTTCGTTGTGTTCATGCGCACGGCGGTCAAACTTTCAATACTCATGTTTCAAATAGTTTATTTTACTACGTTGTGAACATTTAATAACCTTTCGAAACAATATATACAAATGAAATTAGTTGTAAATAATAAAACTGTACGAAAACAATGTAAAATTCTTTAAAAATAACCATAACAAAAAAAAATTCTCCTCGAAAAGTTCAAATGTTCTCGCTGCCAGGTATCTATTGGGCACCAAATACATAATTGATTAATGTGAAAAAAAAAAAAAAAAATACAGAGTTAAATGAAATTTTAAGATGCCAATTACAAGACTAAACTCAATAAAACTGCTTTCCCGATGAAAACCTAAACGCGTTCAAATTAGTAAGCAGAGAAATACATTTACACATGTACATACTTTGCAAAATACAGGTTAATTAGAATAAATAAACTGTCCAGATATCGGGAACTTGCTCATAGTTGAAATTGTAGAGCAATTGTAGCATTTCTAACCAGTGGTGTCAATTGAGTTTTTGCTTGGGGGGGGGGAGGAGGATTATTTAGGAAATAATTTAAGATATCACTTAGCGCATCCCATCTATTTCCAAGCGAAGTTATTACTTCATACTCTGCATATACGTAATCAGTGATTCCGTCAGACTCCCCTGTGGGGGTTTACCTCCCAAAATCTCGACAACACCCCCAACTTAAAAATTTTTGCTGTGAAAAATCGATAGAAACCGTGAAAAACTTCACGTACACCCCTCCCAATGATGACTTTGCACCCCCTAAACTGAAAATCCCGGCGGAAACCCTATCCACTAATTTCTAAGTTGTTAATGTTACTCATTTGAAAGTTCACGAAAGTACTTTGCAACTTTTAACTTTTAACTTTGCATTTCCTGCGAACTGTCTCAAAAGCGCTAACCTCCCGCCACAATCATTATGTTAACTGTAGCTTTGTTGCCTATCTTTGGGTGTCAAAAGTCCACTAGCAACTGAATATTATCTTTTATAGTCATACTCCCTCACATTAATATATGCTAGAATACATATTCATGAGCCATTCTTTCTAAAATCCTTTAAACCATCAGCAATATTAATTGTCATATTGTGCTTGAATGGGCTCCTACACAGCAAAATTCTGGCATTGGACATTAGCTCCGACGATAACCAATTATTCAGCAATAAGAATTTTGTCTTCTGCCCAATTACAACCATACCAGGTATTTATGTCTCTAATCTAGCTCTTAACACGAATTTCTCGAAAGACGAAATACAGGGTAAAAATGTGAAGAAGAACTTAAACTTGAACAAACTCTTATTTATGATTTTACTGTGTGGAGACGTGCATTTAAATCCAGATCCAGTTCACAATCAGCGTAGTAATTAATTAATGATTAAATGTTATTACCAAAATATTCAATCTGTAAACAACAAATTATTAGATTGTGCAATTAATTTACCAGAGTTTCTACACTACGACTGTGTTATTTTTAGCGAGACTTGGTTAAATGAAAATATATCTAGTGCAGAAATACCTCTTTCCCAGAAGTGATCGTGGAAGCCGAGCAGGTGGTGTGGCAGTGTGTATTAACTCTAAGTGGCCTAGTAAAACGAGAGAAGATCTGAAAAATGACTGTGAAATTGTTTGGGCTGAAGTGCGTCTTAATGCAAGCAAAAAATTACTAATTGGTTGTTTCTACCGTCCACATAAAAATAGTCCCAGGGAACTGTTAATGGCAGAGATTCAACATTAGCTGCACTTTCAGAGGGTGATGCGTTATTGTTCGGAGATTTTAATATACACATGGTCTGGTCAAGTTTAAAAACTGGGGTTCCCACAGACAGTAATGAAGCTTGGTTCATGGAAAATTTTATACAATTTATAGAATTTTGGACTATGTGTTATCCACATGTGATAAATGTACTATCACTCCATCTATAAATTTACTTTCATCTGATCACGAGAGTTTGGAGGTGAAGCTATTCATTATACTTTAAAAACAAAGTTGAAATTTCCTTCTTTCACTCCAAAGCAGCATATTCCTCTTTGGAGAAAAGCTCGTTGGAATGATATTAACCGCGCTCTTTCTCTTTTCACATGGTGTATACTTGAAAACTTAACTGTAAATGAAGCTATTGATTTGTTCACGGATGTAATTCATGCTACCTGTAAAGACTTTGTCCCTACAAAGAAATTCCGATCCTCTAAATATCCTCCCTGGTTCGATACAGAAGCGCGGTCTGTTTTAAAAATAAAAAACTTGCATTTGAGCTTTGGAAGCAACATCGAAAGCACATACTTATAGCTCTTTTCCTCAGATCAGGCGCTACTCCAAGAAATTCCTTAGGGCAAAGTATCAAAATTATATTAAAGAGGAAACATCTGAAATATTTAGCAATCCTAAAGCCCCTCGTACACGATTCAATAAAGCTTGAACAAGAGCGTTGAACAAGCAATTGGATGAAAATGACGTCACGAGTCAGAGACTCCACACAGGAAATCTCTTGAATTCAAGTTTCTCATCCAATTCGTCCTATTTAGAACCTGTCCTATTTTTATTGAATTCAACGCACTGATCTACCAATCACATCGCTGGTGACTTGAAAACGTGACAACAGTGCTTCCGGAATGCTAAAAATTAAGATGTTAACATGGAGCAGGTAATTTTCAAAGCCTTGTTTTTATGATGCGAAATAAAGATATTATCAGAAAATCAAAATAAAATAAATAAAGTATCGCTACAAGAAATTCCATCACATCTTGCTGAGGTAAAGTGTACCTGATGTTTCTTCTGTAGTTTTTGTACAATCACTATTGCAATAGAAATTGATACAAAGCGTTTACTATAATTCCTAATAAAGTTCATATTGTATTTAGAAGCAGTAGGATATTAATATTTAAAGTGCCACTGAGTTGCTCATAATCTATGTGGAAAGGTCGAGTTTTTATTTACTGTATGTAGGAAGTTCAAAGCTGCTAAACATAGAAGTATCTGGTTACACTTTACTATACGGCAGAAAACAATGTAATCTTTTCCAACGTATGTGAAAGTGTTGTAACTTAAAATATAACAAAGTTTCGAGTCATGGAAGTATTAAAT
This sequence comes from Lepisma saccharinum, assembly GCA_022664845.1. NCBI lineage: Eukaryota > Metazoa > Arthropoda > Insecta > Zygentoma > Lepismatidae > Lepisma > Lepisma saccharinum. The sequence goes on from JAGDQP010000054.1 coordinate 99,834, forward strand.
TAGAGTGAAATAGCGAAAAGTACTTGGAACTACTTGGCTGCTTCCACGTTGGTGAGCGAGCACATTAAACTACGCATCGCATATAATAAAAAATCTAACCTTCTTTAACCCGCCTTTGCTTATTCAACATTGTGGCCATGATTTTTGTAGCAAATAATGTGTCATTCATAATACGACGCAATGCTATTATTATTCCGCCGCTTCCCTACAATCTTCATGTAGTAATGAACGCAAATAAATCTATTCCGACACGAAGTGTCACGATTAGTATGCCTCCACATGGCGCTATCTTGATCAACTGGAGTGCGTATGTAACGAAATAATAATAAAATATACATTTTCACTTTGGATTGTTAGTTGTCGTTAGATGTTTATAGAAGTGCGTGTAACCGGAAATAAATATAAATTTATAAGGATTGAAAAGAGTTTTGAATAAAGCAATAAAGAGTCGATGTTCGAGGCATCACCAACTACGGAATCGCAGCCGCTAATCAGGTTATTATTTTATTAAAAGCGACGCATATCATGTTCAACATTCACTCCATGTTCCCGCTTTCAACGCAGAAAGAGCAAATCGACTCATGTGCTTTTGGCTCCTTCACACTTCCGCTTAACTTATCGAATCGTGTACGAGCACCATCCAAGCACTTTCAACATTACTTGGATACAACACTTTGATTATTCCAGTTGGATCGTGTACGCACTCATCCAACTGCTTGTTCAAGAATTTGATTCAATGTTTATTGAATCGTGTACGAGGGGCTTAAGAGATTTTGGTCCCTCGTAAACTCAAGTAGGTATCAGTCACGTGTTCCGACAGAGTTAATTTACGATTCGGCTACAGCTGCTGGTGAAAAGAGGGTACATCTATTGAATGAATACTTCTCTAACAATTTCTGTGTCCAATCTCCTCCTTTGCCACCTCCTCAGCTTCAAACGATCTGTTCACATTCACTGTCTTCATTAAGTACATCATCTGATGAGGTAAAATATCTGCTTTCTTCTTTGCCTCTAAATCTTTCTCCCGGCTATGATAACATTAGTGCCATTTTTTTACGTAATGCTGCTGAATCATTGACTAACCGTTTTTCTCTTCTTTTAAATAGGTGTTTTGCCGAAGGTGTATTTCCTTCTTCTTGGAAACAGGCTAATATTATACCCATTCTGAAATCTGGAGATAAGACCCATGTCTCTTCATACAGACCCATTTCTCTTTTATCTATTTTGTCTGTGGTGTGTGAAAGAATCATCAAAGATAGACTTTATAATTTTGTCTCACCCTATCTAGACTCTGCTCAACATGGCTTTCTTCCTGGTAGTTCCACTCTTACCAACCTGTCCTTGTTACTCTCTGATGCTACCCAATACCTGTCCAATAACACACAACTTGATGTCATCTATCTAGATCTTAGTAAGGCTTACGATAGAATTGATTGTAATCTTCTTCTTTATAAATTAACTCACCGATTCAATATCCATGGTAACTTCCTTTCATTATTGCGAGACTATCTCACTGGCCGCGAACAACGTGTTGTTCTTTCTGGATCATCTTCTAATTTTGTTCCCGTTCTCTCTGGTGTACCTCAAGGTAGTGTTTTGGGCCCGCCCCTTTTCCTTCTATATATGGACGATCTCCCATCTTATCTCTCGTCATCTAAAACCAAATATCTTTTTGCTGACGACTGTAAATTATTTCGACAAATCAGATCATTACAGGATATTGCTGATCTCCAAAATTTCATCTCTGACCTCTTGGACTGGTGTGATGCGTGGAACTTGAAAATAAATCCCTCAAAATCTTCTTTTCTTACTATTTCTTTAAAGAGGAATCAAATCCCATGTGCCTATATCATTGAAGATAATCCTGTTGCTAAAGTTTCTTCTCAAAAGGACCTTGGAGTGGTATTTGACGAAAAACTTCTGTTTGCTGATCACGTGACTTCTATAACTAACATTTCTATGCGCTTACTCATTCTTCTCTATAGATTTACAGAAATTAAGGACCTTCATTCATTGAGTATGTTCTACAAAACTTTCATCTCCCTTAAAATTGAATATTGCTCCCCAATTTGGAACATGGCTAGTATTTCTAATCTATCTCATATTGATTCTGTTCTGAACTTTTTTCTTGCTATAGCCAAAAGAAGAATACCATCAGTACGTAGCTTAAGCAAACTAAAGTTATTATCCGTTCTTGGTCTCCACGTACCCTCTTCTCGTCGCAAGCTGGCAGATTTGATGTACTTATACAAGATACTTAACGGGAATCTTAGAACTGGAGAGCTGATATCTAAATTTTACTTCCTTGTTCCCTTGCGAATAACCAGAAATAATAACCTCCTTCATTGTACCACGCCTAGGCTAAGTATACGGCAGCGCTCCTTATTCCATAGACTAGTAATTATGTACAATACTCTTGATTGAAATATTGGTATTTTAGGATCTGAAAACACTTTCCATCGAACTCTAAATACCAATATCTGAGTTATTACTTTTGTGTATTATAGTCGTAATGTTATTGATATCAATTGCTGTGCTTTGTGTTGTTTAAAATTTAATTTCATGTTATTTAGTTTGAAATAATGTTATTTAGTTTGTTACAATGTTATTTTGTTTCTGTCTAAAATGGCAACTCCAGCTGTATCTGAAACTTAAATAAATAATTTCTTTAAATGTATGTCAGTATATAAAACCAATAATCCTACGTTTAATTCGGCAAAGTGTAATAAGATTCTATAAAAACAATAATCCTCCAGTGTCTAAGTTTTCCTTTCTTAAAAAGTGCTGCCATCTGTTGACCACAAATATAAACAGACGATAAAAATTTACAGAACGTAATATAAACATGCGTAAATATGTTCAGACATTTAAACGTTAATGTTATTCTAGTGAACATCTTTATCAAAAGTATCATCAAGAACCCATTATAAATGTCAAGGTTGGTGCTTTTGCAGTAACCTTTTTTTTTGGGGGGGGGGGGGGGTTTTTGTTTGCTTGAAATGTCAAGCCGCATCAATTAAATAGAATAAAGAACCTACAATTCCAGTGACTGGATCCGTTATTCAAATTTGATTAGGCAAGACTACAAGTCATTATTTTTACTAATAATGTGTGTGATGTAGATATTTTTGATTAAACTATTTTTGTGTGTGTGTGTGTGTGTGGCGGGAGTTTAGAGTTCTTGACATAGCCCCTGAAAACGCAAAATGAAGAGTGAAAAGTTGCAAAATATTACTTTCGTGAAACAGACTCCAGACCACAATATTAGAATCAAATACGGATCACGGCCCATTATCACTAAGGAAAACTGTCAATAGACCGATGATTACAGAAATTATGGAAATACAGTATAAACCCCAAAATCCGAACCCTGAAAATGCAACATTTTGGATAATCCGAACACATCCCATCGGAAATTGTTCGAGAAATTAAGTTTTCTAATCAAGGATTTTGATTATTCGTTCACCTCATCGGCTACTTTTAGCCCGTCAACTTGACTCATACTCAAGGTCACTAACCTCGCCTTTCTGTCTCATCCTTGCCCTACAGTAGTGGCTGACGAGCCATCAAGGCTTATTTATCCTATTACAATGCGCTAAAGGTTGCTCTGATACATTTACTGCGTATTTTAAACGTTTTTTTTTAATAATTCGAATTTTCCGGAATCCGAACAGGTGTCAGTCCCAATTCGTTCGGATTCCACACTCCTTGACGGATTGGAAGAAATATTCCTTAGGATAGAATTAACTACGACATTAAAAGGTTGCCACACCCTTAAAAACGGCGAAACCGGCGTGGAGTGGGGGTGCAACTCGGAAATCGCTTAAGCTAGAAACTTGATATTTGGCACGAAAATTCTTCGTTTCAACTGATTAGGAACGGCCACCTTAGTTTATAGATTCAAACTCCCTCCGCCCGGAGGGGGTGAGGTGAAATGACAGATTCCTACCTCTTAAATAGTGGAATATGAGATCTCGAAACCTTAGAAACTTGAAATTTTGCATGCATGTTCCTCAGGGTGAAGGACAATATTACAAGTTGCCCCCACCATAAAGTTTTTAATTTATCCCCCCGCACCAACGGGCGGGGAAATCATCTAGTTTTAAGTCAAACTTATCGGAGGATTCTCACCAATTTTGCCACAGTGCTAGGGGTTTGGTGGAGGAGGTTTATAAGAATTGAGATTGGGCCGAAAGTGATATGGTTTCTATGGCAAGAGCACTTATGGTTCTACAATCGTCCGCTAAACTTCTAGTCAGTGCTAAGTTGATGCCAAATCTGATTTTGGCCATTGAAAGTACGCAAAATGAGAGTTGGCCTCAACTTAGCGATGATTAGAAGTTTAGCGGTCGATCGTAGAACTGACCCTTACTGTTTAGCCGCACCACAACTTTCACCTTATTACTGTTTCCATGCCAACAAGACTGATTTATTAAAACTTAAATTTGCGCTTTACGTGGGAATAATGACACAAGTTTGCTACCAACTTGGCACGCTTAATCCTTGAGATATGTTACCACTTTAGACTGTTAAACTACAGTAGTTACCATTTACAGTAGACGCTCTTTTACACGGCACGATAGGGATTGCGGCCATGCCGCATAACGGATTTTACCGGATAATCGAACGTCTAAAGTTTTAACGGCTAGAAAGCAGGAAACGCGAAACTTAAGTGAACACTGACAATCACCCACCCTGGAGGATCCATAAATTCTGACTACAGGGTTTCATCAAATAGTGAGAGAATATCATGAAAAAGGTAGATTAATCACTTTTCCTATGTTGATTGCGGTTGTGCTCCGGTCCCATGATTTTCCCCAGGGCCGGAAGAATCTCTTAAATCTGGTTGATGAATTTTTTGAGTGACGAGGAATCTCGTGGACTACTAGATAATGTTTACAATCAGTTTGTTGGGGCGCACGGCAGGACCTACTTTGATCCTTTGACATCGGGTGTGGATGTCTTGGTACATACCCGATATGCTTCATGATTTGACAATTAAGATATTGCAGAATAATTCCCAGCACTCTAAATTGAGATACTGATTTCAAATATAGAGAAAGAAATCCAAACGGCCCTCCGACAGGTGACATCTGATATTAATGGCGCCACATGGGACATTAGTAGGAACAAATGAAACAAATTTAACGTTACAACAAAACTAAATAAGAAACACTTCTTCTGGGTCACCCTAGACGACAATAGGAACGCTCGTGAATTCTATATACCTAAAGTCGGACACAATAATGTACTCAATAGATATGGCTATTCGCATTGTATATGATATCAGTATAAAACCATTTTCGGGGTAAAGGGAATAGTGACGCAAGAATTCTACTCACAAAAGAAGTTATATCGATTTTACGAGTGATTTGTTTGTCTCACTGTGGCGGAATTGTTTCCTCTGTAATAAAATTAAGAGATTTTGTATTCTCCATATAGACACAAAGAAAATCACTCGGAAAATGGATATCCCTTTACCCCGAAGGTTTTTTTATATTAATACCACTTATTTTGTAGGGCTGCCTATTTAAAAAGTGCATATCGTCTTCATGGTAGACTCTGTATCTCGAAAACCGTAACTCCTATAAAAAATAAGCAAATTTTTACCCGCAAATCACCCCTAAAATCCATTTGGGGCTATAACAAAAACACAAACAGAATGACACACCAACCTTTCGATCATTTGTGAAAATTCTGTGATTCGGCTTAAAAAGTCATAACTTTTGAACCCCTTCACCGATTTTGACGTGTGATACACCGTTTGAAATGTATTGAAGCATAGATTAAGATCCCGAAAGTTTCGGTCATATATACCTAGGTAAGGTCTGGGGTCAGTGCTATCATTAGGAATGTGAAATTTTTATTTTTTGGCACTGCCGTACGGGGTCCCAGGGAGGTCCTACCGACCCATTTTTTCTGTCCTATGGCAAAGAATTTTCAAATGTAATTTCAAACATCAAAATCGGTCTTATAGTTCGCTAGATCCGAAACTAGCTGCATATATGTGAATGCCGCTAAGAGACTCGTTTGTCAGCTTCACTCGAGGAACTACCGTTCTTTATGATCATTTTCGATCGCTGGTAAAACTTAAATATCAAGATAAAGGTATCCGAAAACTAGGGATAATTTTTATACACATTTTTATGATATAGGTCTTGTTTTAATGATATTTATGTGAAAATGGCTGACTAATGGTGTATGTCCGACGACCGGTGTCATTACCCTATTACTGTAGATTGAACATCGTTAAATTTGCATTAACGGTGTTGATCACCGCTGCCGTCTTGGTATATCCTTCCATTCAAATTCATGAAAATTGTTATACTCGTTTCAGGTCTTCTAAGAGTATAATATTTACAGGTTAAGCTCACTCCATTAGATCGCTCCATCCTGGCATGACCTTTCCACTGATTTACATGGGAATTGTTTTACTAGTCTTATGTCTCTCAGGAGCGTAATTTTTAACTTCTATTTTCTCCTCGTGTTTCGTCATGTTTTCTTTGACTCATGCTGTTTTATAGAAATGCAAAATTTTATATAAGAACAGTCTAATTTTCCGTTGACATATTGTGATTTATATGGTGAACTATTAATGATCCATTATACTCATATATTTGAAGAAACTTCACAAACCAAAACTCTACAAGAGTCAAAATAAACACCAAGGCAAATTTCGTGAAGGCGGAACTTGAATATTCTACTTCTGAGAGACATGAGACGAGTAAAACAGTTTCCATGTAAATCAATGGAAAGGTCATACCAAGATGGCGGGGCGATCTACACCGTTAACTTCTGTTATCGCCTAGTTTTTCGTCATGTTTGTTATAACTCATGCTGTTTTATAGAAATGGATTATTATTTATACAAACAATATAATTTCCCATTGACACGTTGTGCTTTTTGTAGTTAACTATTAATAACACTTTAAGCTATTCTATTTAAAGAAACTTCATAAACTTTGCACAACAGTAAGAGTGAAAATAGACACAAAGACAAATTACGTGAAAGCAAAACTTGAATATTGCACTTCTGAGACACATAAAATAGGTAAAATAATTCTCATGGAAATCAATGGGAAAGATATACCAAGTTGGCGGGGTGATCTACATCGTCAAGGAAGAGGAAAAAGAGATTGTAATTTTAAAATGTCACTGTTTTCATTTCAGTTAGAAATGTGCAGGGAACTGGAGTTGCTGATTTGATCATGAGTGGTTTCTTGTGGGTGCTGCTCATGGTTGGCATAGTCATGGTATGTATTTACTTTCATGTGGATATCTATTTTCGTGTGATGCTAAGACGGATATTGTAGCTGTCCAATGGATGTCTAATTGAAGGACATTGTGGACGTCCAAAACATGTCCAGAAATTGCACTCTCTTTTGTTGAGCAGAAAATTGACTTACATTGCAGCACGTTCAGCGAAATAAATACATTTAATGAACATCTGCTTCTAAATATGTACAATCTTGGACAATCTTGAATGTATTTATGGTCTTTAGCCTTCTTAGGCTCAGGCCGGAATAGGGTGCGGGAGAGCATGTTGGAAGGTCAGGGCTTAGTTTGTAAATGTCATCCCAGCATTTGCCTCGTGCGGCTCACAAAAAGTGTAATACCATTGTAATGCTCCCGTGTATTTTGTAATACTCTCCAGACACCAATGTATATTGGAGTAATAAAACTTGAAACTTGAAGTCCTGACAAAACCTATCATAATGCGTGGCCGATGGTATCGAACCCAGGACCTTCCAATTATAGACAATGTTGAGTTTCAACCATAAGTTCCCATGTAATTCGATGTAGGTTAAACAATCTAACTTGGTGCGGGGACGAAACGTTTGAGCGTGGCCATGGCGGATCATATCGGGACGTGTCTAGAAATTGGTTTCAGTAGAGGCCCATGGCTTCCAGGAGGATCCAGTTCAATATATATAATTGCGACTAAGTTTATTACTACTTTGCATAAAGGTCTACATTTCGGGAGGCCTGGACCCACCGTTAAATATGTTCCTGGTACCGGGTGATGAGTAAAGTCAAAATTAGAATGTGGATAGTCAGTGGGATACAGAGTGGGCGCGCAATTGAGTTACTACTCGGGGAGAAAGAGCGGATCTGATAGCCGTGTGGGTTAGAGCGCTAAGCCAGCGACTCGAAGGTCCCGGGTTCGAATTCCGGATGAGGCATGGATGTTTGATTGTGGATTTTAACTAGAACGTGATAGATAATCATGACGGGCCGAGGTCAAATATTACTAGAATGGTCCATACAAAAAATGTTTACCAAAGTGATTTTGCCGGGGAGAAAGAATGTCTCGCTTCGCTCTAACATCGTGATAAAGTACAGTGACTTGAGGCTTGTGTGATTGTTCTTTTTTATAGCACTAACACTTGATCTAATAAGCCTCCACAGTATCGACTTCAAGTCAATACGACTGTCTCTGCTTCAGAAACAAGAAAATATTACCGCGTAACCAGGAGCGTATAATGTGGGTTATCTAGGCAACCACCGCAGCCTAAGCTTGTTAATAAATACTTTAATCTTCACAAATAATATTAACTAACACGAAAGGGAGGCCCGAACACCTATCATCGTCAACACCATGTGTGACCTTTGTACCCTCTTTATAAATATTATTACTTTGGATAGTGATAGTCTGTGAATCCAGAATACGCCACTGCACGTAACATAAAAGGAATAATGAAACTGTAGCACTCAGCGATGCCCCCAAAGCCTAGTGACGAGAGGGCTGAACTACCAGCAGAAGATCATAGGTTGGAACCTCACCGCAAACAACTGAAGACTATTCAAACTTCATGTGAAGACGAGTGAAGCATAGCATTCTCGCAACGTTCATACTACACATGTATACCAGGAATATTTTTTGTGTGAGGACCCAGGAGATGATGTAACGTGCTACAAAACCTACATAGTTTTGAAGTCCATTAGAAGCCCACATGGCGTCCATATCTGAGTATTGTAGGTTCGCTGGGATGTACATTGGATGTAGGTTCAGTAGCGTAACTAGAGTTTTGTTCCCCGCCCTGCGATTAACCTTTTAGTGTTCTTATTTTAGGGTCATTCTACCAGCATTTACCACATACTATTTCAGCAAATTCTTGCCACATGTAAAAAAACTACACACCAACTGTGCAGGACAGTATGGCGAGAATCCCACACAGACTGAGATAGTTGCCTACATAGAATTTGAAGGGCTGTAGAGAGGGTTCTACAAACATTACAAACAAAAAGCTGCCAGAATTTTGAACAGTAAATGTTTCCTATACATAATCCACGCCCCCCTCATGTGGCCCCTCCATGATTTTTTTATCTGGTTACGCCCCTGTCCGTTGGCCGCCGCGTGTGAAAATGATCAAATGTTGCCAATGCAATGAGGACCATGTGAAGAGCGCGACAATCCATATGTGTCGAGGAAACACGTCTGTCTGCTTACATTAAATATTCACGGAAATGGCATGAGCACAGAGAGTGAATTATTTTGCATCGCTAAAAAATGAACAACAAAGTAACGACGTCGTTCTCGACCACAAGTGAGTGAATGTGTAACAGCCTGTAAGATGCAAAGCAATTTTTTAGTGTTTACATTTGCATCACGCATAATGAAAGGAATCTTGCCTGACTTTCTAACCCCACTGGCCTATATCTAAAAGTTGGAGTTTGGTGGTGTTTAACTAATTGGTTGAATCTTCGTTGAAATTATGTTTGACTAATTTAACGCAGGACGTTGTGTCCATTGATTCGTAAACCTGTCAAATTATTATAAAATACTTGCTAGAACACATGGATATAAATATGGTAACAGACTAACTGGTCCAATACCTTGACGCCAGTTTTTGGTCAATCTTGCCTGGATGATTACGATGAACTTGCGTGTGATTGGTTTGTCTATGCTTGAGTGTGAAAGCGTGGTGCTTAGAAAGAAATCTAGGTAGATTTCAGTATCTAATTTTAATCGATTACAACTGCAAAGTACCCTTGGTGCGCGCGCATGTGCTTGGGTAAACTGCAGTAGATCCGTTGGCTACAACAAGGTTTCATGCACGGTTCGGTTAACTTTCATAAACTAATAGAAGTAACGGATTTTTGCTGTTATCATCTGTCACTTGCTATGTAATTTTAAGTGTCTAAAGCGTTCTTATTCACAGAGATGCGTAAATACCATAAGAATATTTTTGTTTACGATGACTTGGTGATAATTCTGACCTCCATTGCAAAGTACCAACGTTACAGAGAGATTTTCCGTATATTTATTTTTAAGATTGTTACCGGCAATGCTATCATCGCCTTACGAACCCAGATTGCACGCAAGTTTATCCCACATTTGGACTAGCTTTGATTTTTCTTTGTCGTGATAAACTTTACGCACAAAGCGTGTTGCAGAGTTGTTACAAAATTGATGACGACAAGCATGCCGCATTAGCCTTGATTCTTGCTTACCTTCACGAATGTGGCGTATGCAGGGTTTTCCAGAGTTGTGACAAAATTTGCAATGACAAACCTATTGCATTAAATTGGAAAAGTCATCTATGGCATCTATTACTATTCTGCTTATCTACGCGAACGATAAATTACGCTGTAAAAGTACCTCTAACTAGCTCTTGGCTTGTCGTCTTGGATTACTAACTCGAAAGCCAGGGTTCGAGCTTTTTAACAAGTTTACTTCTCTTTGTTCGTAGATCCTTTCTTATCTTTTTTCAACATTTTACCCTATGTTCAATTTTTTTATGCATTTCACGAATACAGGTTAACCAATTCAGGTTAGATTTTTTCAGTATACGCAATTGAAAAAGCTAAAGCGTAATATAACATCGAACCGATCAGTAAAGTACGCATCATTTAGATTTTTCTCAGGACAATCGCTTGTGAAAACTCAACGAAGCAGTCTTTATAATTCTAACACGGGATAAAATCGTAATGAATGACTTCAGTATTGAATTCAAGCCTATATGCATGTCTTTACTTCAGAAAATCTTCGTAACATGAAATTACTAGTAAAATGTAAGTTATTCAGAAGATACCCCCATGGTGTAGTGGTTAGACTGACGTATAGTAAATAAATCTGAAGGTTGAAAGCAGACAGTTGAAAAATTTACAAATTAATTCGTGAAGCAATGGACAAAGCTCATGAAAGCTATTAAATATTTAAAGCAAGTTTCACATAACAAGTTGTTAGCAAATTTGTCACCTATCAACTAGTAACTTTGCTGCAAACTTGCAGATTCGACATATCAAACTCGTGGCAAACTTGCTGTAAGTTTACTGTGCTATCTGGGAACATTAGTGCGATAACTGATTTTTAAGACTGTTTCCGGAAATCGTGTCATCGTCTTATGAAGTGCATACCTCAAGTTTGCTTTCACAGAGCCATTCCGTGAATTGTATAAATGTTCGTAATTTGCAGATCTGTACTAATAAAACCAAATATTTTTTAATCTTCGTTTCCTTATCTAATTATATTTTGTGGTTAATTATTTCTTTTTATGGTAATTTCAGGGAAGCGAGTGGCTGCTTTTACTTTGGTTGATTCAAATCGCCTTTCTATGGATTCTGTTATTGCTTGCCACTCTATATTTCCAGTCCATACTGTCGGATCGACTACATGAGCGTGTAGTCCGGATGTTTTTAGAGTCGTGTTTTCAGTACCTTTGTAAGTTAATTAATTTAATTTTTCCTGTATAAATGTTAAGTTAGAAACAAGTAGTTAGAGAAAGGGGACACGTTGGTAGAGTGCCGCCTGCTGTTCCTAATGAAAGAAAGGAATTATGAGAACTATGTTGTGAGCAACATTGATGTCCGACCATTAACATACTGGAAGTACATGGCGGTGAGGCATCTACTTTTTGCTGTGAGTGGATTTCAACGATTTTCGAGCACAAAAGTACACTTTTACCTTTAGACTCGTAAGCTTTTGTAGAATACGTTGATTATCCGTACAATGTCTGATGTGCATCAACACATATTTCCTTTAATATACACTTCCACATATATATATAGTACATATTTCCTTCGCTCATTCATCCAGAAATTACTTTCTTTCTTAAAATGGACACTTGGGAGTTGGGACACATTGGTACACAAACGAAGGGGAACCTTAGTACGCACGAATTAGCACGTTTTGCCGTTGTTTTAATGTGTCCCTACTCACAATTATTGTCACTACGATTCTTTTCTGTCCGATATATTATTATTTAATTTGAGAAAAAATCAAAACGTTGTTTCAAAGGCAATTAATTTCTTAATGAAAAAAAAAGGAATTATCTTTCTTCTTTCAATCTACAGATGAACCGACATTTTGCCTAAATCCGCGTATTACTAATAGCGAAACCCAAAACGATAGAAAGCATAATGGCACTTAAAACATTTGCAGCCATATTCAGAAACATTTTTTGGAGTGACTAACGCTGTACTAACGACTGACTACCAATGTTAAGAGATTGTTATTAACTCATTAGTAAAGCGCTAGTCACTTCAAGAAAACGTTTCTGAATACGGCTGTTGGTTTTTACCTTTAACATGCTTCAAACTGTCTAAGGATACACTGTAAAAAGTGGAAACACGAAATGGATGAAAGTTACTCCGCTTTATGGAGAAATAAAAGTCGAAAATTAACGTTTTGTTGTATTTACTCTTAAATGTGGATATAGTGTAAGCCTTTTAGTGGAAAGATTGGTGAAATTAACTCCCTTTTAAAGTTAAACATTTTCTTTGTAATAACGTTAACTGAAATTGGGTTGAAACTGGCCAAAGTGATTTGTCTGTAAACGTTCAACTTATTTTACGCTTAAAACTCGGTCATTTTCTAATCGAAGTGTAAGCTAAATTGGCAATTTTGAGGTTACGTTCTTTTGTGGATGAAGTTTAAACCTTAGTTGGATATTCTATAATCCAGTAACAGGATTAACGTTACTTGCTTGTCACTGAACGCCCCGCCATTTTGAGTGTTTATATTGCTTTTACACTGTGAACTATAGTTCACTGGTGGACCGGGGACGACAAGAATTGTATTGGCAGAAAAAGGAATTAAGTTGGGTATACATCTATCTATTATCTATACACTGTAGCAAACCTATCTATCCTTTTTTTCACGAGACATTCCTCGTAGTAAAATCAAAAACGTGTTAATGATTAACCTCCTTTGCAGTAAAACCCTAGCTATAGATATCACTCGGAAAGCCATAAACACCAACTGCCTTCGAGCCGATCCAGGTGGCCGAACGGTCTAGTGCGCTAGTCTGTCGAGTCAAGGATCGTGGGTTCGAATCCCGCCTCGGGCATGGATGTGATTTTAACTGTGTTGTCCGTAGTTAGGAAAAATCAGTTGAAAGAGTTGCAAGAGTTGTAAGAGTTAAACCAGTCGGGTGGCGCATTCGGATAGGGTGCGTTTCACCTTTAAAGGGGGAAAAAAAGTAGCTAAGTGGTTAGAGCGTCTGACCAGTATGCTTGTGGACCCTGGATCGAAACCCGACCATTTCAACTTAATTTTGTTTTTAATTTTTAATTTTAAAGGAATATTATCTTTTATTCTTTTCTACTTTAAAAATGCTCTGGTTGACGTTGGAACAGTCATATATATGTATAAAGATATATATGTGCACGCATTTTGAAATTTTACAGAAAGTAAAACGTTCAACCGAAAACTGGCTGAATGTAGGTAAATCCAAAAAGTGGAGGCAGCTCAGCTGCCTCCATTTTTTGGATGAACGTTGTGTCTCCTATTTTTACAGTGTATCGACACTACTAATTTTGAAAGCATAGTAAAGCACAATTTCAAGAAATTGAGCATAAAAGTATTACAAACATAAAGCATAATAATTTTAATTATTTATTTTACTTTAATTTTTATTATCAATAATACACAACTTGAAACGGTTGAAAAAAACTTAATTTGTTTGTTTGTAGGTAACCTATACATAGTAAAAGAGGTACCCTATTTAATCAACTGACGTTAGTAGTTGTAGAGTAGCAGTAGACTTGTAAGTTATTGGTAACATATTCTCCTTTTTAATAAATAATCTTTTTTAAACATGCTTAGAAATTGCTCAGGAAAGAATGTTGATAAATGTTTTCCTTTAATAATATCTACACGTTAATCAAGATAATGGGATTTAATATAAGCTGTATCTATCTGTCCCTGCATGGGGCACAGTTTGGAAACCTTTAAAAATGAAATTACTTAAGGTGGTAGGCAAAAGGCTATAACAACAGCTTTGTGCTATAAAATTAGGCAAAGAATCCAGCTTTAAATGGAATATGGAAAGATGTTGGAGCAACCGATAATACGCCTTAAAATCTTCATTTTGTAAAAATCGTACCAATTTCCCCCTTCTCCCATACAAAAAATGGCAGTTTCATTTGTTATTTCTTCTTCACCGAAAGATTCTAGTCAGAAAATCGGATGAAGAGTATAGGGAAAGAACAATCAAAGTCAATCGTTGAAAGTTGTGAGAAAACACTCATTGTAAGGTGTAAGAACTTGCATTTCAATTTCTTGTTGGCCTTTAGGCACTTCGGCGTAGGTCGATGTGCCAAAGTCCAAACGCAAGTCCTTATGTACCCCTTAAACTGTGTGTTTTCTCACAACTCTCAACAATTGACTTTGATTGTTCTTTCCCTGTAGAGCACTCTTCAAATTGATTAATGAAAAATATTGGTCGCTGGGATGACTTGAATTGCAACCCAGCCACGATCGTCTCGTGAACTGGTTGTTTTAAGATACAAAACCGAATCTGTCATAAGATAACTAATCTAACGTAACCTTAGCATCGGGCAATTCATGTTTCTATTCAGTCCAGAAACTTCTAACCTGAGTACTTTATGGTTGTGAAAATTAGAGTACGACTCTGGCAAATGAACGTAAATTGCGTGTTTCAAAATAAGATTTTGAGAAAGATATACGGTCCGAAACGGGACGAGACGACCTGAAAATGGAGGAAACTGCATAATGAAGATCTCTACAGGCTGTATGATTCACCCGATTTTGTAAAAATAATGAAATCACGACAGCTAAGATGGGAAGGCCATGTAGCTCGGATGGTGGAGAAACGAAGATTATATTCTATCCTTGTTGGTATACTGGAGGAAGGGAAAGGGTCCGCTGAGAAGACTAAGACGACGTTGGGATGACAATATTAGCAGGGATGTTCGAAACGTAAATTCATAATGAAAACAGGCTATATCTTGCCCAGCATGCAATGGCGAATGTTTGTTACTGTGACGATAAACTTACGAGTTCATTAAACCATAGAATTAATTAGTTAGAAAATAACTTTTTCTGGTCTCGGTATGCTTAATCACTTTCCAAAGTTTGTCCCTATTTTGGAAGCATCCTGTATGATGGATTACTTAAGTCATTGTATTCAAACGTCGGAAGATAGTTTAAGGTGCGGACACATTCAAATTATACGATTGTTTTCATTGGCCTTCGTCAACCGAATGACAGGTCCAGGAAGCTGCTGGATTGAACTACTAAAGAATATAAAACTTACCGCGCTCTTCAAGTAAACAGTCAATTGCGCAGAGGCACCTTCCGGCGAATCACTAAAACTTCTCCAAGAGGGCGACAAATTTCATTAATATAGAGCAGCGTTTCTCAACCTTTTTCATGCCGCGACCCCCTTTTTACCACGTCCTCTGGCCAGCGACCACCAAAAGTACTTTTCTTGTTTATAATAAGCGGTTTGGTTTCACTTTGTATTCACGAGACTATTCAATACACACACACACACTTCTACCTACCCCCTTATACAGAACCCGCGACCCCCACGTTGAGAAACCCTGATATAGAGCGTTTCTCTCCCTGATAACTTTCAAGTAGTATAACCCTAACACAAATAGTTTTGTTTTCATTATTTAATTAATCTATTTTCTTTTTTGTTTGATTTATTTGCAGATAATTTCTGTATTTTATGGCTGCTGGTTTTGCGATTTTATCATCTGATGCTCACTGCCAACCCTTACCTATTGTACAAGTATCACAAAGTGTGAAGCATCTTCAGCTATCCAGTCCAGCAACAAATGATCCAGGTCTTCTTCTACGTACTTTAAATGCTGTGTTTTAGTTTCATCTAAGCCATTTTGTGTTCTTTCGTCCAATTTACTCTTGAGAAAAATTAAACTCCGCAAATTGCAAAATAAAATTGAATTTCGAAATCATTCGTTTTCTTTAAACGTTCACAGTGATAAACACCAACAGCCGTATTCAGAAACTTTTTTTTTTTTGTTTTTGTTTTTTTATTTTTTTAGAGTTACTAGCGCTGTACTAACGAGTGGCTACCAATGTTAATCACTCGATAGTACAATGCTAGTCACTTCAGAAAAACGTTTCTAAATACGTAACACGTAAGGGTAGAAAATTTTAGTTGACGATTAAAATAGTAAAAACGGTGGAAGTCATCATCGCCTGCGACGTCGTACTGACATGCTCCGAAGTCACCTACTGTAAATACAACGGCGAAACCTCCGTTTGCCAGATCCTAGCGTGGTGTAATAGTAAGACGTTGGCTTACTGAATAAAAAAATCGGGTTCGAATTCCGACGGGGGCAAGGTTATTTCTTTCAAAATATGTTCATATTAAGAATTGCTTCGGCGCTACTGAAAGGTAGGATGTATATAAATAAACCAGTTCGCTCGCTGTGCAAATGAGAGCACGGTGCGTCGAAAGGGAGTTGGGCGGAGTGAGCCGCGTGGGGAGGAAGCTCCCGGTTAGCGTTGGGCATACGCAGAAGTGCTGTTAACATGGGATGTGGAGGTTAGGTGCGATATCTCTACATTTTTCACTCTCAAATTCCGAGCGCGAGACGATCGCCGAGGGCGGTGACGACTTCCGCCGTGTTTACTATCTTAATCCGCGTGTGAAAATTATTGAATATTTCTAACAGAAGCGACTCAATGCAGTAAATGATAACGAAAGTTACGTCAGCACACGGAGTAAATTGTTTTGCATCGCGGAGAAGGAAAAAATCTAACCTAACAACTAACTCGCATGCGCTCGGTTGGCCTTGATGCTTTGTATAGATTACTAACTTCGTTACGATCGTACGAATAATGGTTAAAATAACTTACATTTAGACTACAAAACTTAACATGTTATTTTTTGCTTGTTACACTTTTTTTTTCACAGGAGCTGCCATCTATTGGGCAATATTTAACTACACAAAATATTACACGACACAAGGGTTGAAATTATAAAATAATCAACACAAATAAGTTGATTATAGCGTATCATTTTGTAGATTAGTTCTGCCACAATTCATGTATACTATTAAAGCAATACTTGTGACTAGGATGTGTAATATTTCGATAACGAAAGAAATTAACTAGCGAAGTGTGCCTTGTTTAATGCCTAGCTTGCGTTTAGATGTAACGTAAGAAGATAACCGTGCTAACCTGGCGCTGGTTAAATTCGAAACCCGCTTTACCGGTAACTTGCATTTAGATTACTACAATGATCCTCGTTAGCATGATCCATGATACGTTAGTGCCTTGTTTACGTTAGTAACGTAAACAAGGCATAAATGTCCGTGTAGCGTCTAGAGTAAAGTCGGAACAGTTTGCTCAGTTCCTGGAAAGACGGGAAGTAGTGGGACTCAAGTATTGTGAGTGAAGGATAAGTAAATACGTTACTGGCAGACTCTTCAGTTGAATTCATGTGTTGATAGAAGGTGGGCGCTGAAACTTATCATCAATTTTGTGCATCTGCGACAGAACTGAATTGCTTGAATTTTCATAAGCGTTGTAGATATTTTGAAAAGGAAATGTTTTAATGGTAAATAAGTATTAATCAAGGTGTATCTGAGCTAGTTCTATATCAGAACTAGTGTTGTACGCAGTTTGCGATCATTCTGGAAATTGACTTCCAAGCCATGTGGTGCGTAATCTCTCCTCCCTAATCAGGATATTTGGCGCAAGCGCCAAGTAGGAGAGTTTGGGCAGTATATTTATTTACGTCGTATAATGAGAGGAGAGATTTCGCAAAGTTATGTATAAATCAGGGCTAGATTTTGGTGTCATTTCCGATTCTGGCCCACTACTTGACGGAGGAATACACTGTGTGAAGAGCATAAAATTCTTTTCCTCTGTCCACTTACGATTGTATTAGTAAAGTTTATAAACACTGCCAAGAGTAAGAAATGTAACATTTAATAGGAATATTCAGGCTGCTTTAGCCAATAACTGTTTGTAATACAACAGTTTACAATGTTCTGAATCTAGTTTCTATTTGGTTCGTAATATCGAATGCTATCTTATTATCATGCGCAGTCTCTCCTACCCATGTGCGCAATCTTACCTAAGCTAGTAGGATAGTTTGCGCAAATTAAATTTTCTTTAAAAAAGAAAATCATGATCATTAAGTGTACAATGACTTATATATCAAAGATTCATAGCACATAACTGTGTATCAGATACTAATATTGTGTATTTTTTTAGACGTTTGAATATAAAATATTATTTTAGTGACTTCTTCTTGAATTGTGCCCAATCTCTCCGACTTTCCCCCATAAAAAAGTGAAAAAAAAAGAAAAGGGTAAACAACCCCATGAGCAAAATGTCGGTGGCTCAACGTCGGGACTTTGGCGGCAAACTCCGCTCCAACATCGATCTAACGACCAGATGTTTCACAAAATTGGACATTCTGCTGACCAGGGTGGGCCGACGTCGAGCCACCAAGTAGCTATATTCCACAATCCGAATCCCCAAACAAAACAGCACCTTTTTCAGTTGGCCAAAATAGAGAATTGACAATGGTAGCTATCTATTTGTTATACATATTTAGTTGGAATTTGTCCATTGCCTTAATGTACCGTATGGTAAACTCGGATGAATCGTATCAGTATCTGAATAAGGTCAATTTCGTGCTTATCACACTTAACACAACTATTTACGCAAGCTGTGCAGTGCTGACTGCTTATGTTATTGTTTGCATCTTGCTACTTTATGAGAAGAAAATGTGAAGCAGACAACGTCGTGGGAAGTTGCGAAAACATCAAAGGTTATTTACCCTTTATAGAAGGTAAATAATAAAAATTAACGTCGTTTTAAAATAGAATGCATTGGTATTTTGTTATACAGTATGCGGCAAAGAAACAGTACTGAAATGTGCGCATGTCTGACGCGCATGCACGTTGTGGAAGCAATTCGTGACACCTTCCCTTAGTTGTGCTAAGAGTAGCGCAGAGTGCAGTTGGCGTGGCGATAATGATCCTAAGAACAGATGAGAAGGTGTTTATCGTTGAGCACTATGTCCGGTCATACGGAA
Organism: Lepisma saccharinum; assembly: GCA_022664845.1. Classification (NCBI taxonomy): domain Eukaryota; kingdom Metazoa; phylum Arthropoda; class Insecta; order Zygentoma; family Lepismatidae; genus Lepisma; species Lepisma saccharinum. The sequence continues at coordinate 119,107 of JAGDQP010000054.1, forward strand.
TGGCGCGTCAGAATGGTCGACCTTCATTATTGACCCATTCTTGCGGGATTTGCACAATTTTTGTTGTGCCAGAAACTTGCCAGAGTAGCGACAGTGGTTACAGCAAGACGGACCTATAGCCCACACCGCGAGGAGTTCAATTGCCCTTCCGCAACAACACTTTAAAGATCACTTCATTTCCCGTCGAACGGCCTTCCCGTATCCTTCCTACTTCCCGGATCTTACGGTCCCCGATGCATACATATGGAAGAATCGGTTTTCCGGTCGGATGGGTCGCCTAGAAGTGTTCACGAATTACGGGGGAAGATACAGGCTTTTTCGTCTCATTGCAACAAGAACTGTTGCCATTTCAGTACTGTTTATTTTGCCGCATACTATATCTTCTACGTGCAGCGTCGTATTTGTGAAATATTTGGTATGAACATTCCCAAGACAAAGTATATAACGGGTGTGAAGAGAAGAAAAAATCTATTTCCTATCGTAACAAATTAAAACAATACAAATTGTTACAAATTACCAGCTACAATCAGAAATATATTAAGTCTGGAAGGCGAATAGTACGAAATGGCTCCACAGGTGGTACTCAGTTTTGCGTTGTAAAAGTAATGAAGTCGCAAGGATTGTCTTTTAGATTTTTGATTACTTATGAAGAAAGAAATGGCATGGGACTATATAAAACTGTTCTAGAAATATCTGAAAACATAAAATGAAAAGTGAAATCAACTATATACCTACGGATGCAGCGGCCGATGAAAGTTAAGAAGGCAATTGAATGATATCAGAGACTTGGTATCAAGAGCTCAAGAAGACAGATTCAACCTAGCCTAGTTGTGGATTGTTAATGTGCTTACGAGGACCCAGTGTAGCAAACGCACCGGAGAGGAAAGCACAGATACAGCCATAATAGGATTGACGGCATTTTTCAGTGTCGGAGGGTGGAGTCGCTTTGAGAATTTTTTTTGTTTGAAGTTATTGCGCAGACTGATCATTTTGACGACCATTTTTGTGTTCATTCTAACTTTCATCGCGGGCTTTGTCCTGCTTTCTAAATCATCACCCACCGACATGGCTGACAAACTGCATCATCCAGGACATCACTCACTACCACCTACGTTCCCAGGACCGCCTATCAAGATCCGCCGCAATACTCACTATCAGGCACTACAGGGAAATACAAACGTCAAACAGAACAACTGCATTCATCTTCAAACTCTAGATCGAGACGCACTGCACCCGTTTCACCACCATTAAAAAAGACGCACACACTCAGTGACTGAATATGAATCAATGGACCTCGCCGATCAGACTGATCAATCACATCAGCAATCAACTTCCTCAATACATTCATTTCTACTGACAGACTTCGATCCGAAATTTCGAACACCTAAACTGCTTCTCACTTAATTTTTGAAATATGTCCCTCGTGAAACTATATCTCAGTTAATTCCCACTAGAAATGGAATCATAGTTAAATCCACAGATCCTACACTAGCAAGCAAAATTCGTAATAAACACAGCTTTGAGATCTTCGGCACCACTGCGAAAGTAACACGAATGGAAACCAGACCTCTGAAACATGCACCACCACCACGCCGATCACCCATGTTATCAGTAGTCATTCGTGGCGTAGATCCAACAATCACCGACGAGGAAGCTGAACAAGAATTAAAGACCGAGGGACATACCATAATCAAATGTATTCGCATCGCTACATGATCCGTGTGCTTACCAATCACCAAGAGACTATCAATGACCTATTACGGTTAGGAGCCTACATATATCGAAGACGTTACAGAGTCGAACCCTCTCATTCTCCACCACCTCTACCTGTAAGATGTGAACGATGCCAACTTTACAACTCCCACCATACCTCATCCTGTCCTAACAATCCCATATGTGCTTACTGTACTGGTCCTCACCACACCAAAGATTGGAATAACCTTCAACAAAATCCAAAGTGTAACACCTGTGGCGACAAACACCCAACTTTCAGTTACAAATGTAAAGGCAGACCTCAACCGAACCCTGAAAACCCTGGACTTGTAGTACCTGTACGAATCCCGGAACCGAAACCACAGTCTCCACCCATAACTTCAACTTCACAACCTATCACCATAGAACAATTCCTGACCTTCATCACTGTTGCACTACAGAACCTGTACCCCTTTCAGCGCCATGAAGTATTGCACCATCTTCAATTTGCTGCTCGCACTGTCCTCAATTCCAATCTCCTAGCAACCTACTCCGGTCCGTATGTTCTAGTCCATACAAACCCTCTTGAAACAGCAGTTTAAATAGACCCTGACTTCACAGATATCTACTCAATAATCATACCATCAAGCATCTACAGTATCGCACAGTAACCATCAATGTACTACCAGGGCCTCACCTGTCTTACATTAGCCCAGAGTAGCCCCTGGGCAAGAAGACCATCATTCATCTGTCTGTCTTCAATGTTTGTGTCGTGGTAGTGCACATCATGCTCATCTCTTTCACCTCGTCATCACTGATCCAATACCCACTATAATGACTATAAGCAAAGCTTATAGAGTCCACATTGAAATTGGAGATTAACAAAATAAAGGATAATAAAGAAATTACTGGAACACCACTTAGACCGCCTCACCTTCCAGAATATCCCCCTTACCGTAAATCCTATTCCCGAAATAAAGGGTGTACCCCTTTGACTGGTGCTAGTCAGCAAAACGACTAGCAATTAAAAAAAACTCAAGAAAACAGAAAGCTCGTTGTTAGCTTTCATACCTATTTTGGGACACTTGCGCTTGACAGGCAGTAATTCCCGGATTGCTTTCAGCTCCGTGGTTTGCCATTCAAGCCCTGAATTGATGCTTGTGTGTTGGCTGTAGCCCCCTCAGTGTCGTTAAATCGTTGGACTGTTTGGGCATGTTAACAGCAGGGTTCTCATCGCATGAAAGAGGTATTACGTCCGAACCGAGGAAGCGGGAGAGTGACGTCAGCATATGTTTGGAGACCCATTAAGCAGGGATTTCGATCGTCAGTGTCTTCGTTCTCATCTTCATTGCATTTGGAGTTAAGATCAGTAGAAAACATTATACTATCCGATAGACTGTGATGACATATGTGTAAGAACCAACCGATAGACCGGGATAGGATACATATGAAAAAACTGAAATATGCTAAATTAAAATTTTCAGTTTGCTTTTATTAAAGAAGTAATTTACAAGAAGCAGGAATGCAGAATTAGTAAGTTAAAGTTCATCGCGGCAGTTAAGCTGATTAAGCATTTAGAAGTTGCTGTAGGAACGTACTTCAGATTGAACATTAAGAGAGTATGTCATTAAAATCGGAAACATGTTAAGAACAGTATTATTTGGACAGTGTTGAGTAATTAGATTTGGTGTCGTGAGCAGTAAATCCAGACTTACCCAGAGAGATTGCATTGTAAATTAGTGATAGTACGGAAATTTGTACGATAGAGACATCCGCAGAAAGACGTCTATGACAGTCCGAACTGAATGAATAAGTACCGTTCGTGAGAAAAGCCATAACGAGATACAGTTACGAGAAAAGCCTTATTACGTTTCATATAGATAGAACTTTCTCTGAAATTGACTATTCCATACAGAATAGGTTAGTTCTTCAATGATCAGTATTGTCTATATATTTATACATATTACGACCGTAACATCCATTTATTGTCATTTAATCTTCATATAAAATTTATTTTATCCTTTAATCTTTAATCGCATCTCTATATTTCATGCATCAATATTTTAATCATCTCACACACACTTGTATGAGAACACATACTAGCAAGTATTTGTCATAAATGAAACTGTGATATACATGAGAATTCATATAAGTGGCAAACATAAAACAGTATATCGCTATATTAAGTGAACAGAGTGCATTATTTTAAATTAAGTGGAGTGTTCAACAGATATATTGCGAAGATGATTAAAGACTGAGTGCAAGAAGAAGTAAATATATTAATAGTATTCATATTCAGCAAACTACATACAAGCATTCGGAAAAGGATGTATCTTTATTGTGTATGAATATCGAAATTAAAGAAGTTCAAGATATTCTATTACAATCAACGCCAAAATTATAAATATATGTTTCATTTCTCAATAAAACATTCCATACAACCTAGTTAAAGCTCACTTAAGTAAAGATACAGTTAGTAATAAAATCACTGACGATATTAAATATTGAAGTGATCCTTAATCAAATATTCTTACTGCAAGGTATCTTAGTATCGCGCAGCGTTTCCGTACCAGAAAATTGTTTATATTCAACAATTCTACTCGCTTTCGAAACAAACCCAACCGCCACAAGTATAGGGTTGCCAAAGTATAGTATATTTTCAGAAATAATTTAATGTGAATCGAGCCAGTAGCATATTGTGAAAATGTGATTTGTTTCAACAATCTCTGATTTTTTAAAAATTTGTTTTGATAAACTCAGTTTGAAATATATTTATTATGATAGATATTTAAAGGTAGAGTAGAGTAAGCGGGGGTGAAAAGCCCAGTGGGGGAAAATGCCCACACTCTAAAAAACACGGAAGGGAATATGAGATGGCAACAGCGATACGATTATATGGAAGACGAAGGTAACACCAAAAGAGAAAGGCGACACTTGTGTGAAATAAGTGAAGACATACAGGCTGATTTAAATGTGTTAAGTACATAATTTTTACTTGTAATGTTTTTTTCAACGTTTCAAATTTATATAGATAGAATGATTAAACTGGTGCATTAGCGAAGTCAATGAATTGCGTTGCACACAGTTGGGTTTTCTTGTTCTGAAGCAATAGCGGTCTGCCGCCATGCCGTGCAGTGTTGGAAGTTGAATGAACTAAAACTATCGTGTTTGACATAGGGGTGATTTGCCCACCAGGTGCCGGAGTTAATGGTCCATGGGCTATTTATCCCACGTATTCCCATTACAGCAAACACGGCAGTACGCTTTAAAGCGGTATAATTGTACTGAAAGTTTAGTAAAGGTAATATAGATTATTATTTGCTTGAACATCAGAAAGCAGGTTCACTCCATTCTCAACAAAATATTTTCTGCTTTTTGTACGTAAACTTGCTTCCAGATAGGGATAGAGATGAGAAACAATGAAAATCATTGACGACTACTTTTGTGCATAGAATACGTACAAACAATGTTCTGATATGTATTTCCATATACAGGGTCATTTTTGGAGGTTATTCTACGCACGCAAAAATGATACTAAAATATTCTTTAACATTTTCTCTTCGGAGCCTTGGTTTCAGAGTAATAATCCTTTGAAAAATCTTCCACGGAGTTTTAAACACCCTGTATAATTGAAACCGGGAAACAATACACAGTCACGCGTATTGAGAACATTTCATGTCAAAGAAATAAACTATATCATCATCAATCTTCAGAAAATTGTTTTAAGTACGATCGTCAACAAAGTAGTACTGTAAAATTCTGCTTTCACTGTTATTAGGGGAATTTACGACTTTTCACGTGGGGAGATCTGACTAACCCTACTTTAAATAAGAGAGTTAGGGGATTGTCTGATATAGTTGAATGGTTTCAAACAGATCAGCAGTGTCTACAGCAACTCTTGTCTCTCCTAAGAAGAACGTATGCGACCTAAATAGGTAAAAAAAAGTCTATACCAATAAGTTATCCGAAAATCAGTGCAACCGCACAGACTCATCTGTTACAGATGAAGTCAACTGTTGCGAAATCTGTGGGTGGACATTATTATAAACGTACGGTACCTGTCTACATGTGAGTGGATCAAGTGTATTCATTGTCAAATGTGGCTCCATGAACTATGTACACCGTTTCCAAATATGTCCTAAATGCCACTCTCTGTCTCAGAAGAGTAGAAACATGCAAATTAAGTTAATTTCCTTCAATGAGTCATATTCTTTATTTTTTTTTCATATTTTCTTATTTTCGAATTAGTCTAGTATTTCCGTAAGATTGTTTAATACTATTAGTATTGTGTTGAGCAAAACAAACTTATATTTCACCATTAGAATGAAGCTAAACAATTTTTTCCATTTCGTATTTTCAATTAGTATGTATTTTCCAATTCTGTATTTCCAAGGCTGTCAATGTTCAAGAAGTTGTACCGTAATATAATTTTCTGTAGTATGAGTAACTTCTATCGCAACATCATTTCCATTGTTATGGCCTTCCACCTTGTGTAGTGTAGTGTTGCTGTGCATGGGCATATTACCCCACAACGGTGGGCGTTTTACCCGGATGATGGGGATGCAATGACCATATCGCTCTTACTTTATAAACATTAGTGTATCTCGTAAAGTATATAACACTACATAATCTAGCGTCCAGGCAGAAATGCTGAAAGATGTACCTCCCATTTTGTATGCTCTTCCCCCTCTAGATTTCCTTTCATAGTCATAAATAAGCAAAAAGTGGGCATTTCACCCCCGCTTACTCTACAGTATTTATCAGATGGAAAAGATCGAAAATAAATCATGTTTATATGTACAAGCTGACAGAAACTTCACTGTTGGCGAACTTGAGAGAAGCTAACCAAAGCCTTTTACGTAACCTTCACCCGAATACTAAACAAGACGATTCTGAACGAGCATTTTACTTGCTTCAAAAATCTTATACCAACTCCAAAAAAGAAAGATGCCTGTGAAAGCAAAACGAAAAGCTTCTACATTTCTTACATCACCTGAAAACATGAACTAAACTAAAAGATAAAAGAAGAAGATCGTATTTTAAGAAACCAGTTCAAAGGAGAAAAATCAGTTTTATTTTCATCCTCTGATGCTGATCACTATGAAAATGAATGACAGGAAAGCACAGGGAAGAATCTATCGAAGATGAAAAATGTCATTTCTGCCTTGTTTATTATCTCGATCCGCGTTCAAAGGATTTTGGTTCCTGGGTCAAGTGTCATTGCAAAGGACAAGAATAGTTCCATGAGGCTTGCGTTGACGCTGAATGTTCTATTTGAGAAAAGTGCAGGCTTATTATGCCTACTTTTACAACTTTTTATGCCTACTATTGAACTGATCATTGCTCTCATGTCATGTTTTATCATCATATATAATAGTTGATCGTCATTTGAAATGTTTTACTAAGGATCATATAGTTCGGTTTTGCACAACGTCATAGCCATGTATATATTTACAGATAACAGCTTATTGCCTTGTCAAGTTATCACAATACAATTGCTTTATTTATGTAATTTTTGGCAAATCTTTACTTACTTACACCTTTGTAAAAACATTTTGTATTGACCTGTTTCAACCTTTCGCACTACTGTCTCTTTTCAGCGGCGATATTTCCAGTGAGACGTATCATGGTACGTTTGGGTAAATTCATAATTATTTCTCTGAAGGTATACCGATACAATTTCTGCAGTAATTTAGACATGAAGTCGAAGATTCATTGTTGTAATTATAACACAAAATATACACACTGTTTCGTTAAGCAGCAGAAATAATGTACTTTGTCGATTCTATATGATATGTCAAAGGCGTTTGACACAATTTTCCATCAAATCTTATTAGAGAAATCAAGTATTATGGATTCAGTGATCACAGTTTAGATTTTTTTAGTCCTATTTAACAAATAGATATCAATCTGTGTATTATAATGGTGAGTCTTCTCAGTATCTAAAATTAAGTTCGGGAGTACCTCAAGGTTCCATACTCGGGCCTGTTTTTTTTTTCATATATGTAAATGATTTAGCGAAAAATGTAGACAGCAACGCTATTCATTCTTACATGTATGCCGATGATCTAGCTGTAAAGGTAACCGGAAAATATATTTTTTCTGCTTTAAACAACCTGACTTTTTTGCAAACTCAACTGTAGAGAATTGGTGCTCAGCGAATCTTTTGTGTGTTAACAAAGATAAAACAGACAACCTAGAGTTTTCTTTAACCAAGATAAAAACTGATTCCATCAACTCAGTAAAGTTCTTAGAAGTATATATACAATCTAACCATTGAACTATGACGTTGATCATTTATGTAAGAAATTGAGCAAAGGTATTTTCATGCTTAGAAAACTAAAACTGTGCGTCACTGAACAGATACTTAAAACTATTTATTTCGCCTATATATACAGCCACTTAGCTTATGGCATAATAGTCTGGGGGAATGATGAAAATGTTAAAAAATATATTTTCTTCAAAAAAAGGCCATTAGTGTAATTTGTAATGTGGATAACAAAACATCATGTAAACCTTTATTAACAGTGCCATCTCTGTATGTATTAGAATGTTTAATGTACGTGAAGAATAACCTCAGTCAATTAGAAAGTAATGAATCTGTTCACAGCCGCTTAACAAGACACAGAACAGATGTAAGAATTGGTCAATGTAATTTAAGTACAACTACAAATAGTTTTGTTGAGTAAAAACTATATAATAATCTTCCTAAGAAAATCAAAGACGTAGAAACAACAAAATTTAGAAATGTTATGAAGCATAAGTTAACTGCCATGGCTGTTTATAGTGTAGACGAATTTCTTGAAAAGAGCTCCAAAATCTGAACGTAACTATATTCTAAAATGACGATGCCATACATTGTATATAACTATACGTATTAATTTTCCAGCAATAAAACAATTTTAATTTATTTTATAAATTTTGACTCGATTCATCCGAGTTTACCATACTAATTAGTTCATAAATTTTCCAACTGTCTGAAGCAGGATTTGAACCTGACAACTAAAATTCTAGCTGACATTCCATTAGACTATAGAAGAATCTTCATAGCGGCTACAATTTTATTATTCCTTAGATAGTAACTTGTTCAAAATGGTCCCTAAAGCATCAGGTGGGCGTCCCTAATATGACCATCTAAGGTTTCAGAATTTTTCTAGCCACCATTTTGAAAGAAATCAAAGCCATTGTTTTTTTCATCGTTTACAGGCAAATGTACTTTTATAAAAAAAAAATAAAGTCCCATCAAAATAGTTTTTTACTGGTCAAGAAAACGAAATCCCAAAAATCTACCTAGTGGCCATATCAGGAACATGTATATATGATATTGCCACCCTTGTTCTATGTTGTACAAATTGGATTTTTTTTTCAGTTTCATAATGCAGTTCTGCTAAAATTAAAGATTCATTTTGCTAATCAATACATCTACTGTGCAATGCTAAATATTAGTGAACGTATACCCCTTTACACCATTACTAAAGCATCTACTATCCATACCTATGTGCTAATGGAGCAGCACTTACTATTGGTTAAATAGCATTGAAATCATATGAACCATTGGCCGTACCCAAATGCACATGTACTGGGGTCTTGTACTTATACCCGTTTTACTCCGTATACTTGAGAAAATTATGCATAAATTTCCCAAGCCGACAAAATGCCGTTTTTGACCCCTAATAACTCGGAAACGGAGCCGTTGCTGGAAGCATAAATATCGTCTCGCACTCCCCAGAACAACTTTTGAACAAATCTATTGGTCACCAAATCTCTCCTACCCCTAGCTTCCCGGGAAATTTTTCAGGTGGGACCGATCTCGTCGGTTTTCAAAAGTCTTCCATTTTCCCGCCATCTTGACCCTCTAGCTCTACAACCAATGAGCGATAAGCATCCATTATATATTCAATACTTTGGTATTGGATGTATGTACTCGTGATAAAAATTTCAACTCAAAAGTCTCTGCGAGATAATTACAATTTAGTGCAAAATTTAGCCCGTTTTTCAAAAAGGCATAAAATACAGCATCCGAGTTTGACGGGTTGGGAACAAGAGACTGTCACTTTGCGGACTACGAAAACCATTATGATCCGCCTAGACCCGACCAAAGGTGTTCATTTTGGTCTGACCTCCACTCCACCTCCCCTCCACTTCACAGCACCCTCCAGCATGGAGTTCGCCCTCCACCTCCACTCCACATCACCCTCCAGCAAGGAGATAGCCCTCCACCTCCACTACACATCACGCTCCAGGTTGGAGGGTGAGCGGGAATGATGGTGATGGGTGACCTCCGGAGGGTCAACCTCCGGAGCATGGGTGTCGCCAGAAAATTTTCCAGGGTGGGGCAGGTGGGTCCATAAAGATTGCTCTGAATAATGTTCCAGTTTCCGGAACGAAAGCTTGAATACGTTTTGCAAGGGTAATTTTTACTTATTCTGTGAGTGACGGCCTGATGGATGACACGCTAAAATTTTGCAATTGTAAATTTCCTAGGTTTTTTGTTGGCTTCACTACGCAGGTTCTAATTCTAGCAGAACAATGAGTAAGCCCTTGCTGCTACAATATGTTGATTTTGATTGGAGGTGTTATTGACACTCTGGGGTAGAACCCCGGTCACCTCTCTGAAGGAAACACTGTATTATGTAATCAAGCATCTTACTTGACAAATTACTGGAATGTCGTTTTAGTTTGCTATACTGAAATATTTTCAAAAATGAGATTATTTAAGACCTTTTGGCACCTTTGGCGTCATACACCTATGCAATTACGGGCATTCTAATTTCTCAGCCAAAATAAACCATGTCAAAATCTAAGATAGTTTATTTGATACACATTCACATGTATTATTGGGGCTGCTTTCCAAAATTTCATCATTGCTTGTCATTTGTCCAGTATCTTCAAAAATATGAAAACTCACACACACTCACTCGCACAGTAGGTAGTGGTACGAACTTACGAAGGCCACTGAACTATTTTATTTCACTAGGTAGTAGTGAAACAAGTCCTCCTCTAGCATGGAGTTCGCCCTCCACTCCACATCACCCTCCAGCACGGAGGTCACCACCACCTCCATTCCATTCCACATCAACCTCAAGCACGGAGGCCACCACCACGTCCACTCCAGCTATGGTCTGCCTCCTGCACCTCCACTCCACATCACCCTCCAGCACGGAGGTCACCACCACCTCCACTCAGCTAGGATCTGCCCCCCACCTCCCCTCCAGATCTGATCTGGCCCTCCAACTCCACTCCACATCACTCTCCAGCATGGAGATAGCCCTCCACCTTCACTTCCCATCACCCTCCAGGTTGGAGGGTGAGGGGGAATTATGTTGAGGGGTGACCTCCGGAGGGATGGACATCTTTGGACCCGACTTCAGAACAAGATTAAGTTATTTCCATGAGTCTTCAACTCGACCCCCAAAAGTTTAAGCCACCAACACCCTCTAGGGTCTAATTCATTTCTTTTTCACTTTTCACCCTATATGATTTTTTCTGGCTACACCCTGCTGCCATGGCAACCACCCCAATTCAAAATCTAAGAGCATTAACGGCAAGAGGATCATTTGGTTCAGAAGACGATGCTGCACCACCCGGATGGACTATCGGGAGCAGTTCAGCTTTCATGAAAATCGTTTGATTATGAACACCTCGTGAAAGATCGGCGCCAATGACAGCACCAATCGAAAGAGCATTAAAAACTTAAATGGCGATTTTTATGAAAAAAGTCTTCGAAAAACATGCATTATACTGTAAGGGATACCGGTCGAGCCTAGGACCGTATCTGGATTTATTGAGAGATATACATAATAACAAAATTGCTTCAAAGTGAACTTTTGTATCTTATGTATTACGTATTGCAACAGGTAACAAATACCTGGAGAGACAATAAGAAAGGCGCAAGAAGCTTACACATGTACAAATTATACATAACAAGTTATACGTAACTCGTTGGTTATATAAATTATTGTTAATGTCAGTGTTTATTATGTTTATAGTGCAGAAACCTTTCCGGGCTGTATGAGTGGAAAAACAGGAGCTTCAGACTGCAAGTCCATCACGTTCCCTGGAATCATGCTGACTCATGTAGTTGCTTAATCTCCTCATCTCCCTAAAAGGGGAAAATTGGGTTTAATATATAGGTACATAGAACTAATCTTTCCGTTTATCGATTTATAGTAATGTCCATCACACTTGCCACAGAAATCTGCAACTTTTTTTTCTTTTTTTGAGCGGCCTCTTTCCTAATTTCATTCTTCCGTAAGGGACCCCAGAGAGTAAGTGACCACAACAGTTTTATTCATACATAATTACCAAAGACAAGGCTTAAGTAACAATAACATAAACAGTAACTAAAGTGCATCAACCCAGTTATGTAAAAACAAATTACGTATATCTTGTACTTGAACAGAAATTATGTAAACAAAGCAGTCAAGTTATGTCACTGTTATATAACATAGAGGAAAAGGTCCAAATATGGGCTATGGCCCAAATACGGGCTAGTAGACGTTTTAGATTTGTATATGCTTGTGTAGTACTACTGACTGGTGACAAAAGTGTGAAACAGTTCCCTAAGAACGAAGGTGGTAGCGGAATTCAGTTAGCGACAAAGATTTGGATGTGGTTGATTTATTAGTATGTTGTGCCTCTTTTCAATAGTGGGAAAGTTTAATCAGGCATTTCTATTTCAGCTTTTCAAACACAATACAACCAAGTATGAAATGTTTTATAAGGTAAGTTGTATTCCTCGGAGACAGCACTCGTAATCAGTATAAAACAAAGAATAAATAACATTGCGTATTGACTTCTGTTGCGTCACGAAGCAACCTCTATGAATGGTCTAAATACCAGCTACTTTGCCTACCTACATCTTCATCTTAAGAGTTTCCTTCTCATAGAACATAGTACTTGAATTTCAAATCTAGTAAGTCCTTTTTCATATTTCAGCAGTTCCTATCATAAAGAAAAAAGTCAGCAATGAACTTAGAAAACGAGGAAGTGCTACTGTTATAACGGATAACCCATACTAAGAAACAATTATGGCTTTCTTGGAAAAGCAGAAATCTAGTAAATGCAAGAACGCATTATCTTTTAGTTAAGTTTAGCAAATAGTTGAACAATTATAAAAATGGAATATACCTTAACGGAAAAGAAAACAAGGAACTTGAGAATTCACAAGACAAGAATCAGATTCAGAAGAATCCAGGATGATGTTTTCTGATGATGATGAAGATAGTTACTTTGATACGCCAGATGATGAAGATACAAATTGTATATTCTGCGACAGGATATTCTCTGAACACAGGGATACATATGGGTTATATGTATCATGTGTTCGAGGTGAGTACATAAAGAATGCGCTGGTGTAGAAAAGGAGGACTATCTCTGGCTTTTGTAAATGTACATTTATCATCACTCTTGAACATTATTTTGAGCTGTTAAAATTTCTTCTTAATTATTTACGGTATCTTTAAAGGGTAGCCCATATTTAGACCAGTGTTTTAAAAGTCAAGATTATGACATCTCTGTAAAATATGTGTTTAATATCATAGTTGTGGGTTTCTAAGCTAAATTTGCAACTACATTGTAAAGTAAACATATATCAGACATATTTGCAGTTGTTGTTTAGTACATTACCTGGAACATTTTGGAGATATTCAAAAAATAAAAGTGGTAACCTGTATTTGAACGTTCTCCTCTACAAGATATGAAAATGTTGATTAACCGACTTGACGTCCCTACTAGGATGGACGGCCAAAGCTCTTTTCGGGAATGTCCTGAGCAAGTCAACTTGTTTGCGGCTCACCCAGAATCAAGACGTTTGCTGCGGGAAATTCCAGGGATTGCTTTTCTTAAACAAAAAGTCTAGGTAAAATACCTTCAGTAGCCAGTACCTATTCATCGTGAGCGAGCATCATTAACTGAACAGTAATAGTTTATTCATCGCCAGCTTCGATATTTGAACTACCATGCTGGACAGAAGGGAATATGTTCAGACTCTACGACTACTACATCAAGAGGCTTGAGAGCTATCCTACCTAAGCGGTGAGTCAAGCATTAAAATGAACCTATTTTAAAAGCAATAAGACCAATCGATTACAGGCGTAGCATTTGGGAGGTCGTGGGTTCGATCCCAGCTGCCGACCATCTTGACTGAGGTTTATCCAGGGTTTTTCCTAAGTCACACCAGGCAAATGAAAGAATGACACCTTCAACATAGGCTCTGGCCAACAAATTCCCGAATACTTTACCCTCCTCTATGTCGGCCTAAATTGTAGATGACTAAAGGCCATAAATAAAATACATTCATTCACCAACCGAAACTTTAGCACCTCTCTTATTTCATGTCGAATGACACATCTCCAATTTCTAGAATAAAATCCCTCTTTTCCCAACGGAAGCGACACACTTCGAATGTTGTCTGTACTTCTTCCTTTCCTTGCAACACAGATTCTTTTCATGTGAGCTCCTGTGATGTTCCAAACAGTCTAATTTTCATATTCCTTGAAACTGAAGGCGCAGATATTAAATCCAATGTCTACAGTAACTTACCATATAGATTTATTATGATTTTTCATGAAACAAGCATGGTCTGTGCGTCTGTCTCACGCCGATCACATGCTTCACATGCAGGGCCATCTTACTCGAGCATGTACCCCCCATTCGAATTCGCCACTGATCCTGATGTGTGTACAGCCTCTTCCGGAAACTGCAGTGGTTTCGAAAACCACCGTTAGTAACGATTGCACTCGAATGCTTTTTTTTTTTCAAGATTACCAAAGTAATGTTTCTCACAAGCTATTAAGTAATAACAGTTTCCCTTATATTGTACACATGCCTTTGCCTTTGTGAACGATGTGTCCTCACGCGACACAACAAACCCCTCTATTCCAGTTCACTTTTAGTAGAGACATCTGACGGCGAAATCGTCAAATACAGTCAAGTTTTGAATTGGAATTTATTTTATGCCCTTTAGGCAACTGTGGCTCACGTCGGATGGATAATAATGAGATTAATTTGTACCGTCCCCAGTCCGGTACATTCTTTTAGTTTTACAAATTCCAAGTGACGTAATCCTGATCATTGACTTTCAGTTTATTCAATAGATGGCACAACCTGGTTGTTGTTGTTTTTTGCGGGGGGTAGTTTTTTTATATTTTATTTTGGGAGTCTAAATTTTTAGGTTGGTTTTATTTACTGTAAACGATCTATTTCTTGGCATAATGTATCTCGCCCTTGTATGTTTCCTGCACTCAGAATTTTTGCGTTTTACCGAGTGAGGGTTAAAAGAAAACTCGGTTAAAATTAGCCGAGTTACGTTAAAAAAATATCCTTTTTGAAGAAATGCTGAGGGTTATTTTTGCCGAAATTAATTCGGTTGAAGGAGAATTACATCTTTTACCGAGGAAATGGGTTATTCTTGTTAACAAAATCGACAAAAATATTTTAACCCACTTACACGGTTACTTTAGACAACAAAAACGTCAGTTTTCATCTTCGTCCCAATTTACCTTAGTACGTGGGTTACATTTGACACTTTTTCCTCGGCTGCAGTTAACCGTTTTTCAGGGTAGATGTGGCCGCGCTTTTTTTTTAACCGAGTATCTCGGTTACTTTGAAAAGGGTGGGCGTTCTGTACATGCGTGCAAGCGTACCGCAACGACGAAACAACCCAGTGAAGAAAATGCGCCCCAATCCCGACGGTCCAATTTCTGACGCCATGGGCCCGGTGTCGGCGGTGTGATAGTCTGGAAAAAGTCGCATTTAAAGGCGGCCCGACGCCAAATGAGCGCGTTAGGCAAAAATTCCTGTTATCAAAGTGGCCTAAAGAACGAAGCTAGCAGTGATCTCATCCATGCTGTGTACCAATCACACCAGTATATTTTGTGAAAATGTTTGGCAAGAGGGTAGGAATTTTTTTTACCTCCCTTGTCCTGACTATGGGGTTAGGATTTGGTAGGAACTGAGGAAAATGCCGACCATGTCCTAACAAGGCGGGATTATGAAGGCAAGAATAGTCAAGAAGAAGGCGGGCCACCAACTATCTGAGACAGTCAGCAGAAAACAATTTTAATTAAAATCAGTGATAGTCACGATACATCTACAATAGTCATTAATTTCTTCATAATAGAGATTAAAAAATAAATTGCAAATGTCAGTTAGGATCGTCGGGCTTCGATCGGCGCTTGTTCTGAACCCGACTCTACACCGACGGTTAATATGATAATATGCTTATTACATTAAAACATATTTATCTCTTAATTTCATTCGTCTTGTTACAGAAATCTGTAGTGAAAATATAAAAAAAGTACAAAGCAAGCAAATACAATGAAATTAACTATATTTTTCATGTTCTCGTTTGCATGTTGAAAACATTGAATTTTAAACTATATTTCAACGAACATTTAATTTCGTTAATAGGGCGTTAATCTATGACATAGATTTCGCTATATGTGTGTTTTCTAAGGCGACATATTACACTTATTGAGAACTACAAATTTAATAGTGCAGCGATGATCAAGGTGTTAAACAAGAAAAACTGCACAAAAAAGTATTCTTTATTCTTATTCGTACATGATGGTGAACAAAGCGTTGCAACTCCATTCTAGACTGCCCGTTAATACAGATACCGTTAAAGAGCAGCAATCTCACAACGTGGATCCATGGATGAGTGGATAAGACGACGAGCTACCAACGAGAAGTGCAAAACGTTCCTGTGTTCGAAACCCACAGCAGCCACTGAGATTATTTACTGTTGGTAAATAACACCGTCATGATGAGAGCAACGGATGAAATGGAACTAAGTGTGTGTGTGCCAAAAGAAACTTGACAATAGTAGTTGAAATACTCGTCTAAATCTACCGAGGAAAACGCTAATTTTTTACCCACTAACTAGGTAATAGTTAGTTACCCAGGCATTCGGTAAAAACTACCGAGGAAAAAGGGTAATGTTTACCCACTAACTCGGCAAAAGTAACCCAGAAACTCGGTAACATTAACCCAAGAGAAAAGGATATTTTTACGCTCTACGCATTTTTGCCCGAAAAACTCGGTTATTTTTGTCCAGAAAGTCGGTCAAATTAACCCACAAAACAAGGGTAATTTTAGGCAGTACGATGTTTAAACCGAGGAACTGGTATTTTTGCCCAGAAACTCGGCAAGCTTTACCCAGAAACAAAAGCAATTTTTACGCACTATGTAATTTTAACCGAGAAACTCGGTTCAATCTTCCGAGAAAAGGGGTAATTTTTGCTCACTGAACTCGGCAATAGTAGCCTAGCAATATCAGCTTAACTTTACCCTGTACGTACTCGGTTAGTTTAATCACTTATCTCGGTAAACAGAAAGTTCGTTCAATTTGTCGTCAAACTGGGTTAATCTACCAAGTTGTTTTCGGCTAAAATAACCGTCTACTGGGTGTGCTACATAGTATCCCTGCAGCTCGGTTAAATGTAACCGTCTTTAGGTAAAGTTAACCCTGAAATTTTTCTGAGTGTGATGATGACGTATATGGCCCTTCTTCATATTGTTCTGTCGGCTTATTGGTTAGCTATTTTAAGGTATTTTGAGGGGAATCTAACAATTTGTGACAATTTATTTATTTTGCTTTTTTTTTGCGTGTTTGCGTTCGTTTTGTT
Organism: Lepisma saccharinum; assembly: GCA_022664845.1. Taxonomy (NCBI): domain Eukaryota; kingdom Metazoa; phylum Arthropoda; class Insecta; order Zygentoma; family Lepismatidae; genus Lepisma; species Lepisma saccharinum. The sequence goes on from JAGDQP010000054.1 coordinate 136,428, forward strand.
GTTGTTGTTGTTGTTGTTTTGTTTTAGTTCCCTTATTTTTGGTTTAGAGAGTCAGAACGTCGGCCATGTTTGTTATGGTCAGTTAGTGAAATTTCACCGTTATAACAAATTTTAAAATTGTGATAAAGAAGGACGTTTGAATGTTCCAATTTATTTTCAAAAGCTGAAATATTCTTCGTTGGAGCTTTGAAGTGAAAACTCTTCAACCTACTATCGTATCCATCGGAGTGAGTTAGCTATTTTGAAGCATTTTCTTCAAATTTTCTGCAGTTTAATTGTCCATGTCTTCGGATATTTTTTGTGATGGGAGTTTGTATGACCTAGATGCAGAGCTAAACTGTTACTTTCCCCAGCTCCATGGATCATCTCTATACAAGGAAACGTGGTATGAAGTGATTCCGGCAGCCCCCCCCCCCGTGTGGGTGTTCACCCCCAAAGTCTCGACCCCCCCCCCCAAACTTAATTTTTTTGCTGTCAAAAATCGATAGAAACCGTATAAAACTTCACTTCCACTCTCCTAATTTTGACTTTACACCCCTCCAAACTGAAAATCCTGGCGGAAACCCTGGTGGTATGGCATCAAAATTCAAGTAAGTGTTTACCAATGATTATGTTTCGAGACCATCAGTGAAAATTAAAATGGATTTTACATAAATTTTGAACGCTGATGCGTTGATTAAATATTTGGAACTTTAGTACATACTTTTGTAATCATCAACTTGAGATTTTTTTTTATTCAAAAAACGTGAATTCAATATGACATTCATTTAGTAACTTCATTAAAATGTAAATAATTTTTGCAGAAACACAATTTCATTGTTTTGAAATGACTAACGGACGGTGAAAGTTTGTTAACTGATCCTGTAAATATAGTAGTACTTTTGTCGTCCTTCTCAACCGTCTTGAAATGTTTGTATTTAACCTCTAATTTTCGGAGGTGGAATGGCTATATTGTTGTGTGTTTCGTTCATTAAATGTGCTGTCGTGTCATATAAATTCAATTTCTTTGGGTAGACGTTCTCAGCCAACTGCTATCGGTGTGTTGCAAAACATTTTTCAGTTATTATTTTTCCAATTCTAAATTATATAACCCCAGTAATTGACTTTGTAAATATGTAAAAGTTTTAAATGTGTGTGCATAGGTATTTTCCAGGGTCCTGCACTTGTAAATTATATACATATTCAACACTCATATTTTGGTTAAATGTGCTTTAGTAATAATAGATAATACTTTCAAGTCATCTTGCCAATTCTTAAACAATTTTAAGTGCAAATTTCGTTATTGCAAAATGAGGCGAAAATTCGTACCTTTTGGTACTATTGATTTTAAGCAAAATTCGTCTGCCTGTTGATGTATCCAAATTTTAGGTGCAAAATTGAGTAAGATAATTCTGAACAAATTTGCCTATAAATTGTTTACTGTTCTATCATAATGCTTTGAATATTTCGTATATACATTGCTGTAAATATTGAGAACTGTTTATTACAAAATGAAGAAATGTTTTAAATCGAAAGAAAATAAATTACTAACTCACCCAATTTCTAAGTATTTGATTTGAACCCACAGCTGATAATTTTAGCAATAAAGTTTTGACCTTATACTAGTATTCGCTACGAGGTCGATAGAGTTAATTATTATTTTTCAGTATTCGTTATTTTCTGGTACAGTAAGATTCTTTTATGTATCACGGTCTTTCAGGTGTACAAATGCGCTCAGCTTTAAATGTTTTTCTTAGAGATTTTTTTTCCTGGCAAAGTTTCTTTGATTATAATGCCGGGCCTGTCTAGAACGTAAATTGTCACTTGACGAGCATTCCCTTGGGGGCACGAGCGCGGCAAGTTTGTTTATCTGGTATGCGAGTTTTTCAGTATGTTTTATTAAGGAAACAGATGATCTGCGAAGTGATATCTATTGTACGGTAAGTGAATCCCTGATGAGAAGTAGTGTTCCTCTGAAGTGTGATTATTATCATCATTTTTATTATGGCTTGCTGATGGTGAGCAGCCTTTTTCTTCGATGATGTGATAGTTCCCTGAAATGTTGCCTATATATTGAGTTGGCACCAGGCGGTGTACCAGTTATGGGACAGTAGAAGTTGCATTTTTCTTATGCTAACTTATCTTGAAATAAATACCAGATGGCAATCATTTCTGAGCTCCTTCTGCCTGAGACAGTGTTGGTACAAGGAACAATATTGGGCCTTTTATTTTCATCCGTTACGCAAATTGATTTTCCTCCCAGTTTCCAGACAGGGTGCAAAGTTGTATTCATGTATTTAGAGATTGCTCGCTTGGGGTCTCGTAGGTGGCCATTGACTGGGGCTGGCCTTCCTACTACCAGCTGTATGGAGCGCGTTCGCCCTATTGCCTTTGCACCGAGTTTGCTCTGTTTAAGTAGCAGTTTACCGTTGGCCGTGTGACCCGTTCTTTCAGGACCTTCACAAATTAGTTGAACGAAGAAAGTGGGAGGAAACGGGATCACCACGAGAAAAAACTCCCACACGGTGTTTGTCCACAACACAACCCCCACTTGTTGTGAGCAGGGAACGAACCATGGACGAACTAGAATAGAAGGAGACACCCAGGCTGCAAATTATGAAGCTAAAAGTGGCCTCCCGTCAATCTTGCGTTAGGAAGAAAACCACGAAATCCCTATTGTTTTGTGTTCACAGTACAGATAACATTTACTTGAAATTCTAAATCAGATGTTATTACACTTACATTTGCTTATTAGGGAACGTTTAAATTAACTCGAGGTGAGTGTGAATGAAAAAAAATATTGCAGAATAAACACTGTACAATGAAAAATATTGACTTCTGTAGCCATTCCCTGTGTAAGACTGCTGGTTACCAAGATTAAAAGATTCTCGAAAAACCTGATAACACAGGATATTTTTATATACTTTCTCTAAATGCCATTGAAACCAGTAAATACTGATGAAAACACTAGGAAGTACCGGCAATATTAAACACGTACTAAGAAATTCACAGAAATATCACCCACTATTAACAAAGGCACCCAACACCAAACCACAGTAGATAAGTTAGTGGAGCGTTGGAAGCTTCTGCGGTTACATGCGTAGGACCAACACGGCGTTGGACTAACACGACGTTGAACGAACATGGCGTAAGACCAACAATCATAACTGGCATACGATCACCACAGTAAAGCACAAATTTTTATAATAATGAAATTATTGTGTAATATATATATATATATATATTGCAAAAAGTTCTAGCGTGGATTGGCACCGGCGTAAGACCAATACGGCATTTGATCAACATGGCGTTTGACCAACACGGCGCCGGACCAACATGGCATTGAATCAACACGGCGTTGGACCAACAATATTATTGACTACCCCCAGATAAATAAAACCTAAAAGATGATAAACAATATCAACTTAAATTATTTTGGGGCACATGCGTAGAACCAACACCGACATGAAACAAACGCTTCGTAGAACTGGCGTTGGACCAACACGGCGTTCAAGCAACACAGGTTTTTGCCCTGGGGTGTTGGTTGTTACTACGGTTCTTGGTTATTGAGAGGCTGTTGGTCGTGCGAAGTGTTAGTCCAACGTCACATTCCCGAATCTACCAGTCGCCAGTGGTTGACTAATAAGGGATACAAATGGTAATAATCGAATTTATATTGGATATAGTAGTAAACAGTACGTTCTATAATTCCCTAAGGTTTAATAGTGTACGCTGCGTAATCAGGAAATGCACTGTCTCCTCAAAATCAAATAAAGAGTGCAAAGTTGATCTGGAAGAGAGCAGGGCGCACAATAAGAGGACTGAATGACAACTAATACAAGATATCCGTGTATATCTAGTAGAAGGTATAGTGAAATAATTAACCGGTGCATATATATTTTATTCCTTCGTTGTTCAAGGAACAATTTACAGTAAATAGATTGAATGATCTACATTGGAACAATCGTAGTTCGCTACTACAACTGGTCAACTACTGGTGCAACTACATCTTCAGCAATATATTTGTTCTATTGTTGTGTTAAATGAAATAAATTTGATCTGCTTCTTCTTTGACTTGTTCTGCACTGTCTCTGGCTTTGTTTCGTAGAAAAGTAACTATTTTTCTATAATTATAGAAATGTCAGTTTTTGTTTACAGTTGAAATTTTCCTCTTTTGGTCAACCATTGGTACAATCACCCTATATGACACATTACTGAATTGCAGATAAACTCTAATTTACGCGTGAACGTTTGGTCTTGTGATTAAAGAATACAAGCATATAGAGCACAATCTAATGAAATATAATGAATACTGGTGATATTTCCTCTAGTCAGTTTTTTTTTGTAATTACTTAAAATCTGAGAAAGATTGAACAGTAATCCCTTTCTTTAAATTCTCGAATTAACACATTGAAGGCATAATGAAAAGTACAAAAAAAATCTTTTAATTTTCTCACTACGATCAATTTATATCAGAATTTTATATTTGGATGGAAGTTTTCTCTAGTGCATACCTGTGACATTGGGATACTTCTTGTTGTACTTGTTTGTACATCCAAATGCAACACAACTCGTAATTATGTAAATTTCACAGATGAACTGATTAGTTGCATGTATGTGAATACAGTACAATTTCATTTCTAACACAATATGGCGGACCGCGATACATACAATCGGGGTGGCAGCCATTTTCGGCTTCAATTTTTTTGGAAGTAGGGGTAGGAATAGACTTTTACTTCTAATTTAATTCCTCCAATAATCGAACCGACGACCACACGCACCAGAGGTGAGCGCCCTACCAACTGAGCCACCGCAGCCCCACGAATACAGTGAATTCAACGCTATCACTCATAAATAAAAGTGCCACGAGTGCTGAGGGGACCAACTTTACACAGTAGGTCGTCTTTGAACAATTGACTGTATGCTACGCAGACTGTTTCTGAAGGAAAGGCATGGCTATAGGCTTGAATTCGATACTGGAATCTTTGCTTGGATCTTGTGTTAGAGCTATGAAGACTGCTTCTTTAATTTTTCTCTTCCATACTGTCTCGTCTGGTAATCAACAACATAGATGGCAATGTGGTAAGGTGGTATTTCTTTCGGGTTTATGGTCTGTGTTGGCAAATAAGAGCGGTCGCGTTTAATTCATTGTGGATTAAACCATTATTTTCAACTATGGTATAGATTTCCTTTCATGAGATTCTTTCTAATTTAATATAATAAAATTTGTAATTAAATGCTAATTGAATCCTATTGTTATCTTGTGTTCTTTTTTGAATGTTGAAAACACGTTGAATTTCAACCTATATTCCAACGAAAATTTGATTTCGTTGATAGAATGTTAATATGACTGTTTTACCTATTAAATTGAACTGTGTCCTAGATGATCTTTCTAAGTTAATTGCATAAAAATTGTACTTAAAAGTGAATAGAATAAAATTAACTACGTTTATCATGTTGTTCATTTGCATGTTGAAAACAGATTGAATTTTAAACTATATTTCAACGAACACTTAATTTTGTTAATAGAGTGATAATGTGATAATTTTCAACTTTCCTTTTCAACTATGACATAGATTTCGCTGTATATGCGTTTTCCTAAGGCATATTAGACTTCTTGAAATATACATTTAATAGTGTAGCGATGGTCAAAATGTTTAATAACGGAAATGCACATAGCAAAGAGGGAAAGTATTCTTTATTCTTATTCTTACATTACGGTGAAACGATGAGTCTGGATTTGTGGCGCTTTCAAGACTCCCTTTTCTTATAGATATCGTAAAAGAGTAGTGAATGTCACTGTGACTTCCTGGTCGGGTAACGTGTCGAGCTACCAACGAGTACGGAATGATTCAGCTTCGAATCCCGCAGGAGACATTTGGATTATTTACTGCTGGAAAGTTAATACTGTATATCACGAGGAAAGGAATTGACAAAATGCAACTAAGTGTGTATAGCAATAGACTTCAACGTCAAATAAACCGTTGAACATGCGGATATTTCGCTACATTAGAACGTTAAAGTAACGTTTCGGTACTAACGTTTAATCCACGAATTTTCGACGTATGTGTGCTACTGGGGACAAGTCATCGGGACAAACGTTCCGTCATTGGGCCACCTTTAGCCCGGTGAGTCGTATTGTTTGGGAATCAAACTCCGGTCAAAATCCAACGCTCTACTCATTACGCTAAGCAGGCAGTTGTCAGCCAACACTTTCGAAAAGTCCATATCGGGCTGTTCGGAAACACATAACCAAGTTAACGAAATGCACGATCTTAACGCTAAAAATTATTTTTGTGATGTTCGTTTATCTCGTTATTTCCAAACGCTTCAAAACCGTGACACAGTAGCGATACACTCGTATCAACTCACCTGCACACCAAAAGATTAAAGAAAAATCGAAAATATGGTTGTAAATGTTGACACAGATCTTGAAAATATGAAACAAACATTTGGTCAATATTAATGCACATATTCTCTTAAATGCAAGAATTATCTGAGAGTATACGATACATGTTTCCACATCCTTCAACATTTCCATACCTTCTTCCAAATAAGTCGCACTTAGTGCTAAATAAATTGTTCAAATTATCATTATTATGTTCCTAAGAGCAAAGTTCTCTTGTACAATAAGTTACAAACAATAAAATCAATGAACTTCTTTGTAGTTTCTAAAATTCTGTTGCTAGGAACATAAACTAATAAACGGACAACGAAAAGCAAGAAAGAGAATTTGGCTTATCAAAAGGAAAGTGCAGAAAGTTAATTAGTAAATAAAGGCTGATTTTCATGACGCTTGCGTTGCTTGCGATGAAGGTGAGTAGCCAATTGAAACACGTGTTTTATTACGTGTTTCAATACGCTATTTACCCAAATCGCAAGGAAAGCAGCCCTTAGTTTACATTAGTTGTTAACAAATTACATTATACCAGGACCTCTGAAAAAGTACGTACGTCGAGAGCCTAAAATTGCTGTTACCGCCCATACAATTCATTTTATCATATCTTATCGAGTCAAAACTGCATTATGCACGTTATATTGAAGCTAGTCTGCACATATTTAGCACAAACGTAACCATCGTAGCCCTAAGGCTAGCTTCCCTTGCAGGCGGGCACCACGTGTTTTGCTCGTGCTTTCTATGAATAGCCAATTGTTACTAAAACACGTGTTTCAATTATCTACTCACACAAATCGCAAGCAACGCAAGCTTGCATGAAAGCTAGCCTAACTGTATAGCACTAACGTAACATTCTATTTTTTTAAACATTAGGGTTGATTTTCATGAAAGCTTGCGATTTGGTTGAATAGCCAATTGAATACGTGTTACACTTACAACACGTAATAGAGGGCCTTAAACACGTGTTTCAATTGGCTACTCACCCTAATCGCAAGCAAAGCAAGGTAACGTAAGCTTTCATGAAAATCAGCACTTACAGATTACGTTCAGGCCTGCCAAGTGTCAGCGTTTACGGCTGACATTAGCGTTGTACGATGCTTGTCAGCGTGTCAGCGTGTCAGCGCCCAGTATACCTTTGTCAGCTTTTTTTTGCTAACCTTTTTAGCTGAACAGACATTTATCGTCCTTCTCAAAGTTTTGATGCCAAGTTATCACTTTTAATAACAAACGACACGTTTTGGAATTGGTTGAATTAGAGTATGTAACCGTCATGTAGTGTTCTTTCAGACTGATGTATTCAATGTTCAAGATCTGACTTCAAGATGTCAACCAACTTCATAATACACATTTGACTAATTGTTTGTCAGCTAAAGACCTATTAGACAAGCTACGTGATGAAAGTGTAGACCGAAATCAGGTTAAAACTTCGTAAAGGAGTTAGAGCTTTCTTTTCGAGTCCAGTAAAATATTAACAGTTGAATATGTCTCTTAACAATGAAGTTGTTTCCAATAGTACATTTGTCAATTTTAAATACAGTGAAAGCAACTTCAATCAGATCAAATATTTTTGTTGTAGATTCAAAAATGTATTGAAGTTCACCAATAATGACGTGAATAGTTTTCACAGTTATTAACGTATGGAATTCATATGTAAAAACAGAATTTCCATAACATTTAATGCTTATTTGGAATTGTCTTTACAATGAAATTACTACAATCTTGTAACAAAATATGAACCACTGTGCAAAGTTGTGCAGCTTGTTTTAACTTTGCTCTCATAGAAATGGAACAGAGTAAAGAGTATTCCATTATTCCATAAAGATGGACAGAACATACGACTCAATGTTGCAAGATAAATCATGAGGGACCTGAGCCAAAAATGCCAAAAGGTAATGTTCGATTTGTTATTAATTAAGAAGGGGGGGTCCTAAAACAAATGGTTGCTTGTAAGTTTTCATCTACTACCTGTGGGGCTAGAAATACAAATATTTTATTGCTGGGTGCAATGATATTCGAAACCAACAAACAATGATGAAATCCTCAGGCATCAGGGAAAAATTCTCAGCATCTCCCAATCCCCGAATCGAACACTGCCAAAAGGCCTTAAATAACTTCAGATTTAAATGAATCATGAAAAAATCTTGAAGAAATCTGGGTGTAACACCGACAAGTACGATAAAAGAAACTCTCACAAGTAAACTGCCTTGTTCTTCAAAAGCAATAATTTGAATACTAAGTACTTTCAATATTAGTTTTTCTTTCCTTTTGTCAACTTTTGTATATACCGATATCAGCTTTTCCTAGAACTAAAACTTGGCAGGCATCGCGAAGACACGAAGTAATACATATAGTACAGTAAGGAATGTTTCAATCCATTCAGGTTGCTTAGTACAATGGAAAACTTCTAAATTAAAGAAGAAATCATTCCTGTTGCTTGAAATCCGCAAATGTAGAGCACGTGGATATGCATGACCGACTGTAAGGCTAGCTTTTCATGCAAGCGTGCGTTGCTTTCTTTGCTTGCGATTTGAGTGAGTAATCAATTGGAACACGTGTTTAAGTTCGTGTTCTACGAGTAACACGAGTTTCTATTGGCTACTCATTGAAATCGAAAGCAAAGCACGCTGCAAGGGAAGCTTGACTAATACGAGATGAAAACACAGAAAAGGCAAATGACACGTAGTTGTGGGGATGGAGGAATACAATTAGGGTTTGAAAAGTATGCAAAAGGGCCACCAATCATTAGATTTGGCCAGTTGGAGTCACACCTGATGGTCACTTTGGCCATTAGTTCTTTGCTCTAAATTCTCAACTTTACCGCTATCAAGACAGTTCTGCCGTTCACTACCGTCCTGTATTTAATTTTCTTGGTGCCGAGAGTGGATTATTTTCAAGCATTTTTGGAACGCCGTCGTGTGTACTGCAACTTCTTCACACGCCGCTGCCTTGCTGTGTGAGCGTGCAATAAAATTTGTCGTTCACAGCAATGTATTGCCGTTCGGCACACAATAAGCTTTTGTAAGTACTGTCCCTAGCGGACAGATAACGCGCGCCCGTTTTTAACTCTATGAGAGACGTTCGTCTCATACCAGGAAAATCCAAAATTGTTAACATGGTACGATGTATGACTATTATTAATATTGAAAAATACAAGGTCCACTATATGATTCCTTTAATGGGTAACCAAAAAATAACTAACCTGACTAAACATTAGCTTTTTATTACAATGCTAATTCATTCAAGTTCCTAACTAATTTCAATATGATGGTGCATTATTATAGAACCTGCATGGAATTTAAGCTTAACTTTAATAAAACATATCTTATATGAGGCCATCAGTGATTACAAATGGCCACTACAAAATTCTTCAAGTGGCCTCACTGGCCACCAAATTTTAGAAAACTTTTTAAACACCCAATACAATCACCTCATACATTGGAAACAGTACGATCGTGATATACATTCCACATAACTCCTGTGACATGCGTAAGGATCTTTACGTTAGAAAGCAAGTAGTCGTACTTCCCTATCTGCAGTGCATCATCTAAGTAAGTCGAATGTTATGTTAGATGAAGTTAGATAACATTAAAATAGTAATGTTCTGCGCGAGAGCGTTCTATAAATAGCCTATACTGATATTTACGTACTATTTGTGTTTCTTATAGTCTCAATGTTGGAAACAAAGAACGAGAGGGATAATCGATGTGGGAGCAATTCGATTGTGCGTGAATTACCAATCCTGTTTGCTGTTGCCACTTTCTACTAGCTTTTGGCACAGGACTAGAAAATTTCACTCATAAAAACTCGCTCAAAAATGCCGAAATTAGGATCAGGGCTATACAATCGCTCTTTTGTAAATTCGTATGCTCTATTTCGAGCTGTTTTGCCTGTTAAGACATTAGGAGGCATTTTAAGTATCAGAATAGAATACTCACGGGCTTTTTGTATTTCACACAACTCGCGGTGTAACTGTGTAAGTTAAAATGATACGGTGTGTCACTTATCGTACGACCGTAGCACAACTAAAATACCTAATGAATGACTTCTAAACTAGAGTTGCCAGAACCGGCACAGACAGACAACTGTTGCCAGAAGGAAAATTCAACATTTTCTACTTGTAGAACCGAATTATTCCAGAACCTGCATTTCAATTTAAATAGTCAATGCTCAGAGCTTAGTTGATTGTCTTTGATTGATTAGGAAAGCTTCAAATTGTATTAAAATCGTTCTGAAATTCGCTCAAGAGTTAAAAAAATTCGCTGCAGATAACCAAAAACCGAATAATTCGCTCAAGTGGTCTAAATTCGCTAAAATGCACGCCCTCGGTTATGCCTTTTTTCTCCGCCTTTAAGGTGTACTGAATCAAGAAATAATACTTTCGCACGATGTTCATACTTTCGCTCAATTTGCTCGAGCGAAATTTTCCAGTTCCTAATCATAGCACACAACCACACTTTCATGTTAGTGACTTACAGCCTAAATGAAGAACAATGGGGCTGTACATTATGCATTAACAACATAAAGTAAACTAACCTAACGTTCTCACTTCGGAACTCTACACTGGTTTTGAACAGAAATAAGACGACATTGCACAGGGCTGTTAATTCAATTACAGTCGAAAATGTCCACTTCGATCGTCCCTTTTCATCCCTGTTCCCCTAATGTTTAATGATCAATGATTATCAAGCAGCATTGCTTTTAATACAAAAACATGTTTTCTTCATAACATAATTGTGCAAAACACGGAATCGTTAAGTAATCACGCGACGGGTATAGGTTGCTCTCTCACATATCCTTACATACTAGGAAAATAATGAATCATTTCCACTTAGCTCGCCTTTTGATTTGCAACTGAAAGTTTAGTTACGGTTTGAAAAGATTAGGTTAGTTAATTTTTATGATAAATGTAATGGAAAAAGGATTTTCCTAACTTTGGTATAATCAATTCATCCAGGTGTACCCATGTTCTAGAACCGTGTCAATGAGAGAAACATTGGGATTACAAGCAACATAAACAATAAATAAGTATAAATAAAATTATATAAGTTTACTTTATATAAACCGTTAGTATAACGTTAAACCAGGAGCTCTGAATAATCACCAACGTCAAGAGCCTAAACTATATTGAAGTGCACTGAACTACAGTACTATACTAAGCCCAAGCAGGCTTAGTACGTCGGGTGTTCCATTTGAAACCAGAAATGGAGAAGATATATATATATATATATAACCTCGCTTTGATATTACTTTAGCTTACGTCGGGCGTGATTCTTCTGAACGAAATAAGTCACTGATTCATGAATCGTAATTACGGAAATATTACGTCATCGTGACATTTATTTCCATTCACAATTGATGTTTTGCTCTAAAAACACGGACAGTATATGGAGTGAACAATAGCGAACGAGAACGGGTTAGAAAAAGCCAGGTTAAATATTTTTCATAATACGCGATGCATATCATCGCAACAACCTTTCGCCTTTCACAACCACCACCTGTGACTGCTTCATACTAGAGACACCCTACCCTGGCTTTTTCTAACCCGACTTCGTTCGCTATCGCTCACTTGACATACTGTCCGTGACTTTTGTAGGAAAACATCAATGGTGATATGAAAATAAACGTCACCATGATGTAGGATTAACACGATTCCGATTCACGAACATGTGACTTATTTCGTTCCGAAAAATCACGCCCGATGCAAGCTAAAGTAATATCAACACCTAATAAGTATTGCCTGCAGTACCTTAGACCAGCGTCTGCTAGGTTCTGGGTTCGAGTCCTGGCTGGGACGGGGGTATTAGTGGACTTTTAGAAACTTAACAGCTAATAGAACCGAGACGAACATGTCACTATTGACTAAAATGGCCTAAAATACAAGTTCTTTTTAACCTAATAAGTATTGAATAATAAGCCGAGCATGTTTGTAATTGTAGCTCACCTTGGAGATAGTTTTGAACACTCCTGCAGAAAACTTTTAAATGCAGAGGCAACCTTCCTGCACTTTCCAGGCGAGATTTAGGGAAATGACGGCAAACCTTCCTTTTTATCTTTTATTCTGCATGTAGTCCCTAGAGTATAAATAGAATAGAGAGCGCATTAATGACTCCAAGCTATACTCTATATACGCTATACTCTGCTTCCCATACAGTAATGAATTTTCGACATTTAGAACGACAGATTCTATAAATTAAAAAAAAAAAAGTCTAGATATTTCTTACGAAAAATAAAAAAAATCATTTTTACCCAGAATAACACACCCTAAATTTACAACACAATCGCCATACTAACATAGAAATTACTGAAGAAACTAAGGGTGCCTTAAATTAACAGCCTGGCCGTGGACAACTGTGTTTAATTAGCAGCTAATTTGCCGCGCCACAGTCTGGCTGTGGACTGACTAGAAGTGGGACATGCAGCTCGTTTTGGCGGGAAGCAGAAGAAGCGGGACAATCAGCTGTTGCCAACCACAGTATAATTATTGGGTTGTATGATAATTTGGATTCAAGTATACAACGTATCCTTGTTTGTATATGGGTTGCTATAGAACAATTGAAATTTTCTGTTAATTAAAAATAATAAGAATTATTTAATAGGTATAGGGAAAAAAGTGTGTAGAATACTTAATACGTCACGGTGACGGTTCACACTAACAAGATGTAGGAATCATTTACTTGTTTTGTGTTAGTATGGTTATAGTTCAGGAGATGGCTCAAGTTGATAACGATGTTTTCTTTAAAGTCAGTCCGAGAGACAATCCATTAACTATATCGATATTCATTTTCAAACACATAAGTTGCTTTAAGAACTTCACTGGAGGATATTTTCTCATGCTCTGAGCGTGAGATAGTATTTTTCCATGGGAAGAAACCGTTATCTCGAAAGAAAACGCTGACATATGCTGTTAGTACGTAAGCGTTATATATAAAGAATAAGTATAATCTTGTAATTAATTTAAGTTCCACGTAACTATCGCCCTTGTATGTGTCATAGAGAACCCTGTTTACAAGTGATTAAAATGACTTCAGTGTTCTATTCTCTATTCTAGCTATAACCCGCGTATACTGAGAAGGGACAGATATATTAACTCTCCAGATATACGCGGTATACAATATCCTGAAAAATTTGTAAATCTAGAATGTGTCTTCTTAACTTTAACTCATGTGCACCGGGGGTGGGACCTATATTATTACGGTAGTTCTACATATTAGCTGCTTCTGTTGTACGGCGTTGAATATACATCAAATGCTGCTTTCATTATTTCGAATACGTAGCATGCAGAATATGATGTAAAATCAAGGAGTGACAGGAGTGCTGTTAGAACACATACGTTCTTCAACATTATATCCTTGCATATAACTCCTTTGGTTTTGCATCACGTTCTGGGTTCTATATATCTGAAACGATCAAAGTAATAGTATTTAAAGTATCTTCAAACACCATTTAACAGAAGTAGCTAATATAGAGAATAAAACCTCCTTCTATTTCTAGACAGAGACTCTATAAATATACAACTCTCACTACCTTCTTGAGTGTACTTATTTTAACTTTTAGGGCTGATTTTCATTCAATCGTGCGTTGCTTGCGATTTGGGTGAGTAGCCAATTGAAACACGCGTTACACTTACCTTACAATAAAACACGTGTTTCAATTGGCTACTCATCTTAATCGCAAGCAACGCAAGCGGGTTTGAAAATGAGCCCTTACCCATGTATGTCCAGTAGGCATAGTACCCTATCATGCCTATTTATTTCAAAATACAGGCTAGAAATTTAGCTTGTCAGAAAACAACTAACATCGACAATTTGGTTATAAATCATTAGACAAAAGGAAAAAAAAAACAATCCGTTCGAGTCCCTGTATACCGAGTGCTGTGAGGATTGCCTTTTTCAATAGGAGGATGAGTGCACCTCAGAGAGGCAATACTCGGAAAAGAGGGTCTCTAAATATGGGGTCAGTTAATATGGCCGAAATGCCTCGTCCCTTCCGTCTCTTGGCTTCATTCCGCTCTCCAACAAAACAGCCTAAGGTTCCCTCTATTTATATTCCTAACTCTATGACATCTTGAGATATAAAAATATGTGAGTTTCTAAATATTGATACATAGTACGATGAAGTTCTGGAAATTGTCAATTAAAGATGTTTCTATAGAAAAGTAATACATGTGCTAAAAAAATGTGTATTAAGTGTATTATCTTTTTAAAAACCAACCTCAAGGAATCACTCTCATAGTTTCATGTCTTAAGATTTTGTTACAAAGACGGCCAAGTCCAAACATTGGTTACAAACCCGGCCACATCCAATTTTGTTTTGTAAATAACTAATAAACTTTTAATATAATGTATTACATCTGTGACACATTCAATTTTAATTACATCCAAATATCTTTTTTAGCAACATTATTGCTTTTTATCTATAGTAAACGATTTTTGCACGCTCCTGGAAAATTTTGCAAAGTGTTTGTAATTGGCTACTCATATTCGCTTAAAACATGAGAGTCGTGGTGACACGGTAGGAGGATCGTCAGGGTCATGCAGTTGAAAACCACACTTTAAGAGATTAAGTTCCTTGCCAAACTTCTGTAGTAGGGAAGGGAAAATAGGGTTCAAGGGTCTTTGTCTAGGTATCATACCGGCATTCGTCCAGTGAGAATGAGGAAAACTCTGAAAAACTCCATTCAGTATTGTCCGTAGCAGAGTTTGAACCTACGTGTCTTCCCAGCGGTGATTCAAAGTCCTTAACCCCATAAACCTTTGAAACTGGGTATACGCAAATAGGGCCTGAAGTATCTGAAGAGGAATTAATGCTACGCAAGCGGGTATGATAGACTTATTGTGGCTGTAAAATCTTAGGGAAACTTTATTTTCTAAAGGCCATTTTAGTATCTTTTGATTTCGGTCCGTCTCGATTAAATGAATGCAGTGCTTGTTAAAGTCCACAAATATCCATGCCACAGACAGGATTCGAAGCCACAACCTTGGAGATGCTGTTTCGTGGTCGTTGTTCGTTTGGTGTCAAAACCAAACGTTAAAAATGACATGTTAACCTCCTCTTCACCACATACACGCAGATATATCACAGATTAATCTATTCTAGTTGGAGGGAAATAGTGAGCATTTTTAAGTATTCATAATTAGCTCCCTTCGTTTCAAACACAAGAAACAGAGTCTTGCTTGTCAATAATGTTTTAACGAACCGCGCTGACTCGTTTAGTTTAGAGAAAATTTTTAATACTTCTTATAAACTGAATTCTACGAGTATTCAGGCCTTTAGGCAACTTTGGCTCAGACCAAATGGATGATGATGATAGGAGAATTAGTGTGAAGCAGAAATTCGTAGGAGAACACCAAGAAAAACACGTATACGGTGCTTATTTACCACATGGCACGAGCCGGGATCGAATCGTGGACTTCACGCACCAGAGGGGAGCGCTCTACTACTGAGGCAGCAAAATACTTCTTCTGATGAAGATACCTTCCAGAGATAATTTTTATTCATTTATCTTTCAATGCAACACTAACATTTATGTCTGCGAATAGCATGAACAACACTAAAATATTTTACATCATACAGTTCAGAGTCATCCATATTCTTATTGTAGAGGCGTGTTTTCCAGTATCAATAGCCATCCAATTTTGAACACGATACTATACAAAACTATTTCTATCAAGTACATGGCAGAATCGTCCTGTATTCTTTATTTTTCAATTGAATTTGATTTTTATGTATATATTTTAGGCATCTAAGGCTCAGGCCGAGATAGGGGATGGAAAGGCTGCTGCAAGGTGTCGGCCAGAGTCTAAGTTGAAGGTACCATCCCGGCATTTGCCTGCTATGACTGATAATAAATCTTGGGAAAATCTCAGTCAGGACAGTCGACTACTGGGATTGAACCTACAGAATACAAAGCTAACCCTCTGCCACTGAGCCACGGCCGCTCGCCTTTCTTTTTGGAACATCTTCCAATAATTCCTCTTTTGGTCTTTGCTATATAGGTACGTATACATGCATAAATACGGCTATTATTATTTTTAGTCAAGAAATACCGGTACAAACATAAAAATAAATAGAAGAGCCGGTATATCATACCGGCGTATACGTCCGATTTAGAGCACTGCTTCACAGGAGAAAAAATCCAGTGAGGTTATGTCAGAAGAGCGTGTAGGCCAAGCTGTTGCGTCGCTGTGTTCCACTCCATATAGCACCATGGCAATGTTGTATCAGTCTGAATGTTCGTTTGAACAATTCTGGTGACTGCGTCTCGTGATACCGCAGCGCACTCTGTGTTTTTTCGGGATTAGAATACATTTCTGTTTTCTTAGACATTGTGCTTCAATTACTTGCACCAAATCAATGGGAATAGAAGCAAAAAGAAACTTGGAGACTTCTCCATATCTTTCAAAAGGTTTCAGCTCTCTATGTTACAGGCTACAAAAGTTTCAGATGTTTGTTGTGAGGGAGATATTTTGTGGACACTCTGTATTATAATTAAATCCTTATCACTGAACATAAGGATAGCCAATTTATTTCAATCATTTGGAAATAAGTGAACAATGTTTTAAAGAAAATGGAAGTCAAACTGGATTTTAAAATCAAGTGCATTGTCGTGTGATAGTTCTTGTTTACGTATTATTAATAAGTAATTATTTGTGCACAGCATCATTATGCATTGCACTCTCGGTAGCAGGCTCAGCTTTTACTCTCTTCCATTTGACAAGAATTCTAGTGATTTCGCTGCCAAGGTACGAAAGAGGCTACTAAGATGTATGCAACTGAAGAAAGGCTGGGAAATTGGTTTACGGTCCCCGACTTCGGATCGACATTAAGAAGCCACACACAGGTTCGACTCCTGCTGCCTGTGGTTTCTTAGCGTTCTCGGTTTTACCACTTTGACGTTCTGACCGTATTGTAGTTAGTACTAGACCCGGAAGACTTCTTGCCAAGGGACGTAATTTCTCTAACATATGACAGATTTAGATCATAATTGCCTACCTTAGCCACAAATGTAAGTCAAGTAATTCTAAATCTTCGGAATGGAATATCATGGCCCAGTATTTGAACATTTACAATTTCTGAAGAAGATTTGTCCTGCTAATGAACCAATATTTTGTTTAATTCCAAAATAGACAAAAAAGCTTTTAGTCCTTAGCGATTCTAGATTGAATACGTTCTGCTGTATTGTTTGTTATTGTAACAGAATTTGCAGGAAATATTAAATTGTGAACTTGCAATAGGAATTCTTTAATGAACGTTATATGAAGTGCAGGAAACTGCCCATTTGTTTTAGGGCTGTTATTTGGATGACTATTGTACTGTCTGTTGTACTCAAGAGGTGATAAATGATGTTCTGAATTTTAATTTTAAGGCCTTTGGGCAACTTTGGCTCAGGCCGGAGGGATGATGATGGGATGGTTGGTGGAATGAAGAAAGTGGGAGGAAACGGGAGAATCTCGAGAACCCCATGCACACGGTGTTTCTTCACCACAAAGACCACGTGGAATGAGCAGGGTTTGAACTGACGACCCCAAGCGCCAGAGATGAGCGCTCTAACCGTTGAGCCAGCGCGGCGCAAATGATGTTTTGAATTTCAAATGTGTATGTCAGAGCCGGACATGATTTCCAAGTACATCCCATTGTATACAGTATTTAACTTATTTTTTAGATTGCTCCCTGTTTCTTGAGGAATCATTTACTCACATTTACGCAGGAATCTGCACGTAACTGATAATAATTAGTCCATTTGTCAAATGTCGGCGTTGGAAATGAAAAGCCTCAAATATGTATGTCTACTTAATTCATTGTATGGAGATAGACTCTATTCCGAAATGTTTCTTTCTTTTGATTCGTAGAGGAGTCTCCTCATAATTCTATGCTTCAGTGTCTTATCTGTGAGTCCTGCAAAAAAATGCAGGCTATGAACATAGAGCTTGTGATGCGTATTCTTTCTTCTGAGCGAAGGAAATGCTTGGGGCTATTATACTGAAACGAGAGGGTCTTTTTTATATAATTTCGCCTGAATATATAATGTGTGTGTGTGGCAGGCATTATTCCGCGTGACACCCTGTGATAGAGACCTACGGAATTACACCACGTTCCATGCACGCAAAAGCAATTAAATTTCAAGTACAATAAATGAGGTCATAAAAACTCGTATTCAAATATTATGAAATAGTCCAGCCAAAATATCTCTCTGTCAAAACACTTAACTTCATATGTCGAGTACAATAATCTCATGTGACTATGCCGTTTTACAAATTCATCGTAAATTGTTTGTATTAAACTTTTAGAATAGAATTATTTCTGTTTTTACATTACGTCAAGGGAGAGAAAATATTATTTGAATATATATAGGGTGATTTTTTTAAAGCTCATGGATTTCATTTGGTTCTAGAATTTGTAAATGAAGGCCGATTTTTATGCGGTTTGTGGCAAATGAACGAGGAAGGATGGGAGATTTATGGGATTATGTTTACCGGTTTAAATTCATCCCGGGTAATATCGCCCACGCCTCAACAAAAACAGCATATATATGGGAGGGTAACCGCCCAGCTGGTCTAGTGGTTAGCGTTCCTGACTTCAGATTCAGGGATCCGGTGTTCGATTCCCGGCGCTATCAAGGATTTTTCCCAAGACGTGTGGGTCTGGCACGGTGCCCATCCAGCATCGTGATGTAATTGGGCAGCTGTTGTGAATAAAGATAGTGGCGATCACAGTTAAAAGCTTCAGCTCTCCTCTCCCAACACGTCTGGTCAGCATGGGAATATATATAGGGTGATCCTTATTTATATGGAGAAAAATAAATTTTGGAATTTCTTTGCTCTCGCCCCCTAAAAAGATTCCATATCGGACCAAAATAACGCATGAGAAAAATTAGCTCAATTTAATAGTATTAAATGGTAGCTACCCCAAGCGGCATAAATTTGGAATACCTTTTTACTATATGCTATATGGCAAAATGCTTCAATATACCCTTATAATTTGGAAACGTCTGAAGGGAATGGGACCATATCCTTAAAAGAGATAGCTTAGGTGGAAGCGCACCTCATTTTATGTAGCACCATCATGGTGGCCATCTTGAGTTCCGCCATCTTGAATTAAGGTCCTAAACTTTAAATTGGAATGGGGTCGTATGACATGTCGTTTTGAGGGTAGCTTCTCACCATAAACACAGATATGACATGATTTCCAACTTATCTCTAATCATGTAATAGTTATTATATTTTTAAAAATAAATGCTGCGTCGTAATAAAATATAATGCTCTGTTATTACGGACGGCGGATTTGTAAGAATTTTGGAAGGTTTTCCTTATTTGGCGAGAAAAAACATTAGCTATAGTCCATCATTGTCAGAATTAGATGGCTTTCATCATGCAAGGTGGATGACAAAGGCTATTTACTGTTTAAAAGTATTCATGTTCAGGACTCAGTTCCATCTTACACGTGCAGAAGAAATGTCAATTCGAGATGTGTGCATCTTTCTGGTCACATTGTACGTTGAAGTTTGCTATACGACCCCAAATTCCATTCAGGCACCTTACAACGATTTCCTGTTTTAAAAGAAGTTAACGGAATATCCAAACATTGAAATCTCCCAGGCTGCTTTGCAGAAGTTTTGTAATCAACTGTGGTACCTCTCTCCCGAGATAGTTGGCTTTGCCGTGTTTCATAATTTGTCGAAAGAAACAAAAGTGAAAGCAACGACTGTAGGTACTATACATCCTGAAGAGATAAGTAGCAGGAAACTAAGCCTGTGTTTGAAGGACATGGACAACGTACGAACGCAAGACTAACACACAAAAGTATGAACTTCTTCACGGTTTCAACTTTCCAGTGACTTTTTGAATGCTCATCCTGATGGGTGGAAAACTAACGACGACTGAAGGCATGTTCATTTCTCGTTACTCGTGACAAATGAAGTTGCAGAGAATTGGTGTTCAGTTACTTCAGTTGGCTCAGGAGTATAACAACATATTGACAAAAGACGAAAACCAAAAGCAGTTTCTGTTGCAAGTGGTCAGTGATTACCATGCAAAGTACCCTGGAAAATGGTAACAGTTACTTTGTGACCAAATTTAACCTTGCTAATAGTAGTCGATTTAAAACGTACTCACAATATTTAGGTAGTAAATTTATGCTTAACCTATAATAAATTGTTCTTATTCCTGAAAGCTAAAATTTAATACAAAATCTGACTATGAGTCATAACTGGTATTCGTAAGTACAAGTACGATCACGGAAGTATATACTTTGTAATGCGGGAGTTGAATAAAAACTAACATTTAGCTTCTTACTTAAATTATATTAAATCGACCAGATATGCATAGTACCAGGTGTATGCATAAGTTTTTGCCGGTTTTTGTGGTAAAGAAAACACGCAATTTTGAAGGGAAATTAATTTTGTTTTATTCAAAATATTGGCCATCGACTTCTACACATTTCGCCCATCTTTCAGGTAATTGATGCATACCATGCCAGAAAAACTGCTTGTCTTTTGGGGCAAACCATTCGTCGGGCCATTTTCCAACGTCTTCGAAATTGCTGAAGTGCTGCTCTGCGAGCGCGTGCCTCATTGATGCGAAGAGGTGATAGTCAGATGGCGCCAGCTCTGGGGAGTACGGCGGGTGCGGAAGGATGTCCCATCCAGGCGATTTCAAGGTGTCTTTCACTGGTTTTGCTGTGTGAGACGGCGCATTGTCGTGTAACACAATCACTTTGCCAAGTCTTCGGGCCCATTCCGGTCGTCTTTCGATCAATGCGTAATTTAAATTAATCATTTGTTGGCGATAGCGTTGTGCATTAACGGTTTCGCCGGGCTTCAAGAGTTCATAATACACAATACCGCTCTGGTTCCACCAGACACAAAGCATGGTCTTCTTGCCGAAGTGATTTGGCCTTGCTGTTGAAGGACCGGCTTCGCCAGGTGAACGCCACGATTTTTTCCGCTTCGGGTTTTCAAAATAAATCCATTTTTCGTCACCCGTCACAACCCGATACAAAAAGGATTTTCTTTCGTGACGTTGAAGCAGCATTTCACAAGTGACTTTGCGATTTTCCATTTGACGTTCATTCAAATCGTATGGGACCCATTTACCCAGTTTATTGATCTTCCCCATTGCTCGTAAACATCTGCTGATTGTTTCTTGTGACACATTTAATGCTTTTGCCAATTGCTATTGAGTTTCAGTTGGGTCATCCTCCAATAACACCTTCAATTGCTCGTTTTCGCACTTTTGTGGTCTACCAGAGCGCGCACTGTCTTTCACATTGAAATCACCACTTTTAAATTGTCGAAACCATGTCTCACATGTTCTAATCGATGGAGCGTGTTCACCATATGTTTCTACCAGCACACGATGACTTTCAACAGCCTTCTTCTTTTGATTAAATAAGAAAAGCAATGCGTGCCGCAAATGTTCTTTTTCAGGTACAAACTTCGACATGTTCACTGAACGATAAAACAAGACGCTAGTGTTTGGCGGACTCAACTTGTGTGTGTTTGTAGTTTAATGTCAGACGAACAAAATGAAATATGTGTCCAATGAATACTCTGCGTACTTTTCGCTGGCGCCATCTCTTAGGTAAACCGGAAACTACTTATACATACACCTGATCTGCTGTGCATGTGACATCACTCCATTGCGCATGGAAGTGATGACTATCCCCCCTCAGTCGGTACATGTTCCACTGCACACTTTTTGTATTTTCTTCTAGTGCTCTGCAATATTCCACTTCCAGTGGTTTGATTAAAATGGGACACCCTATATATATATATATATACGATGTGTGTGTGTTTGTGTGTGTGTGTGTGTGTGTGAGAGAGAGAGAGAGAGAGAGAGAAATGGACAGAGTAATAAAATAACATGTACAAGAGGAATTTTAATGAAAAAAATGCAATTAAAGGATGTTTAATAATTTAGAAGCAAGGAGGCTTAGATGATCGCGTTCAGAAGTTTTGTAAAGCAAGCACGTTCCATAACTTTGTCTTTAGTTGTATCGACAACCATTTGGTATGAAACATTATGTAAACTTTTACGATTGTGATATGCTGTTATTTGTAGAAGGAAAGGGGAAAATTTTCCTTGAATCTCGTGTGTTTTCTTGGTACCGTACCTCACTTATTTGTTGTATTGTAAGAGAGGGGCATCAATGTTATTTACAAAATATTTTCAAAACTAATTCCTTTTGTACGCACATATTAAATCATACAATGTTAGACTAGCAAGTTTTGTTTTATAGAAACCATATTCAATCAACATTGATCAGGTACCTTTGATTTTCTCGTGTCACGTGACTGCATCAGTACTGTCCAGTGAACTCTACTTAACAACACTGGAGTGCCTGATCAAAATCTGAACTTAGACACCAGAGCAAACAGTTAATTCGATCGTCCAATTTCAGTATAATCTAATATGGACTAATTTTTCAGTCCTAACTCAGTTCTTCATGTTTGTTGTCGCCCTGTGAGCCGTTTCTTATTTATGTGTTAATCCTTCACTTATGAGCAGCGACAGCGCCAGGGTAATAGTCAGGGTGGGCTTATTTATGTCATAATACTGATGAAACTCGGGACTATAAAGGGGGCTAAGGTAGATTTTAGGGTACTTCAGCTCACAATAGCCCTTCCTTCTGTAGCACCATCCTTGGTTATCAGATACTGAAATACGCACAGGTGTATAATAGCACATCCTATAAATTTCCACAACACCTTGCACTGACAAATAATACCTTGAACTATGATACGTATGTAAGTTAACGTTGCTCATAATTAATTAAATAAATATATATCGTTATTTCTTGTGGATAATTATGTATCGGAATATGTAAATCTGATACAAAATATGAACTGTCAGTATGTCTTAAATAATGTCTGCTGAGCTTGTACCGGGTTATCTCATAAGTAATGTTGTATGTGCGATGAACGCTGCAATGACGCCATCTGCCGAGCGAATAATGAAGTAGACTGAATCTGCCATTGCTGACTCATATAGGGCACTTGATTGTGCAGCAGTGTGTAGAAGGAGAGCGGTCTATTCTACGTTTTGGAAGTGTTTGTGTTTGATCATGGTAGTGTGAGAGGACCACATACGACATGTCATGCTGTATGAATTTCACCAGGAACATCCAACCAGTGAAACGACACGAAACATCGATGCTGTATATCATCAGGGTGCTGTGGATATGCGAAAGTGCCAGAGGTTTCGGTCTGGGGACACCAGCCTCACCGATAAGCCACGAGAAGGGAGACCTGTTCAGCTGGACAACGATACCCTGCGAGCAGCGGTGGAGGCAAATCCAATGCAAACTGTTAATGAACTGGCCAGCGAACTCCATGTCACCCATTCGACCCTTCATCGTCATCTGCAGGACCTTGGGTACAAGTTGAAACTCGGAAATTGGATACCTTATGCGTTAACGCCTGAACAGACGGAAAAAGCGAGTTGACATCTGCAGTTCCCTGCTCACCCGTCACAGACGTGAACCATGGTGACAGGGGATGAAAAGTGGGTCTTCTACCATAACATTACACGCAAACGGCAATGGGTACTTAAAGAGGGGCCGCAGGAACTGTGCCAAAACAGGGGAGACCCCTGCAAAGTCATGTTGAGTGTTTGGTGGCATATCCGTGGGATAATCCATTTTTAGTTCTTTCCACGTAACCAAACCATCAATGGAGCTGTCTACTGCCAGCAGCTTGAACACCTACAGACTGCATTATTAGGGATACGTCCTGCTCTTGTTAATAGCAAGGGTGTGTTCATCCACGGTAATAACGTGCACCCACACACGGCATGAAGAACCTGTACTAAGATCGAAGAATGTGGCTGGGAGAAACTTCCCCATCCGGCGTTTTTACCAGATCTTGCACCAACAGACTACTGTGTTTTTCTCAGCATGGAAAACCTCATTTCCAGGGAAACACTGCAAAATGAGAATGACGTGGGACGAACGGTGACCCAGTTCTTTGCCTCCAAAACCGGTGACTTCTTTCAGCGGGGAATTCAACAACTCGTTGACAGGTGGCAGTGTTGTGGATTCCGATGGAGACTATTTTCCTGACTAACGGTAGTGTTCCAGGTAAGTTATCGTTCTTTTCCTTACGGTGCAAAAGTACGACATTACTAATTGAATAAGCTGGTACAAGCAGTTTAAATTTTATTTGTGTCCTTTAGGCATCTCAACCACAGGCTGGGATAGGGTAGAGGAGAGAATATTTGAAGATAATCGGCCAGAACCTAGTTTGTAGGTACCATCCCGGAGTGATTGAGAAAAAAACTGGAACACACTCAGGATCTACGGCCGCTGGGATTGTTCCCAGCACCTTCCGATTGCTAAGTAAACGCTCTGTACTAAGTGACCTACGGTGGCTCGGTGCCTATTAGAATTACGTTCAATTTTCTACTGAAACTAATGTGACTCTGCTGACACATTTCCCTCTTATGAATTACTGTATATTCGCAATGTTTAACATTGCAAGGTGGAGTTCCTTCTCCCTCCAGAAGAGTTTGTTCGTGTATACATTTCAGAAAGAGATGAAACTTCTACGTTTGAATATAAAATTAATGTTTTTCGTTGAAATTCACTTTCCTGTAAAGTTGCAATAAGATAAATGTTTGAACGGGAGAAATTACTTAATACGTACTAGCACATAATTCCTAAAGATAAGATAAACAGTGCTAGATCCGAGTAATGTATCGGTGTCTTGCGTCACAGCGAATGCCACAGAGACTTCTGTTGACCTACTGACGTCAGCAGTTAACGAAACCATTTGCCTTACGCACAATTATTGTTATCAGTGCTTTAGAAACTTCTCTGGTTTCGGGTGGTTCAGAGTGGCCCCATGGTCATCTGCCCTTCTTCTCTTTAGCTTAAGCTATCTCCTTGTTTCTCATTGAATTGTCTATGGCTTTCAGGCATTCCTTGCTTTTCATTATAAGAACTAATCCAAATAATACCATTCATATGACGCGAGGAGTTGGCATACTTTTTGAATTCATGCTGTGGGTGCCTCCACGATATACAAAAAATTGACGATGGATCCACTCAGCGAACGGAACAATTCGCAAACTGTATACCAGATGCTATATTGCAGGTGTCTAATAGATACGTGAAATAAAATAAATATCTCAGATAACATACTTATACGATAAATGGTTTCTGTCCGGTTGCAGGTTTAAGACCCTATGATCCGTGGTCAAGGTAAACCGATAGTCCTTTGCCATTGTCTTCCATAAACTGGAGATAATAACATTTTAATAATGGAACCTACAGTTTACAGCATATTTCAAGCTACTACGTTCAATATGTCGGCGACGGGAATCGCAGCAGGGACCGCTTGATTACAAGGATACTAGCAGTAGTATTATTAGCTATAGTCGTAGCAATAGTAGCAGTAATATTATTAGTTGTAGCAGCAGTTGTTGTATGACTATTAGTGTGGCCAACGTATTTCACTCACTCCACACCAACGGGCAGTTCTTCCATAAAACCCAAATCATATTGTCTTACTCGACAAACGATATGGACACAGAAGGCCTTGTTTTTACATTAACATCAATCCGAACCCCAGGAGAAATTAATTGAAGACCTCTGATTTAGGCATTTACTTTACTGTATACGTTTGTTAGTGCATGGAACGTTAACTCTTGTTTTTCGTTTTTCTTCTTCCTTTTTTTATTGGGTACTGAATAATCATGAAGAACGATAGTTCTTCGAGTAATGTTCAGAAATGATTCTCTTAGCGGCACTCAGATATATACAGCTAATTTCGGATCTAGCGAACTATAAGCCCGATTTTGATGCTTGATCTTGCATTTGAAAGCTCTTTGCCATACTGAGACAGAAAAAAAAATCGGGTCAACAGGACTTCCCAGGGACCCTCTAGGGCGGTTCGATGTTTTTTCTTCAAAATTTCACCTTTCTGATGATAGCACTGACCCCAGACCATATAGGCGTCTTAAACTTGCGGAATCATAATATACGCTTCAATACCCTTCCAACGGTGTATCACACGTCAAAATCGGTGAAGGGGTTCAAAAGTTATGACATTTTAAGCCTATTCACAGAATGATCGAAAAGTCTGTCTGTCATTTTGTCTCTCTTTTTGCTTTAGACCCAAATCGTTGATACCAGGGGATGGGGTTAATTGCAGGCCCCGTAGGGGTAAAATAAAATGTTTATTTTTTAAATAGGAGTTACTGTTTTCGAGATACGGAGCCTACCATGGTCCAAAATCGACCTTTTGTGCACTTTTTTTTAATATGCGTTACAAAATAAGTAATATCAGTACAAAAAAAAACCTTGTGGGTAAACGGAAGAGTGAAGCAAGAATCATACTCACAAAAAAGTGATATCCATTTTGCGAGTGACTTTTGTGTGTCACTATGGCAAAAGGGAGGATACTAAGTGTTTTATTTTTATTACAAAGGAAACACTTCCGCCATAGTGACACAAAGAAAGTCACTCGCAAAATGGATATCACTTCTTTTGAGAGTAGAATTATTGCGTCACTCTTCCCTTTACCAAAAAGGGGTTTTTGTACTGATCTTCCTTACAGCTGATGTTGGATATACCAAGTGAGAATGTCTTATTCACTTGTTTTCTAATATTGCAACTCTGTCACTACTTGCGTTACCCGTGAATTTCTTTGTTGTTTATTTGCTATATTAACTAACATCCAGCAAATGCAAGCTAAGATTCATGCAAGTATTGCAAACCGCTATTTAATATTGCTGTTGCAACTTGACGTGAAATTCCATTTTAACCTCAATGTTTTCATTACCTATTTACAGCTTTAATTATTATGCTACTTCTTTCGTTGATTACTCAACAAGTTGTAATACTCGCAATATACTAACACGAACGACATATTTTTCTCTTTAGGTTAGTCATCCAACTGTTGAACTTGTACTCAGACTCTCAAACTTCTTAGCCTTCTGTGCAAATTTGAAGGTATTAAATATTTCAATGCTCTTTGATCAATGTCATTTGTGTATTTCCAATAGTTGAACATTGTTCTCTAATGCCTTCTATGTCTTGTGAAACGAACTTAACTAAATTTAATTAAATTCAAACTTTTTCTCTCCATTTCAAATTTGAATGTATTTATGACCATTAGGCAACCCTGGCTCAGGCCGAGGTAGGTAGGGGAGGGAGAGGATATTGAAAGAGAGTCGGTCAGGACCTAGTTTGAATGTACCATTCCGGCACTTGTCTAGTCATATGATTCTTACTCTATATTGTGTATATAGAACATAGGATACCGAACCTACAACATCAACATCAAACATAGGATACCGAACCCCAAAATGTGGAAACTTCTATCATATTTGTATTCCTTGTTTTGAAAAAAAAAAAAAAAAAGCCCTTTAGGGGTTGAGGGCTCGGTAAATATTGTTTTACGGCGTCCATAGTTCGTATTGCTTTATTTGGTACTAATGCACAACATTTGATGACAACTCGAATCGCAATATCTGAAAAAAAAAAATCGGCCCACCCTACTGTATAATCATTCAGATGACATTATCCGTTGATTTGGATCGCAATAATTGCGTGGATCGCAATAGCTGCCTAAAAGCTAGTGCTGAATTGTTAATATCTGAAAGAAATTAATTGAAAAACGGTAAAAGAAATGTTTACATAGAATTTGTTCTCGCTAGGTATGAAGTTTTCGTAATTGCGTGCATATTATTTCGATGGCATGAAATATTTTCTTCAAAAATACAAAAAAAGAGAGTTTGAATTAAGAGTAATTCCCTCACGCGGCGGTGTCCCTCAGGGAGATACACATTCTCTCGCTGAACAGACAGGTTCCGTATTGGACATATTATGTATGACTTTCCCTTTGGTTGTTGGTCGTCCAAATATGTTTGTGCAGCAGGGACACAAAACTGGGTTTATTATCCTCATAAATCACACTCCTTCCCCTTCTCCAAAATCTCGCCCCTACTCTCCCCCTCCCCCTCCGCGGAAGAGGAAATAAAGACTTACATAACCCAAGTATTGTCTCGTGACGTGTTACTTTCGATCTTGTTTTGTTTTGTTCAGAAGAAATTAAATCAATTAATAATTGAAAGACATGCTTGATGATTTATGGCAGTGAACTTTGTACGTTTTAGGGTCTCTCAATGCAAATGTTGGTCTGTCGTTCTCCTTCATTGTTGCACTTTCGCCACTATTGAGAATTGGTGCTAAATAGATTTTAAAAATTTTAATAAATTAGTATTCGAATGAAGGAAAATTAACACTCCAGGGGATAAAAACAATACTTAAACGAAAACTTTTGTAGGAGAGAACGACGTGTAGAGTAAGCTTTGAAGTTCATAGCTTTGCCTTCTCGTATTTGAGGTTCTCATGTACAGACAATGACTAAACATCGAAAGAAACCAATAAATACGTGGATGAATCAGAAAAAATAAAAATAAAATCTTTCTCAAAACATACTTTTCCTTAAAAATATGAAATAAAAGAATTCATACTAGAAAGTAAAAAATAATGTTATTTATGCATGACTAACACGAAAAACATGGGGCGCGCTCTCATGTACAGCCACTTTATAAATTCTTCAATTGGTCTTCTTTTTAGTAATGCATAAACAAAATGATGTTTTCCTTTTTAGTACGATTTTTTCCCTTCTTTTTTAAAAGAAAAGTATGGTTTTAAAAAGTTTTTCATTATCTTTTTAATTATTTCGGTGTTCGGATACTTTTTCCTTACCCTATATATATTGTAAGCTGATATTTGTCATCCAAATTCTAAAATGTTCTGCAACCAGACAAAAGCAACATCGTTTCCAGCTATTATTTATTTTAGGATAACACTAAAAAATAAATATGCTTTTAAAATATAGATAGAAATATATTAAAGTAACAATGGCATATTGTATTGTCACCCGACTTACGTTGCTGTGCAAAATGTAATCATTATTATATGACGTCGGGAAATGAGTTACATTAAGGTTGCAAGATCTGAGGACACCACGAACCATTGTGAACTAAAGGATAGAATGTAATAATAATAAAACAAGATTACAACAAGCATTCTGGGAATGTCCAGAATAGGAATTAAGTATTTTTTTTTACCTGGAGGTGCAACAGATGGCGCCATATACCGTGAGTTGAGTAGCAGCTAATGCAGTATTGCCAGATGAAGAGAAATTTCCTGGGAAACAGGAACATCTGGGCCACATGAAAGGTAAAAGAGAAATATGACCAAAAATCGGGATATTTTGTTGAATTTTGTCGCACTACGGTAAATGGCATAAAATTAATATTCGCTTTTATTTATAAAATTGCTTGCTGCATTTGATTATAAATATCCTAATTGAATTGTTAAAAGGGAATATGTGCCACTAAAATTACATAGCACATACCAATGACCGATTCAATTATAAAATCCAAAAAAGACTATTCAAAAATTGCATTATCTTTAGTAATTATTAAAACAGAAAGAAAAATAAAATACCTTCTTTGAAATTTATTAGTTTTGATGTACAAAAACCCTAGTAAAATTATTTTTAACCGCTCTCGCGGGTCCCTTTATGGTCGCGACCCCCTACGTTTAGAAACCTTGCATTACATTGACATGGACAGCTTTGTAATCGATGTACGAAGATAACCCTTCTGACTGGATACCAAGATTACACTAAGAGGTGGGAAAACTGGGCGGGTTCGAGTCCTACTGATACCGGTCAACCTCACTAAGATTTTCCAGAGAATACCTCCGAGGCTCACACACAAATTTCAGTACGGTACATTCGATGGAAGTTTTGACAGCTGCGCTCCTCATTCGCTCCTCTCAAAAGTAGTATTCGCCAAGGGGCGTCATCCCTCAGACGTGATGGCCTGTAGCCTTAAGGCACTGTAAATTTTTTAATAGCTTTTTAATGAAGATGACAGTAGATCTGAAAAGTCTTTTGATAGTAATTATGATTTTTTCACACGTGTTGACACTAAGTAAAATTTCTTTTCTATAAGTAGACATGTTATGCTACATGTCTTGTCTACCTTTGACAACAGAGTTACCAACTGAGAAAGAAGAGTGAAAATTTGAATGCAGAGGGGAACGCATGTCACATATTGAGCAACGACACTGGGTGAATAATGTTGACATCCCAATGTAAGGTGGTATTACGTCAAATGGCATTAGATGAGCTTATAGAAAGTGAAGTCTACATGTCAAGTGCAAACCAAAGAAACCAAAGTACACAGTGGGCTAAAATACACCAATACTTGTGGAAGAAAGTTAAATATCTGCACGAATGAATCACGAATCTTCAAATGACCCCATCGCAGCACGAGGCTGTAATGTTCAGAACAATATTTATCAGATTGTGAGGTATTTGATTCGAGAATTTTGCTACTTATTCTCTAGTTACTCCGAACAAGGCTTTCTAGCAGAATTTTTCGTTCCGAGAGTAATGCAAGTTTCAGGGAGAAGTTGACAAAAATCGGTTAAATCGGGTCGCCGTAATAAGCGCGAAACGGAACTAACGCTAACGGAACAAGCGCGAAAGAAAGTAACGCAAACGGAATAAGCGCGACGGAATTAGAGCGACAGGAACAAGCGCGAGATGGAACTAACGCGAACAGATTAAGTGCGAAACAGAACTAGAGCGACAGGAACAAGCACGAAACTGAATTAGAGTGACAGGAACAAGTGCGAAACGGAAATAACGCTAACGGAACAAGCATGAAACTGAACTAGGGCGACAGGAACAAGAGCGTAAAGGAACTGGAGTGACAGGAACAATCTCGAAACGGAACTAACGCTAACGAAACAAGCACGAAACTGAACTAGGGAGACAGGAACAAGCCCGTAAAGGAACTAGAGCGACAGGAACAAGCGCGAAATGGAACTAACGCGAACGGAACAAGCGCGAAATGGAACTAACGCGAACGGAACAAGCGCGAAACGGTACTAACGCGAACGGAACGCGCGTGAAACGAAATTAAAGCGACAGGAACAAGCGCAAAACGGAATTAGAACGAGAGGAACTAAGTTTCGCTCTTACTTCGTTTTGTATATCGACTATACCTTAAGGAAGAGAGAGTCCTTTTCTCACACCAAGAAGATTCATTTTAGTGGAAGACTACTGGTAATCTACTTGTATGAATATTGGTAGAATAACGGTCAGTAAAGAGCAAGTATGAGGGAAAATACCAATGTTTTCTTTCCGTGAAAGGAATACAGAATAGAGAGAGAAAAGAAAGGAAGAAAATCTAATATTATGTAACGAATCGTGACCTACCGTAACACAGTTAGAATTAAAATCTATAATCTTATCATTTGTGATTGTAGAAGACGATTTGGAATCAAAGTACATTCATTTTCTTCTTGCTTTGAACTTGTCCTCACATCTTCTCAATCACTGGGTCATTAATAGTAGGCCAAGTGACCAAGTATCAGTGGTAGAAAGGGAACCCGTAAACGAGATTGCAGGAAACTGCAAATTAATAATTTGTTCCAAGGTGAAAGTTTTTATCTTGTCATACTTTATTTTTGATACGCACGCACGAATATATTACAGGACACTAAAATTAAAATTAAAGAGGTTTATTTACTCTACAACCACATAGCCTGTACCAATGGATATGACACCATTTTTTTTCTCACTGACATGAGATAAACTGCAATTTTATAATTTATTAATTCTTAAGGAAAGGTGCTCCTAGTTTGAATTGTATTTGTGGCCTTTAGACATCTCAGGTTCAGACATAGAGTGGGGGAGTGGATATTGTAAGGTTGTCGGCCAGGGTCTAGTTTTGTACGTACTATCCCGACATTTGACTTCCGTGACTGAGAAAAATCCTAGAAAAACCTCAGCCTGTAGAGGCGGCCGCTAGACTCGTTCCTAGGACCTTGCGGTTCCTAAGTCAATGCTCTACCAACTGAGTTACGGCCGCTCGGTAGGTACTCCTAGTGCTACAGTGTTAAGAATGTAATCCGCAACTCTTACATTCGAGAGTTGTCATTCGACATGCACATAAATCGCCTTGTTAGCGAAGCTTACAGGAACCTCGGGTTTGTAATTAGGTTAACTAGCGATTTCTCTAATATTGATGTCTTAAAAACTTTATATGCAACGTATGTTAGGTCAAAGTTAGAATACGCAACAATAATATTTGATCCTAATACACAGAAGAACTCTCGGCAAATTGAAATTATACAGTCTAAATTTGTACGATTTTTGACATACAAAGAAACTGGAATACATCCTAAATTTGAAAAGTACTTAGACCTGGCAAATAAGTACAGGTTACAATCTCTTGAAAACAGAAGAGTTAATTTTCTCTTAGCTTTCCTACACAAACTCTTACACAGTAAAATCGACTCAGAAAGCTTATTATCTGAATTAGGGCTGTACGTACCGCATAGAGCAACTCGACCGCGTAATGTTGTCTTCCACCGTTCGTCCAAAGAACTAAAACAATGGACATATCGCCTATTACGAGAATGTGCTCATTATATAACTGTATACTTAAAGAATGTCCTGAGATTGATATAGTTAACGTAAATATGAGATATTTCCATTCTTGTATAAAATAATGACTATTTTATGAAGAATATGTTATCATGCAGCTCCAAATATGTATGTTACACCTATGAGTGTATGTACAAAATGTCATTTATGTGTATGTTGAACACCACAATTAGGCTATTAACCTGTTGTGTTCAATAAATAAATAAAGTTTCAGATTTTTACTTACGGAGGAATATTTTGAAGTTCAGATGTTAATGTCTTAATTTCTGTGAATGTTAAATGAAAAGCTTGCTCAGTGAGTAGCTGGGTTGCTGGGCAAAGTACATAAGCAACTCGTTGCTACTTTCTGGTTCCGCTTCACCCGTAAAAATGTATTCAGTAAAATGAAGGACTTTTAGGAATCCAAAATATACGGTACTTAGACGATGCCAACGTACACCATTTATCATTAAAATCAGTGTTCGATTTGTTATAAATTACGATGGGGGGATCCTAAGACTAGTGGTTACTGGTAAGTTTCAACATAGTACCTGTTTTGGTAGAAAAACAAAGATTTTATCCCAGGTTGGGGTGATATTCGGAATCAACAACCAGGCATGAAATCGTCACGTACCAGGGAAAATCCCCGATATCCCCATAGGAAATCGAACAATGATCAAGATAAAATCTTGCAATATATCAACCTTAATATCATTATCACGATCAAATATATTAACAAAGACAACGCACATCATTTATTTTTCATCACACGTAAAAATATTTGATATTTTTGCGAAAGTGCAGACAGTCTGTTCAAATTTTGCCATCAATGATATTGCATGATATAATATGCTAGGCTGTGTGATATTCTAAACTGATTCTTTGGTGTAGTTTAAAGTTTATCTACTTTCAACTAACAGTTCTTTGCTCAAATAAAACGTAAAAGGCGATTTTGCTATATAAGAAGAATGGGCCAAGAAAACAGCCGTCTGTATTATTTCATTATGATCCTGAAAGAATGAATAATCTAAACAGCATAAACAACATTTCCTGTAATTACTGTGACATAGTAATATAATTCCGATCCTTCATCGTAATCTTCACTCTCTCACACAACTCATATAACTAGCAGATTTTTAGTGTATCTTTCACAATAAATTCAGAAAAGCAAAATTCCGCTCAATTTGAGCGGAATATTTCATCTTGCGAGAGCGGAAGGAGGAACCACTCTTTAGAGCGGATTTTCAGAAGAGAAAACATGAGAAATTTTCGCTCGCGAAAAGATGGGATCTATGGTGGTTCTTTTCGATGGTAACGTAATCTTTTTTTTAGATGAATATCCAACTCTTTAGATAATAATTTCATTTTTAAACATGAAAACTACGAAATAAAATAAGAACAAAAGCAAGTGGGAATATTTATTCTTAAGTAATAACAAAGAATAATAATTGTCTTAATTAAAAAATTAGCCTCAGAGGGATTTGAACCTGCTACCTTCCAGCCAGCGATTCAACGTCTTATTGAGCTGCGAGAGAATGCTCTTTCGTCTCGTTAATAACGTTCAAAGATCTTTTGTGCATATCTTATTCATTATATCTTCTGGTGTGTTTTGTCACAGAAAAAGTTTCCAGGTCTTGTGTTCACATTTCTAACTGAACGCAATTATCTTCACAGTAGAGCTTTCGATAACCTTCGCGGTGAAAATGGCCCAAAACAAACTTGAGTAGTACCCATGATGAATTATGAACCACTCTAAAAATATTAGAAATTGCTCTTACAAATTTGAAGAATAAATTACATCCGTAAAACATCGAAATGCAGTCTTAAAAGATCACATTTTCTGTCCAAAGTAGGAGCGCTTCGTTGAAAACTACTCTTTTTGAACGAAATTCAGTAACTTTCTATGAAATCACTTTCTCTTCGAACAAAGAAAATTTTCCGCTGCAATGATTTTGTGTGTACTCACATCCATGTAAAATATATACAGTGCGTGTCAAAAGTTCCGGAACGGCAAAATATCTCGGTTAAAATGCGTAATGCGTTGTTCTGAGAACGTGCAAGTAAAAAGTTGCAGGATATGAACAAAACTATCGGAAGCCCGTGCCAGTCAAAATGTGTGCGGCCCTGTGTGGGCCCCACGGGGACCAACTTTGATTTGGCAAATGAGATCCCCCATGTGTGATGCCAGATTCGGTATCTACGAAAAAAATTAAATCATAATATGTGTGAGAAGTATTAAACGTTCCGGAACGACGAAATAGCTCGGTTAGAATGAGTTTGTCTGAAAACATGAAAGATACAAAAGTTGCAGGATATCAAGCAAGGTATCGGACGGGCGGGCCAAGCAAAATGGATAGTGCCCTGCGTGGCTCCATAGGGCCCCAATATGAGTGTGCAAGTGGTAGCCTACACTTGTAACTGGAACTAGTACTGCACGCAAAATGTGAATATGTCCTGCTCAGTTCTGTTGGGTTTTCTACGATGGGTCCCAGAGTGCTCAAAAGTGCGTTAATGATGACAAGTTCCAGGACTCGTAATTTGCAAAATGGAATCCTACGAAACTTACTGGCAATTAAAGTCGTAGGTCCTGAAAGCAGATACTGCATGGTTGGTACAGGACACCACTCTGAAAACGTTTCGCAACCTTTCCTGTACAATGCAAAGCAACCATAGCGTTCTGGGCATTTCCAGTAACGTGGCTAATAAAATACAGCCACCATTTAATGTTCAGGAATACTGGGAGAAAGAGAAACGAATGCGAAAACCATGCGTAAGATTTGAACTCGAGTTGATAAGTTACAAGTCCAGCGTCCTATCGACTGTACTACATTGCCGAACAGAGAATTTCAGATCCAAACAGTATTGAAGGTCTGAAGTGCGTTGACTGAACCCCGAGAACACAAACTACATGAATCACACGTCAACCACATTTGAATCTCATTCGCATTTGTCATCTGGAGAGCGAAATGGGCATTCACTGAGAATAGTTCCAATTGCTTTACAAATCAGGAGTAATCAAGATGGCGGCAGCAAATACTAGAGCAGAATTGCATTGACGGCTACGATAAGAAACAGTTTTCGCACTCTGCATATGCAGAAAACTGACAACTGGATCCATACTTAAGATCTCTGCGATGTTCCTTCATGTGAATGAAACAACATGAAATGATAATACTTCTGCAGAACTTTACTGACGTGAGAGTTCAGAGCAACGTGCAGAAATTGTGAACAGTGTAGAGGGGCTTACAAATCCCAAGTTTGCGTTATTAAATGCTAGCCCCTATTAATCATTGTAGAGTCCAATGCTAGGAACGTGTATACGTATAGTATGTACTAATGGGGCTCCACATTCAAGGTGAATATGGGGCATTGGCCAATGGGGTTGTCAAAAATGAATGCGACTTCGCAAAATCCTGTTATGTCTCACAACTGCAGAATGAGTTGCTATGCCAGTCTACGTGGGACGAACGTCTGCGGGCATCAAAAACAGTGTTCCAGTAAAATGCACCTCATATCCTTTGGGCTGTGCCTATGTGCAGCCTCTGCTGTACAAGATGTCACTACAGAGACATTGACCCCGAGGTTCGTCACTCCCTTAATATTTGTCGACTCCAAACCCTCTCTGTGGCAGATGCGGTGTTTATATTTGAAACAACGTACTATTTAATTAGGTGTTCAAATTGATGTCCTTCTGCGACCTGACAATGACCCAGACGTGAATAAAACTCATCCATAACCGCAGCTAACATGTCTGGTGTAATTGAGTTCGAAATATTTAATATTCTCTCCTTCAGTTGTTCAATATTATCAGGTTTCTGTTCATACGCTTTGCTTTTTAGATATCCCCAGTGGAAAAAGTCAAGCGGAGATAGATCAGGCAACCTAGGTGGCCATTCTATGACACCTCTCCTACCAATCACTTGATTGACAAACGTGTGATTGAGGTAATTTCGAACATTATAATTATCCGAAATGTGCCGGAGCGCCATCTTGTTGAAACCAAACATTAGGAAACGCTGCTCTTACCAAATGCTGAATAGCTGGTATTATTTCGTCTCGAAGTAAGTTCAAATATTTCTCTGTCGTTAAGTTTCCATCAATGAAAAACGGTCCTATAATGTGGTTGCATCATATTCCAACCCAAACATTTACCTTCTCGGGATATTGTATGTGACAATCTCGAAACCAGAGTGGATTTGCATCCGCCCAATATCGCATATTGTGCCGATGTACACAACCGTTTGATTCCAAGGACGCTTCGTCAGAAAAGCAGGTCCAGTAGAAGAATTGGCGATTAGCATCAAATCTGTTCATCATTGTATCACAGAACTCAACCCTTCTATCAAAGTCATCTTCTGTTAACTGTTGCACGAGGATCATTTTGTAAGGATGGTAATCGTACTTTTTCAATATCCTATGAACGGATTTTGTACTCACACTATGTGTTTCAGCAAGTTTGGAGAGTGGCGTGTGTGGAGTTTCAATGACTGATTGTAAAACGTCTAAAGCTTTTCCATGATTCGTCGCACTATTGGGTCGTCCTGATCTTGGTTTATCCTTAATTAAACCCATGAGTTCAAATCGATCAACAGTCCGGTAAACGGTAGATTTTGAAATAGGAGTATGTTCCGGAAATGTAGCATTAAATAAGCTTGCAACTTCGTGGTACGATCTGACTCTATCACCATAACCTCTCATCATCCGAATAGTGACTCTGCCTCTTTCGGTTGAATTCATTGTGCATAACAGAATGCAATGGAAGAACCTGTTCAGAACACAAGAGGACGAGGAATTGATTCAATCCAGAACCTTGACAGCGTGAAGGAAGAACCCGAATGCTGTCACAGAAACAAAAGCGCACAATCGGGACGTTTGGAGAAAGCTTCACTAGCGTTGAAGGGCCTACCGTTATCAGTGGAACACTAATAATGATGAGGACACTCATAACCGACACTCAAATAGAGTACCTATTAAAAACAGGATACAGATCTAATATTGGCAAACGTTTTATAGTTGCACAGTTTTCAATCGATATTTTTCACTGCACTCTAGAGGTAGAATAAACGAGTTTGATATTTTAAGACAGAATGTACTACTATCTTACTTCAAGATATTTAGCCGAGATATTTATCCGTTCCGGAACTTTTGACACGCACTGTATGAATCCATTATAAGTATTTACAATATTTAATATACAGGGTGAATAAAAATTAGGTGTTAATATTCTAGGAACGGAAAGTTCTCATGAAAGCAAGATTTTTTTTTAAAAAAAAGTGTAGTTTCGTGGCCAGAGGCGTCGAAACCAAGCAATGCATCATCACAAATAACGTAATGTCTCGACAAATAATGACGTAAGCGTGGCAGTTTAGCAAACTACAATCGAAGTTGTACCATAGACCTCATAATAGATAGACTTGGCACGCTTCCTCATTTCTTGGTGAGCTAAAAATGAACATAGCCTTCATAATAGATTATGACGTCTGTGTCAGAACTATCTAGGGGATGAATTCAAAATCACGTGCTCTGAACAAAAAAATATTAGTTTTAGTGCAGCAAGAAATGGAGAAGCGTGCAAAGTCTATGTATTATGAGATCTATGGTTGTACCTAATAAACCTATCTGAGCAAAGTTTAAAACTGAAGGAATGCCGCGCAGATGGTTTGCAACGTAAGAATTTCATTGTCAAAAAATTAACATTGCGCAATAGACACGCACAGAAATTTGCTGTAAGCTGTATTTTTTAATCATCATCTTTGCCCAGTTTGATGTAATGGGTTCAACTTCAATTGTGATTCGCTATACCGACAGACCATATACCATCACTTGCCTAGATATTGCGTCATTTGTAGCGATGTATAGCAAATTTTCACGCTTCAAGCTCCGAAACTAAACATTTTTAAAATATTTCTTCCGAGAGGCTATCTTTCTTGATTCGATGAGAAATTTTCGTGCCTAGAATATTAACCTCTAATTTTGTTCACGCTATGCACTTCTTTCTCCGAATCCCAGCTTTTGAAACCTTCCATATCCTTTAATATCACAATTATAATAAGTTCTAGATCTCAAGTTGGCCTAGAGGTTAGCGCGCTTGCTTTCTGTGCTCGTGACTACGGGTTCAATTCCCACTGGGGTCTCTTGAATGGAGTTCTTCGGAGATCACTTAAACAAAAACTGTAGGTCCCGTCCTTAGATATTCACCACCTTGTTTAGGATGGTAATAATAATTCAATCAATCTGGTAACTTCTATGTATTAATTTTTATTCTATCCAACTCTATTTTATCTAGCCGCTTCTTGCATTAAGCTTGTTCACCTGACCTGTAATCAAATATTCCGTTGCGTGATT
The DNA here is from genome assembly GCA_022664845.1 of Lepisma saccharinum. NCBI lineage: Eukaryota > Metazoa > Arthropoda > Insecta > Zygentoma > Lepismatidae > Lepisma > Lepisma saccharinum. Next base: position 175,607 of record JAGDQP010000054.1, read on the forward strand.
CTCAGTTTAGCTTGTACTCTCAAAATTTTGTTCTTAAAATCAATTCATTATTTTTATTTCCGTTTTCTGCCACAGTGGAGCTTTTTTCAAACCCCTGTTACTTACTTACTAATCCGAGGCTTACGGAGCTCTCAAGTTCATCGCCGTAGTAACAAACGTTCGCCATCGGGTTCTATCCTGGGCAAGATCAAGCCTGTTTTCAAACCCCTGTTAGTATTTTGAATGTGTTTTTTTTTTCTTGTAAACTTTGCTTACAGTTTAACTTCACTGCACACCATTCTCATATATAATAATAATAAATCACAGCCATATTCAATCCACTACTGGATGAAGCCTCTCCCCGGAGGGAGGAGATTGGTCTACTGCTCCCACGCTGACCAGACGGGTTGGGAGAGGAGAGCCTAAGCTCTTAACATTGTGATCGCCACTATCTTTTTATTCATAGCAGCTTCCCAATTGCATCACGATGCTAGTGGGCACCGTTCCAGACCCACACGCCTTGGAAAACATCCTTCCCGGGAATCGAACCAGGGACCCCTCAATCCGTAGTCAGACACGCTGACGACTAGGCCAACGGGAGTGGTCCATTCTCATATATCATTTATTTAATAAATGAAATAGCTATTTTGAAGGAGAAGGAGTATAATAAGTATCCATTTTTTTCCTGAAACAGAAACCTTATCTCTAAGTGCTTCTTTTTCAAATCTGAAGCGAGAATTTCAGTTTGAGCGAAATTACATTATTAGCTAGAAACGCGAGTGAGGCCTTTGATACAGTCTGTCTTTCCAACAATTGAATAAATGCTTTGAAGAGCTTTGGAATGAAGTTTCAAGATCTCAACTGGACTATTTCTTTTTCAGTCAATTATTTTGAGTTATATTTTGAGTAAAAATCTAATATTTGTATTGAGATAAGACAATTTGCAAAACAAAACAAAAAAGGTCCCACAGTTTTCATAAGTGACGTAATCGAATAGTGAATGTTGTATTTTTAAGGTCACTTTAAAATTAATGGAATGACATTCGATAGGATAAGAAAATATGGACACCATTAATTCTGAAAGGACAAGGGGGTGATTTTTAATCCAGTTTTTCCGTTAAGTGACTTCATTCCATTGCTGTATCCACCCATGTGTGTCGGGGTAAGACTGGTCAAAGAAAAAAAATGAGCACCTACGTTATCTCGAGCGTCAGGTGCTACATTTACGGCTTTGACCCTGTAAACATACACTGTTTGTGAGAGAGAATGTTTGTGAGATTTCGGCGGCGGAGGCCGAGGGAAGGAACTGGAGCACCGTGAGGGAGGTTCCTTTCTCTGGACTCCAGTCCTCGGCTGGACATCAGCGGAGCAGCACCAACATTCACTTTCACTGGAACGCCAGCCTTCTCTTCACCGAATAAGGTAGGTGCCGGATGCTCATGTAACAACGCTTTCGCCCCTGCCACAAGTGAAGACGCCGCGTAGTTTCTTTTCTATGTTGCACAGCTACTCTCATGTATTAGTGATTCTTTAACTGATAGTTCTTCATGAATTGGTTTTGTAATAGAACCGAGTTTAAATACTATTATTGAATTATTACCTCATTTTTTTTTTATTTACAGAAAATAGCCACATGTTTAACACTTACTTCAATTTCTTGATAGTACACGTTAGGGATACAATTAGGACAGTAAAGTGCCATTCTTAGAGAAGAAATAAAAAGGGATGTATGGAAACATCACACAGACTTCAACCCAAAACCCTTTGCTTTTAATCATACATCTTTACCGGTATATTAATTCCTTAATCCCTTTGCACACAGATAACCAAACTCACTTATTACTTTAAGTGATTATGCTTGAGTGTTTATGGTCATCGTCTTCTAACTACCGGGCTCGATTCCCAGTGAGGGCATATTCTACTGGGTGGGTTCCATTTCTCTCCTCTTCATTATAACATCAATATAATTTCCACCCGATAAATGGCACTGGCAAATCACCATCGGTTCGCTCTGATCAAGGAGTTTCCATTCAGAATTTTATTTATGTCCTTTAGGCATCTCAGGCTCAGGCCGGGAAATGGTAGGAGAGAGAATATTAGAAGCTAGTTGGCCAGGGCCTAGTTTGTAGGTACCACACCGGCTTTTACCTGGTGTGAATGAGGAAAACTTTTGGTAAGGTAAGTCAGGATAGGCGACCGCTGGGATCGTTTCCAGGACCTTCCGATTGCTAATGCAACGCTCCAAGAGCTGAGTTACAGCTGCTCGGTGAGCTTCTATTCCGAAGCCTCGTTCCGGGAAGAGCACTGATTATTATATTATTCAGCCTCTTCTATTTAACTGTTTTATAAATAATACAAAAGAACCAATTTTTTTGTGACTTTGTTTTCTTTGTAAAAATAGAGAGCTCGGCTGGCTTTCAAACGGCAATCTACCTAATACATTATGGTAAGAAACCTGTCTTGTGGTTAGGAAAAATTAATTCCTTAGATTAGTTGTTGCTATAGCAATCCTGCACCGACATAATTTGGCAAGTCACAAATAACACTACTGGGAACTTCTGCCTGTTGTGTTTGGTCATTGTAAATTCTCTCATTCACGTAGATTACATAGCAGTAAGGGCGTGAAAGTCCCAGATCAGTTCCGACATTTTGAACTGAACATTCCTGAATTTTCGGTAATTCCGACATTCTGAGATCACCAAAAATGGCATTCCGTTCCGGAATCCGGACTACAAATTCGAAATATTTCGGAATTTCGAATGAACTTCAAGATTTTTATTGCCGTCACAGTTAATTTGAATTTATTTTAGGACCTTTCGGTATCTATGGTTTAATCCGGGATAGGGTAGATGCAAGAATCTGCCAGTGCCTAAATTAAAGGTACCATCCCAGCATTTTCCTCGTGTGAGTGAGAGAAAAACAGTCACAGCTAATGTCATTTGGAAGAGGGACGGTGCATGAGGTTTGTACTCTGATGATTGCTTAAAGTATCATCCTCTTGTGCCAGTATTCTCTCTTGCTATATTGTCAGTCCCGTTCCTACATGTTCTAGAAAGCATTGGCCAACACGTTAAGTTGCTTCTTTCATTACGATGACAGCTGCCTGGCAGAATTGGGAAGGAACAAAATTCTTCTGGTTTAGAAGATGTATTCAAAAATAATGTAAACAAAATCATAAAACTCTAGAAGAACAAGAAATCCATTATTTCTCCTGAGTAGAAGTAATCGAAGTTTACAAATTCAAACACATGTTGCACATTTAGGCACATCGTAAGAATGAGTTAAACAAGTGGTTTTTTTTATTATTATTATTATTTTATATATTTCCTTTTTAATGGGACCAAATTTTTCTGTTTTTAACTCTCATATAATTGAAGTGTCATAGGAGCTTCTGAAATTAATTCATATCAATATTCTAAATGTTTGTCTGGACATAACTTTTAAATGAACACAGTTATTTCGATTAAACATATTGTATTTTGTGAAAGACACTTCTTCCGGTGGTCTCTTTACAGTAAGTTGAAAAAAATGTAAAGAGCCCGGTGACACCATGCAATCCACGTTGCACCAGTGTTGTTTTGGTTGCATACAAGGAAAGATTTTGTTGAATCTTTAATCTCTGCAAAGCAAAGAATAATATTTAAAGATTGCAATTAAAGATTAAACCCTCCTTAAAAATGTTTTTACTTTTAAAAAAGAGTAAAAGGTTAAAATATAACTTTAAAGAAAGCAAACGACCTTGAAATCCAGTTACTTGAAGTTGGCGTGATGATAAGGCAGAACATCTAAGGTTTGTTAAGTTACATTTATTTTGCACGATTACTTCGTTAATACGTTCTTAATTATTGCGTCCATTACTTTCTCCCTTGTAGTGCATTTTTTCAAAACTAATTTAATTATTGAAAATACTTTTCCTAATTTTCGTTCAAAGAAAAATATTGATGTACCAGAAATTTTCGCAAGTCAGATTTACAACATAAACTAAATATTACCGAGCACCGTTGGTTCAGTTGGTAGAACATTGGCTTAGCAATCGGTAGGTCCTGGGAGCAAACCCAGTCGGGTTTCTTGTTAGTGAAACAAGGCAAATGGTACTTACGCAGTGGACTCTGTCCGCCTACCCCCACGCTATCCCGGCCTGAGCCCTGACGTGCCTGAAGTCCATAAATAAATTCAATTCAATGCATTAAACATTTAAAGGAAACAGAAAGTAAGAATTGAACCAGAAATCGAAAAGAAAGATTTGAAACATAATTGAAAATATAAAACAGGTTTTCAAAGTGGGAAAATAAGAATTTTATTGGTCTTTGTATTACACACCCACACATACATACGCAGGTACAGTAAATATTAACAAAGAGAGGAATGAATAAGGGCACACATGAATACGTGATCTCCAGTTATTGAACAGTATTAACATTTTGAGTTTTCTTAGTAAATTTAAATGCATGAATTAAGGCTTTACATAAAAAAGAAGTCGGTTTAAGAAAGCAATATTTCGTCATAACTACCTTTATGACATAGTTACATGTTATATCCTTTTCGTCGGGTTCTCTCAAGTACATTTCCCTACAAATCTTTTAACTAGAATTTGTTGAAATTAAAATGTACAGACTTTTCTGCTTTAGGCGAAATTCTTTCGCTAAACAATTCCATCGTTTTAACGCTTTTGTTTCTGTATTTCACGCTATGTTGGAAAGTGGCGAGGAGTTTCTGGATTTTCGTCGCATCATATTCATTGAAATCTCGCTATCCCTAATCACTGGAGGCTATTTGCAGAGGGGACGAGGATTGCTTCATCTACTTTGTCAGAATTGTCCTCTCTTGTGGGGGTAATTGTACTTTATGCGAGCAGAAATTACATATGAGGGTTTTTGTGTTAACACTGACAGAATCTATGGTGTTTAACTTCAGACTCCTGTGTTAGATCGCTTGGAAGAAAGTTGATTTAGTATCGAAACCTAATCTAGAGCAGGGGTGGCAAACCGTCTTTCAAGAGCTATCGGTAGCTCGCGGGGATATTTTCGGCAGCTTGCGTAAAGTTAACTTTACTGTCTGGCCAGCTACAGCATCAAATACGTTTCATTCTATCTTCGGTAGTTCAACACATACTTCCATATTTGGAGAGTAGGTCTTTGGTCGGGAAGTTTGCCGAGCCCTGTCCTAGCATTTCCTTGGCATTATGGCCTCGTACTCAAGGACAGAGCAATAGGAAAGGTCGTGCAAACGATTCCAGCGACCGTCCATTTTGACTAATTCAGACTAGGCAAATATCCGAATGGTACCTGTAAACTAGGTCCTGGCCGATTATTTTCCAACACGCTCTCCCCTATCCCATCCCGGCCTGAGCCTAAAATGCCTAAAGGCCAGAAACAAATTGAATTCAAACAGCACCTGCACTGCAATTTCTTCCTTATACTTGTCAAAAACAAGTTTACTGAAAACGATTGCCAGCCATTCCTCTTCTTTTTCTTATGCGTTCTTTTGTGCATCATCCCACAAGCAAATATACTGATGGGGAAGAAAAGGATTATATATTTTTTCCTTCCGTCATGATAAGAATGTTAAGGTGTGTGCACATGCAAATTTTTGCTACACTTTGAGAGATATCGATGGTATAAAAGTCAAATTCTGCCTGTGGAAAGTGTGAAAATACCCTTATGTTCTTAAATTACTAAAAATAAATGAAATACATTTGGTGGAAGGCCTACCTGTTAGAGGGTATATTCATGGTCGCCGTCTTCAAGTCCGCCATATTGAATTTCGATTGATTTTCTTAAATGGGAAGGGGTCGTGTAATATTTCATTCTGGGCTAGAATTTTATGAGAAATACGTTTTTGAAGTCAGTTTTGTTGTCAATGTATTATTGTGAGAGATAAGGGTATATTACTCCTCTCTGCGGCTAATAAGGTATTAGCCCGAAAACATCCCCATTTCGTTTTAAAATAACGGAAGAAATGAAACTCGAATGTCTACAAATTGTTCTTTAGTATAGTGCCTTATCGATTTGTATTCGTATGTATTTGAATTTCATTTCTTTCGTTATTTCAAAACGAAAAGGGGGTGTTTTCAGGCTAATGCATTATTAATACCCGCAGAGAAAAGTAATAAACTCTTATCTCTCACAATAATACGTTTGCTACAAAACTGACTTCAGAAACGTATTTTTCATAAAATTCTAGCCCAGAATGATATATTACACGACCCTCTTCGCATTTAAGAAAATTAATCGAAATTCAATATGGCGGACTTGAAGATGGCGACCATGAAGAACATACCCTCCAACAGGTGGCGCCTTCCACCAAGTATCTATTAATGTGTATTTCATTTATTTTAGTAATTTTAGAACATAAGGGTATTTTCACACTTTTCTTTATAACTTTCCACAGACAGAATTTGACTTTTATATCACCAATATCTCCCAAAGTAATTGCGCTCCAGTGAACAAAATTTGCATATGCACATAGTTTGATATTCGAATCATGAAGGAAGAAAAAAATATTACAATTCTTTTCTGCCCCATCAGCATATTTGCTTGTCAGTTTGAGATATTCGTAGGGGGTAGTGAAATCTAACGACGTAGTTTAAAATAGGGTTGGGGTAGAAAGTAGGTATAATCTTGGAAACACCATTCTAGCATATATTAAGTGTGAGTCAGTAGTAATCACGAAAACTGAAATAGACGGACGAAAAAGGTGTTTGAAACTGTAACTTTTTCATTAATACATACACACAACTGCAAAGGTTGAACACAGACACGCACACACAAACACATCGTACAAATGTATGTATACTCATGTATGCGTGCGTGTGTCCTCTGCAGCCCACCCCTGCTTCTCTGGAAACTTCACGAGATCATAGAAATCGAATGAGCACTGGAGAGTCAGCGTGGGTTCTATTCCTGCTCCTGCCAGAAATTCTCATTCAAATATTCCTTGACTTCCTTCAGTTACGCCAAGCGAACGAATGACTGAATAGCACTTTGAATTAAGGCTAGATTCACTTCCTTCCCTTTTCTTCTCCCGTTGAGAGAGAGAGAGATAGTAAAGTGGCGGAGTGTTGAAAGTAATTGTTCAAAGTGCCGGAGTGAAAATTAGTAAACCTCATAAATATCCCACTTGCAAAACAAGATTCCATTCTCCTCGTGCACATTGTCTAATTGACAGAAGACAAAAAATATAATGTTGCATATCTTAATCACTGAAATGAAATGCTTGTGGGAGACTTCTAACCTTTCCTAACCTGTCAAAGATCACTGAATATATCTGTAGTGAAAGCTGATGACATACACACATACTTCACCTAATTTGTGAAGGAGAACAAACAAAACTTTCTTAGTGAGGAACCTCTTACGATTAAGAACAAGCAAATAACAACAGAAACGGAAATAAATATTATTTGAACTATTGACATTACACTCACTGAAAACAAAGCTTGTTCCGGGAGTCAATTTCTTTTTATTAATTTTAAAGTTAAATTTCTGGGATTTACAGTAATTATGGTCGTTATCTTTAACATCCTATTCTCTGGGAGGACAAAGCTGGAAGATAGTGATCCGACTTCTTCTCTAGATACTATCCCTTTATTTACGTGGTAGTGTTGAGAAAAACCCTTGAAGACCTGTCAGGTTGCCAGGTTGAATCAAAAAGACCAGGCACGGAGCGGCCGTAGCTCAGTTACTAGAGCGTTGGTTTGCCATCGGAAGGTCCTGAAACCAACAAAGTCCATTCCTAACACTTACATATTTAGTGCTTACAGAACAGAATTTGCTGGATTCAGATCAAAGCCTTTAAAAGTAAACTGGATTAAGGATCAAAAGTGTTCTTGTGAGAAAAAATGAATTATGGTTCCAGTCAACCATAAGGTACATTGTAATTCACAACAAGCTTCTCATGATATCCTAGTGCTTTGCAAAATTAATATTTATTTTACCACAGACAGGTGATACTGCTCGATGATAGATAGGAAAAGTTCAATAAGAAAGAGGAAGGACATTTGTCTTAATCTGTGTTTCACGTTCTTCACGAGTTTGTTTACGTTGTTGAACAAGAAGACATATTTGATAAATGACAATAATAACATATTAATTACGATGATTAAGGATTACGGTTTTGTTAACTTGTACAGGCAACGTAATTACAGCTTACGTAATTAGCTAAGCACTGCGTGGTGAGAGCTCCACAAAGCCATTTGTCTCGTTGCAAATGTAACTGATTGTGAGTGTCTTCTTCTAGACTGGATAGTGAACCGTTTTCTACCCCCTTCCCCTCCGCAGAAAAGAGCTCATCTGTGGTTTTTCTCAAATCACCGATTTATTCAATCCTAATATTTACCTCAATTTGCTATCTCTGATGGGCGGCGAGGATTTGTCCTTTCCTCACATATGCTGAGGATATAAAGTCACTTTAATTTTAAGCTTTCCTTTTAATTTCGTGAACAATTTGTTGAGATGGATTTTGGAAACAAACTCCACAATTGGATAAACAACGTCTTCAATAAACCATTTTTATACACCAGTGAGGAACTTCACACAAATTATACAACATATAAAGTTTGTTACATAAAGGGTCATTCAATAAATATTCGCTAGAAGATAGGTATTCCCATAACCTTGATTTTTATTATAAGTTTTATCATTAAAAATATGTTGTAATAGAAATCGTACGTAGCGATTTACATAATATGCTGTTATGCTAATAATACTTAGAGTATTTTTTTCTGGCATACTCATTTAGCATGGCCTTCTTAGAAATACTCTTTCCTAAGTGTATCTAAAACTATCGAAAAAATCATAATTGCTTGAAAGATGGCAATTGGAGTTTAAACGTTCGTACTTTTTTTTCGCAACTCTATTCTTCGTGGTAAATAAAAAACAAAAGCACTTTTATTGCGCAAGGCTATTCAGGAGGGGAACAGACTGATAGAGCTCCATTCATGACTTGTTTCATTTCTGAATTTTCTTCCTTCATTCTCATTTTCTTTTCCTTCATTAAATAGCTAGTTCTTTTAGAGGGACTTAAAAGGAAGACCAATTAAAGAGCATGAAATGAAGATAATTATTTGCAAGGGAGAAATGGACAAAGGAAGAATACATGCATATAAAATGAGAGAATAGATATGAATATTATTGTTGAAAAAGAAAGTAGCAAATGAACAATATTCATTTATTAATAATAATAAATAACCACTGGCGTAACAGACCGAAAGGTTCTGAACCTGTCCCAACGCCATCTGTCCGTGGTTGGTGATACTGTATCCACCTGAGTGGTGGCCGTGGGGTTAACCTTAACCACGAACAGGTGTATCAGGGGGCTTTCTAGACCAAGTGGTCGTCACGTGACTTCCCAGTTTGCCTTAGGACGCTGGGTGGACGCCGAAATGTGGGACTCCAGCCGGGAATTGAACCCGGGACCATCAGTCCAACGCTCTAACCGCTAGACTGTGGAGCCCCTATATTGATTTGATACTGTATAGTATTCCCCTGAATAATAACTCAAGAAGAAAATGAAGTCGAACAACGGTAGAAATACAAAGAAAGGAGATGTTTGAAAAATTACTTTTCGTTTGCGTGCATCATCAATATGGTTCATTAGAATGTTATGTGCACTTCGAAAAGCTTTTCGCGAGCTATGTAGTAATGTCGATTACGGCACTAAATCGCTCTTCACGAGGTTTCAGGGTCAAATCCTGCTTGGGACATGGATGTTTGTAGATTTTAAGTCTGCACTGCATCGTGACGGGCCGAGGTCCATACTTACTAATATGGTCTACACAAAGTAAAGTTTATCGAAAATCTTGCCTAAGTGTAGTAATAATGAGCAGTGTTCGAAATTTTCCGTTCGCCAGTTGCATTTTGCGACCAGAAATTCAGAAATTGCATTCTGCGACCAGCGACCAGACTAAATATTTTTATCCAGTCGCCAATTTTTGCTACTATTTGCTCTCTTCTGGAACTGAATATTGTTAACTGATCTTTTTATTATAATCTGTTATATTCAATCTATAAAGCGCGAACAAAGTTTATAAATCTGTCAAAAACAGACATTCAAAATGGTTTTCTTGTAAATAGCGTTGACGACTTATTGGTGGTTAAGATGAATAATCGCAAAGTGCTTTTCAGTGCTGCAAAAGCAATACATTTGTGGTGAAGGTGTTAGGAGACCAAACTTTAAAAATAGCTTTGAATGTGTTTTGAATACTAAAGAAGCAGAAGACCTATCAACATTTGTAAACACTTTAAGCCTAACTTGAATTTGACGGTTCTGTCGTAGTAGGTGTGCAGGTATTCTTAATAATAACGGTAACTTAATTAGGATTACCTTCTTACGCTAATACTGACACTTTGTTATTGCTTATGCTGGTGATACAAATATTGCCGACATATATTAGGTTTAATACTATCATACTCATCATAATCTTTTCTTTGTATCTATTTTTTTTTAACTTAAAGAATGCACGCTAAAGTGTTAACTAGCAGATATGTTTTTCTGTAAGCATTAATTCGAACGATGGCTTCCTATTTGCAACCTTAGTATAAAAATGCCGACTAAGCGTTCACTCTTAGCGACCAAAAAGATCTAGATGCCATCTGGCGACAAACACATACTTCCCAATTTCTAACACTGGATGAAATCAATTACAAATAATGAAAATTTAAGCGTTGGACTGGTGTTTGTTTACCTCAATCAACATTGTCAGAGGACGTTACGAGTATGGACAATGTAACGACGTAATTCACCAACACTATTTACTTTAACCAAGCTCCAATCATTTGAAAAGTTGGGGATGGAAACTCAAAGTACTGGTTACATCTTTTTTTTCTTTTTTTAAATTTTAATTTATGGGTTGTACCGTCAGGCATGGCCTAAGCCCCTCACATGGTTGAGGACTCAAATCCCTCGGCATCGCTCCTCATGGGATAGGTATGAGGAATGTGGTGGCCAGAATGGTGGTTGAGGTGGTGTTATATCTCGTGAAACTAAAGAACCTGGAAGACCTCAGTTAGGATTCCCCGATAAAATGCTAATTTTTCACTTGATATATATACTTCACTAAATTGCTTATATCTTGATTGTATCTATTATTGCCACCGGTCCTATGTACGCTCCAGCAGTTGTTAATGTTTGGTAAATCTTATATTTCACCATCTTGAATTTTTTAATGGATTTCCACTGAAATGATATGTTGCCATGGTTCCTGCCATACCACTCCAGCAAATATTGACCCACTCATTCAACTGCAAATAGTAGTATGTTCTTAGTGTAAGAACGCGGTTCTTTGTGTTTTACATTCAGTTTTGCATTAACTAAAACTGCTTCGTTTTCGACGTGTAGTGTTTGTCCTCTCACTCATTCAATTGTAAGACAGGTAACAAAATGAAATACAAATTAGAGTCTTCACATTTTATAGAAATTTTAAATAGAATTAAATAACTGTTTGATGTTTATTAATACTGTGTTTATTTTGCTTTACCGTTTTCATACACGCCTTTACTTAAATTAGTTTAGTTCTCAAGGAGCTTGAGCAATGTGTACAGGAATTTGTCATGAATTTCTGTTGGGCTGCGGCTACCGGCTAATCAAGGCGTGACTCCATTGCGCATACGTTCATTGCCCTTCCAACATCGCAGGTCCATAAAGAATGACACTACATAAAGCGAGGGCACGAGGAAACCCGAGATTTCCCGAGCTCAATTAGCGTTCGTTCACTGTTCCAGCTGCTTTCGCTGATTTAGTTCCACTGTTGTATGCCCAGTCACAGTGCGAAATGTGCTGTAAATGTCCATTGGAAATCGTTCGCCTCCAGTGACCCAGTTCCTACTGCCTAGACGGTAGACTGTTCGCTTACTACGTGGGAGGCTCAAGTTCGATCCCCGTGAAGACAAACTTTTAAAATTTCTTCTTTAAGATAACATTCCTATGCTAATATTACTTACTAATATAGTCCCGCGTATTTTTATTGGCCTTTTCAACATTTTAACTCCCTTGGCCTAAGTTATATTATTGTGTGCGCCAGCATTCTTTAACATTTCTCAGTGTTGCTCTTAATTATTAATAAGTGCTTCCTTCAACTTCTATAACTAGGTTCATGTTTCACGGATATGAAATGCCAAGTGAGGGAAGGTGGGTAAGAAGTCAAATTAGAGTTTTTAATTGTCAGGAATAGAAAGCCCAAAGACAACATTATTTTTACACTCTTAAAAGTTCTAAAACTTAGCAGAAAATGGCATTTTCTAGTTAATACAAGCGCACATGCTCCTAAACGCGGGTGTCAACACACGACAAGCTTTTAAACCCCAGGGACTTGAAATTCGTTTAATAAGAGTAGGAAACTCTAACTATGACGATGTAATGGAACACTAGTATCTGCAATGTTGACTCGGCAATAGACGTGCCTGGATTGAAGTCGCGTCTTGACGTGCCTGTAGCCACAGGCTTTTTGAAAGTTAGCTTTGAACAGTTCTTCTTACGAAGTTTTTCTTCGCAATATGCTCCGATACAAATTCAAGGTCATTAATTTTTACATCAAAGTTCTTCAATGTAGAAGGAGAAAAGTGACGAATTTACCGGGTTTTAGTGGCTTAGTTGGTTTAATGATTGTTATTAAAACAACTATTCAAACTCTCCTCTCTTTTTTTCCCAAGACAAAAAAAGTTCTTATTAATAGCAGTTACTGGTAGCACGTCTGACTACAAATCGGGCGACCTTGTTCAAATCCCGACCAGGACACTGGAGACTTTTCTCGCAGCGCTCCCATGCCTGGCGCTCTGAAATGCACTCAGCCTCCTATCAAATTGAGTACCAGCGTGTCCTTGGCGTTCATGAGCACCTTGGGAGGTAAAGGTGGTAGAGCGTGGGACTGACCACCCCACCTCACTTCGTGCCGTAGGTTGAGTTACAGTGGGTAGTGCAGATACACGTGGACCACAATATACAGAATAGACAGAATTCATTGCATCAATATGTTCCGGACGAAACCTCCTCTTGAAAATAACCGCCTTGAAATCCTTAAAATTCACATGTAAATTCTAGTCAAACTAAACTATATACATATACACTTGTATTGTAGATATTGTCGACATTATTAATAACATTCCGCTGATATCTTAAATAAATAAGCCCACAAAGCTACTTTTGGATTGGTCTTTCGTTGGACGTAGGGATGGACACGAGTCGAGCCAGAGGTAATTTTCTGGAGTCGAGTTTGATATTTGGCTCGCCCGTGCGACTCGTTTTAGTTCGTTTTTAGTGCAGGTAAAATAAGCCAAAAATAGGCCCGAAAATGGAAAAATTGCTGCATTCATGAAACTTTGGTAATAAGTTACCTTAGACATGAGGTTCACAAAACCGAATAGTGCATAAAAATTCTAGGGGGAAGGGTGTTTTTGGAGGGGGAAGGGGAAAAGTACTGGAATTCCATTGATGCGTGAAATAGGCGTGTGAGGTGTAGATTTATAGGTTTTTTGATACGCAGGAAAGCATCATCAGGTCAAGAAAACCAACAGCAATAGGAATTTATGGCCCCGGAGGGAAGAATTTAAGGGGGGGCGATTATTTCGCATGTTACGCAGATTTCTTTAGAAATATGTCTAATGCAGAGACTCTCATGTCAGAAATTCCGGAAAGTTTCTATGTAGTTTCTCCGATCATCATCCATCCCCTGATACGAAAACCACCCTCAGTTCAGATGTTTATATCCAATATACCGTTTCTTATGAACGAGATAACTGCCGTAATTTTTAACGGATTGAAACCAAATTTGGAACAAAAATTGCGTGTATAAATATCTTGAACGAGTTCGTTAGCCAGAATAATCGCATTCAAAATGGCGGCTGCTCGAACTTTCATAAAGTTCATAATTTCCACAATTATTAACCGATCGGAACCAAATTTGGCCCAAAAATGAGTATTTAGTTTATGTTAGTCGAGTGTGAAAATCACAGCGTTCCATCACATAATAACAAAATGGCGGCCGTTCGAACATCTAAAAAAATTCATAACTTTTCCAATTATAAACCAATCGGAATGAAACTTCGTACCTAAGGTATTTGCAATATCTCGGTTAATTGTGAACATCAGCATGATCCTACAATAAACTTTCAAAATGGCGGCCGTTAATAATTTTCCAAGAATTCTACTTGTTTCTTGCAGCCCTGTGCCAAAAGGTGAGATGGGAATTGTAATCGTATGTTTCTGGCGATGTTAATATAAATGAAAACATTTAATGGGCAACAATACCAACGGTAACAGACCCCTATTTTCATTAGTGTTGGATTTGGTGACCATTAAGTGTTTTCATTTATATTAGTATCGCCGGATAACGGGTAATATTCGGATGACGGCTAAAAACCGGATGGTTAAATGGATACCGGATAATTTGTCATCTGGTTGTCCGGAAATTTTTGCCATCCCAAGAAGACAACATAGAGACATTAATACTGTAGGATTTGGCTCGATTTGGCTCGACTCGACTCGAAACTCGAGTGAATTTCGAGTCCAGTTTCAAATCGAGTTGGATAGTATTTGTCGAGTCGAGTTGACAGATTTCTCTAACGAGTCGAGTCGAGTTTAACGAAAACTCGACTCGAACTCGCTCGCGTCCACATCGAACTAGGGAGTTGGGCGCATATTCAACAGGCAATTCTTTTCATACTTATGTCTCATTTCAAGCTTAGTCTTTAATTTTATGCAACAATCGTTTTTTTTTTCTGTAAATTTTGTTTCAGATCTTAACGTACTAGAAGTAATCATGTACTGTAGTTTGTCTCTAATGCTTACTTAAATTTGTCACATGTCCAACTTCACGGCGAATTTTCTCGAAAACGAGCCTTCTCGACCCATGTTTAGCAAAAATACTTTTGCATAAATAATTACAACTTTTTTGTAAAAAAAAAACATTGATTCTTATTATATATCTATCGTGTATAACAAGATTTACTAACTTATTTTAAGAAGAGTAAATCACTGTTTCTTTAAGTTATAGTTTTTTAATATGAAATTATGAATAATTTGAAATTAAACTCTAGCACTTTAGCTAAAAAAGTAAAAAAAATATAAATTATCATAACATGGGACAAGTCATATTTTCGATTTCAGCTGCATTTACGTCAACGCAAAAGTGTTTTGATACTCCCGCATGCTGTTGTTCTGAGACAAATTACGAGCTGCCTAATGGTCTCCCGCAGATCATCAGCACTCTGCAGACCATACGTTAAGAAAGAACTGGTTAAAATCAACAATAATCAGCGTATTCTGGAGCTATTGCACATTTAAATTTACGGTATCCTTACACGAAGATCAATATACGGGCATTTAAAAATATGTTTGCGTAGGTATGTTTAATACGAAGCTCAACCTAGGTGACGTTTTCTGTTAACTATCATACCTCATTAGCATTTAAAGCGAAAAATGATTAATTTTCTTTATCACTTAGAATATGATGTATCTGTTTACTACTCAATTAAAACCTTCGGTACTATTGAAGCTCGAAAAGAATAGCTAAACAGTAGAACATCTCTTATTTACATGTATGGAACCGATGTAGCTCAGTGGTAGAGCGTTGGCGTAGCTTTCGGTAGGTCGTGGGTTCGATCCCAGCGGCCGACCATCCTGACGGAGCTTTTTCCTCAGTCACGCCAGGCAAATACCTGGGTGGCACCTTCAACATAAGCCCTGACCGACACCTTCCCGAATTTTCTCCCCTCCCCTATCCCAACTTGAGTCGTAGATGGCCTAAAGACCATAAAAATTGAAGAAAAAAATGAAATTATTTACATGTGCCGACTTTTCGTAAGTACCACCCCTCACAAAAATAAAATAAACTCGCCATTTTTTTTAGAAAAACGAGAGCTCAAATTCAACTAATATACGAGAGTGGACCCAAAAGAAACCGGAATTGTTCTCTGGTGGGCAGATCCGTTGTCGTACATGCTTCTGCCGCTAGATACCTCTTGCTGGGACCTTTCTGCATCAGTCAACCGACCAGCGTTGTCGAGCGAAGTCGTGGGGAAACAACTGTAATGCTTGAAAAGGCTTACAAGGAAGCTGCTCTAGAAAAAACAAAACTTTACGAGTGGTTTTTCCGCTTCGAGGTCATTTAAAGACCAACGTCGCTCAGGGCGACCCTCGACCTCCCGAACTGACGAAAACATGACCAGAATCCGTGGACTGATTATCGAAGACTGTCACAGAACCACTGGCGAACTTGTTGATAAGTTTGGAGCGCCCTGGAGTTCCTGCCAACGGACTTTGAGCAAGGAATTGGAAATGAAAAGAGTTGCAGAAAAATCCGTGCATCACAAGCAGGAACTCCTGGGCGCACCAAACAAATCAACAAGTTCGTCAGTGGTTCTGCGACGGTATTTCATAATCAGTCCACGAATTCTGACGATGTTTTCGTCCGTTCGGGAGGTCGAGGGTCGCCCTGAACGAGGTTGATCTTGAAGCGGGAAAACCATTCGCAAAGTTTTGACCCAGAGCAGTTCCTTCTAAGCCATTTCAAGCATTTACATCTGTTTCCCCAACCAGAAAACAGAATTCCATAGCCTCACGCTTTGTTTCCACTTTTCAGTTATCACAAGAATTGCAGAACAACGGACAGGCATTAACAAAAAATTTACTACGTGGCACCACAACTTCACTCGACAACGCTGGTCGGTAGACTGATGCAGAAGTGTCCCAGCAAGAAGTATCTAGCGGCAGAAGCATGTACTACAACTGATCAGCCCACCAGAGAACAATTCCAGTTTCTTTTGGGCCCTCCCTAGTACATAGTTGTAAAACAATTGCTTGCAATACTTCAATTTTACGTCTCGATCTATTTATCAATTTCATAGCTGTGTACTTGCAAAAAAAGTGCAAGAACTTGGAAGTACTGATCGGAGCACGTTCCGAAGACACAAATCTAACGTGGATTTGTCTTGACTGTTGAACACAACCCTCGTGAAGAGCTTGTTAAGAAATCACAAATAGCTATAATAGCTTTATTAATGTGATGTTGCCCTTATTAGTAGGAGATTCGTGTCAATGTTTAGAAAGTTTGTGAACAACTAAATCAATTCTAAAGTGTTGAAAACTTTTGTAAATTTTGATATCGGTGATTTTGTACTGGCTTGGATAATTTGATAATGCTGAGCTGGATATTAATTAAACTATTAAATCAGAGATTCCCAACCGTGGTTCCTTGGAGATTTAGGGTTCCTCGACGCAGTGTTCGGTGTTTCGCGAAAATCAGCATTGACAACATACGAAACCAAATATTGTTGTTTGGTTCACCTACCGTACAGTGCTACTTCATATTTGGCTCTAGACTGGATTAAAATATTATGTGCTACAGTGCCAGGCAGTGATTTCACCAGACCTCCCACAGGAGGAGGTCTGGCGGATCCCTCAGACCGCCAGACCCCCCAAATTTCAAATGTTTGCTGTGAAAAATCGACAGAAATCGTACAAACTTTCACTTACACCCCCAAATTGAAAATCCTAGCTGAAACCCTGGTGCCAGGCAACCGGGGGTTCAGGGAAAGAAGAGGGTATGTGTATATAGCGTGGTTTCTCGTAAAACGCATTTTAAAGCCCAACTCTTCCATTTACTCCCATGCGTTTCCTATTCTTTAAATAGAAGTTATAACTTGGTGATTATTTGGATTGAAATTTTCGGATTGAAACTTTTTGAGGTATTAGCTGTCATTGTGTAGTACCTGTTACGAGTGAAAACTCTTTTTTTAAATGCACATACCCCCTTCTTTCCCTAAACTCTTCAATTTCAAACTATAGGCATTCCATATGCATATGCTGTCAATTGCTGGGCATTTCCAAGGGACAGTTCTACAATCGACCGCCAAACTTCTAGTCAGCGATAAGTTAAGGCCAAGTTTGATTTTGCTTACTCTCATTGGCCAAAATCAGACTTGGCCTCAACTTAGCGCTGACTTGAAGTTTAGCGGTCGATTGTCGAACTGACCCTAAAAGCTTCTATATTCTTAGAATGTTCTATGTAGGCAATGAAGAGCCTTTATCGGTTCATCTCCTCCAGGAATTTCCCTCGGACTGCTCATTATCATCATCAGTTCATTATTTTCACAGACTCCTTCATAACCTCCATTGCTACGTTTCTGCCAACTTTCCATTTCTCTAGAAAAATTATGTTACTCTGAAAGTTTATGAAGGTTTGGAATGTGGAAGAAGCAAGGATATTGGCAAGTACATTTCTGAAATTATTGATGGCCAAATGTATCAGTATAACTATTTAAACACCTCTATAATAAAAGTCCCAAAGTCGCTTTCATATTCTGCCGACTGATAGATCCAATTGTTCATTGCACATAAATTAAATAATAAATCAGAATTGCATAACTCTTGATACACGAAAGTGTTGCATTTGTTCCACATACTCAAAGTTCACATGTTATAAAACAGAAAATAATACTTCTTCATGCAACCATATATTTTTCTCTGTTCTTGATAAGCAGTGTGGCTTTATGTGCATAAGCGTACGTAGCTGTTGGAAGTATGTGATATGTACGTACAATACAAAAGGGTTTAACACCTTTCAAGAGCTGGTGCATGAAGAAAATTGGTGTTTGAGAATTGGTTGCGAGATTTCATGTAACCTGAATATTTGCACCACATCCATACTCACAAAACACATCATAATAAACATTATTCTTTTTACAGATGTTTTCTTTCTTTCGTTTAGTGTTTTGATCTACTAACATTTCACGCTTGCAAGTGAAAGGCAAAGGAGATTTTAAGAAATAAAATCATTAAATAAGAAAGAAAATTAAGAAAAAATATTTAAATTATTTTTACGTTACTCTTTTCTTTCTATGGCTGTATCCGAATGCAAGTTTCGATCCGTACCGTTCACTTGCATACTCCGTGATCAACTGTCGAAGGTATGGATACCGTCGTTGCTCCGTCGATCGTGGTTTGGAACATACGGTGTAGTGTAAATATAAATGTAAATTTTATTCACTTTTGAACAATTTTACAACTGTAATCGGTTCCGTCAAGTTAATATCTTAATATACATATAGGAAGTGTCTACGCGAACGTCCGAAGTGCACGGTATATAGCGCCCATGTGCACGTCAACATACGCTGTCGCGCAGACGCAGAGCGTGAACTGAAATTAACACAGACAAGCGCTTCTTCGGCCAGCTTCCAGCTAAGTCCAGTGGTTAATGTATCGGGAAGCTGATCCGGAGGTGCCGGAATCGAACCCTGGCGTGGTTCGATACTTTTACATTTTTAAAGATTTTTTCTATGTATATACGCATTAGGAAATTTTATAAAAGTAGTGATTTAATATATCAAATAGAGTCCACTAAAAGCTAGGATGTATATAAACCTACCAGCACAGGATGCACACCGAGCGAGGCGAGGTGCGTCCGAAAGGGAGCTGGGCCGCGTTAGCTGCGGTAAGGGGTGGTGGTGCATCCCCCGGTTAGCGGGGGGCAAAGTGCTGTTTACGAAAATTGTGACGTCATTTCCTCTTGACGTGTACATAAGCGCTATATACCGTGCACGTCGGACGTACACGTAGCCACGGCCATACACATAAGTGTGATTACATAGACATTACATATTTTAAATAATATTTACCAGGCAACGGACATAATCCCCTAAAATTCGATATTTTCCATCCAACTCACTTGAACAGAACAATGGAGAGTCGTGTCGTTTAGGATACACGTTAAAGGTTACCGAACACGCAAATTTTTATTTTTTATTTTCCAACTTACGAGTGAAATTCTTCTCAACAACCAAAGGATCAAAAGCAATTTTGCAAATTCTCTTCTGAGTCCAACAAGATGTCTGTTTGTCCGTCATTTTGTCTACCTCATCACATTAAGTCTCTATTCATCTTTTCGAAATTTTGCAGACATATTCCACACAGTGTTCTGACTATTTCGACCAACAAAATAGCCGTGTATTTCAAGCACTAACTTCAGTGACATTGTGGTCCACATAGCTTAGGCCTGTTCATTCTCTTCACAGTTAGTGCTCGAAGTGGGTTAGACAAGGTAAGGGAACGGTTGTAGAAATGAGCTAGAAAAGGTAGGGGTATGCTGGCACCTAGTGGCGGCGATTGTCTATTGAAAATAAAGGCAATGAGCTCCTATTAATAAAAAGGTAGGGGCACGCCAAACCTAAAATGAAAAAAGGCAAGGGCACGGGGTGCTTCTCTTGCCCCTTTCCCCTTCTAGCACAGTTTACAACAGTGCAATTTGGGAATCTAATGATCACTGCAACAAATCAAGATTGGAACACCTGCAATTCTGCATGTTTCAAACTTAAAATTTGTAAATACTAATTAACCCTAATAACATTAACAAGATTGTGGAGCAATGAAATTAATCACAATGATGTTTCCACAATGTACTGTATGACTACTACTGAAGGGTATTTATAACGCTTAACAATGTAAATTATTACCTGTCCTACAAATTTGCAGTTTACAGTATCCAACAATTGAAGTCGCGATTTCTTGCAAAGAGTTCACAGCAATCCAGTAGTAATACTATTTTTGGAAATAAAATTAGAAGGCCTTCTGAATGAAGTATGAATTTTCCCATGTTATAAAATTGAACGTTACGCTACCAGAATGCAGACAATGGTGCAGCACGCTATATAGTTGATCACAGTGATGTTTGCAGAAGCCAATGCTGCTGTATGAAGGGTGCTGGAAGGCATTCATGGCATTTAAAATATCATGCCTTATATCATGGATGTTCAGGTAAAATATTGCATTATTTGCTCATTTTAAATTTATAATAAGTAAGTTTCAGATACGTTTCTCCCAAAGTATTCAATGAAATTCTAATATAACATTTTTTTTTATAAAAGAAAACGAAAGACTTTTTGAATTTTTATTTAAGGCCTATAGGCAGCTTCGGCTTAAGCCAAAAAGACTTAAAACGACGTGTCACACCACACGTGTTGCCATTTAACAAAACTAAATATTAGATTAGATGTACGAAGGTTAGATTATATTTTGGTTAAGCTAAGTTTACGGTAGGTTATGTATGGTAAGGTTAGACTTAAGGTAGGTTCAGGTTAGTATAGTGAGCCGCATAGGACTCACGTTTGTAAAATAGCCTTCGTAAAAAGGTAATGAGAACTGTTGCAGATTTCAGCTTGGTCAATATTATTGTGCTTAAATTGCACACAGACCGTTTTTTTTTTTTAAAAAAAAAAAGAAAAGGCAACTTTGGAAAGAGAGTAAAATAACATCTGAATGAATACGAAATTGAGGAGTAAACAAGGAAAATTTCACATGTCCATTTTTCTATATATAAAATGAGCTGCATCGAATACTACAAAGTGATTTTCTGATAGAAGTACTTATCCCATCGTAATATGTTCTTCTGATGAGTAGCCTATGGCGATTTTACTTCAAATCTTTATTTTCTTTATATTCTTGGACTTTTTACTGGTATCAGCGGCACAAGTCTCATGGATATAATTTCTCCTTGAAAACAGTTTCCGAAAAGAGGGAGGAGGCCATGATATCTGTTCTAATTACCAACCTGGGATTCGACTACTAAGGTTAAGTGAAATCCTGAGTCCGGATGGCAGACATACGCAGAATTTGTGTCTATGTAGCACCTTTTAAAACTTACATTTAAGAACCAGAAAGGCAGATGCGTCTGAAGACTGACACAGGTCCGACCGATGACATCACTCTAAGCTCCTTTCCAGAGTCCGTTATGTGGGTATTCATACCGCAATTCACATACGAAGCTGAGGATCCCCCCTCCTCCGGAGAAGCTCAGCCAGTATAGTTGGCAGTAAGACTCGAACCTACTAGCCGCTGTTGTCAGGTTCACGACCGTAACCGCTAGATCACCGGGGCTGAGTTTGCTATTGTTTTCATAAAGTGACAAATTAAATTGTTTGTGAGGTTTATAAGATTAGCATGTGCGATAGAAATGACCATAGGCCTAAACTTGCAACTTATTGTTTAGAGAAAAATCTTATTTATCCAGAAGAAAAAATCTGGAACGTATTCAACTTTATGTGCTAACTATCCATCATAGAACTTACTCTAAACGGATTTTTACAGTGTGTAGTTGAAAACTGCATCTCTTTGCTTATCGTATCAAACAGGAGGTTACAGAAGAAGAGCCGTCTCATTATGTTAAACAGCTATTAGCATGATTATCACTCTTCCATTAAATCCAGAACTCTTCCTTTAACAAATGGCTGATAAATAAGACTTCAGAAACAACTTGCTAATGGTGTACTAAGTCTTAAACAATTGGATTTTCTTTTTCGCACCACCTTACACCACATCATCTTTAGCCCCGTAGTATAGTGGCGGTGCTCGCGGATGCCTCCCAGTGGCGGCTCATCAGGTGAAGTTGGTGAAGTTCAGCTTCACTTATTATTTTGATATAAGTACATTAACTAAATAGGCATTAATAAGTATTATTTTGGGCCAGAAAGTCAGTCAAAATAATCTAAGACCGGATAGTGGCATTATCAGTATCCTGTCTAAGCTCAAAAATTCCAGAATAAATGTTAACTAACAAAAATAGTAGGAATGTGTTGATAGAACTTCACCTATTATTTGTGTCACGAGCCGCCACTGGTGCCTTCTGATTCTCCTCACACTGGCTTTGGTTTTCCCTGAATTCCCTTCATCATAGCAGTCTAATCTAGGATAGCATTAAAGCCATGATCTCTACCTATTCTTTATCTTCTTTAACAGATCAAGGTCAGGGTAAAAGACGGAAAAGGGCCAAAGTCAAAAAGACTGTAAATCTTTAAGGATGCCTTCCATTGCACATACTCAAGCAACTACTAGTTTCGAATAAACAGGCATTTTCTATTGCGTGTCAGATAAACTACTAAACGATACAGAGAACTTGAGTTTGGGGTTTCAACTTTCTCTGAACAGTAACTTCAAGCAAACAATTTGTTCTGAAACAATACGTAAAGTAGTTGTTTTTCGTTCGCTTTTTATTTGGGCGCTAAGCTTAAGGTTGAAAAATCCAGACCATTTTCTTTAGGAATTTCTCAACTGTTACAGTACAGTGTTTAACACAAAGACATTAGTACTTTAACTCGAAGGCCTTTGTTTTAAAACTAAGCGTAAGGTTACTACACGAGAGGAAATTGTCTTTCTTTTGTTTTCGTAAAGTAAGAAATGTCCCTCTTCTTAACATATTGAATAAAAAAAGACAGCCCATTCGTTTCTGACTCAGATTTATGAAAGAATAAGTTACGTGTCATAAAAGGCATCCAAATGCTTTTTGCAACAGCAAACCAATATATTGAGCAGACATGAGTTCTTTGGGAAGTTGTCTGTTTCAACCTAGTGTCCACTTACAGTGCTCAATAAACAATTAAAACCTCATAATTACTGAATCTAGGTTTGTAACAATCTATATTTGTCAAAGAAACATCAACCAAATTCATAGTACTGAAGTCTGCAGTTGAAAAATAAGTTAAAATGTACGTTTTCCATATGCAGTCTTGTAAATTTGATAGTTTGTCCTTGCGTTTTTTAAATCAACATCCTTTTATCTATTCCAAAGTTTCTTAACGTGGGGGTCGCAAATTGTGTGCAAAGGGTTCGCGAGGTGTGTGTGTGTGTGTGTTAAATAGCCTTCTGAAGGCTTCAGCACATGAAAAGAGAAACGAATTATAAACAAGAAAAGTACTTTGGTAGATCGCAGGCCAGAGGACATAGTAAAAGGTGGTCGGGGCATGAAAAAGGTTGAGAAACATTGATCTATTCTAGAAGCTTGCCATGAGATAGGTCTACAGGCGAACGCAGAGAAAACAAAATCCGTGATAAGAAGCTGAAACATAGAGGGTGGAGGAAATTGATACGTAAGAGTTAAGAATGAGCTCATGGAAAATGAACATGCGAGGTGACAATGAAAGCATCAGAGTCAGTCAAAGAGAGAAATGGATCAAAACCACAGAAACTATTCAACTAATGCAAAACTACCTTTTTGCCGTGAATGGGTTTGTGTAGGACAGGCTCACATTAAGATAAGAAGCACAGAAAGCAGAGAGTAACTTTTAGAGATACTCGAATAAGACACTCGAAACACAGGAATAACACGACAGCGGTGCTTCTAAAAGTAGCTGTTCCAGAGGCCAACTATTGACATGGTTCACTTAGATAAGTTCTGAATTTCCCATTCGAGACTGTGGTGCTTGGGGACGGGACACCCACAGCATTTTTTGATTGCGCTGCAAATAATGCTTATGCCAATTTTGATGCAGATAAGTATTACGGAGTGGAATCAATTTGAAAAATTGTATTTTGAGAAAATGTTTTGGCAACACTGACATCTCACCAAAATTGGTACAAAGCGGGATTTAAAGGTCCATTTTTGTTAGGTGCACTTTCAAGGAACGTAAAATACAAGTTCAGACTAAATTGTTCAGGAACTGATCAACTAGATTCGGGAATGCCATTCTTGGTTTACACACAAATGAGTGCTGAAATTTCGTGCCTATAACTAGATGCAGTCCACTAGCGCTAATCGCACTTGGTTCCACATGTCAGACGTTTTTCGTTTAAGATGTACTCACCATGTTGCAGACATGTCAACCTAGAGAAGTTCGAATGCGGGAGAGTTGCCAATCTGGAAGGAAGGAAATGCGGGATCTTGCTGAGAAACTAAAAAACATGGTAAAGAGTTACAACACAAACGTTAAACCACAGAACACAGGCGTTAAACCTTCTAAACCACAGAATCTCTCACACGTTTTTTTTTTAGTTTCTCACGCATTTGTGCGTGAGAGTTGACATCTCTGAGTTGTTCCTAAGTTTTAATCTGTTCCTTCCACTTTCGACACTCAGCTGATTTTGACGGAGAAGGAATACATAATTTCAAAGAGTTTATTTCATAAAATTAGAAGTTTTTTTAAAAAATAAGTCAAACCCGTTCAAAGGGGTGCACCCTTTCTTCAGTGTAACATAATATTATTCAAGACAGAAATTGTTCATTTTTATCCGGGGAAATTTTATATTCTACGGTTTACAATTGTAGTACAGTGTAAATTATATGTAGGTTAAGTTCACGTGATGTAAGGAGTGCCGGCAACCAATTTTTTTAATCATTTGACTTGTTAATTCAGTGCGTATTTAATTCACAAATGAAAATATTTAAAGAACATTTGATGATAAAGGTTCCATTCATAGAATTATATACGCTACGTAAGTAAGCAAAAACTGTAATTGATTCAAGTATAAATAAACTTAAAAAGTCTGTTTCAGTTTCATTCTGTAGAAACATTTTCACGGGTTCTTACACTGGCCTATTTATCTTACACTAAAAGGTTTGAAACTTAGATAAAATGATTGATATGTGCAACGAAGATAAGGCCTCAGCGAAAGTAAACAAACTCCGCTGAAAGCAGCTCTGAAGAGCCTTACAGTCAATACATAGCTTGCTCCCTTGAATCCTGTCTTCGGTTTGAGCCATGACACCAGAAAATCTTTCCTTGTTCGTGCCTGACTCTCATACTGACAAAACTGTTACATCAGAGACCGTAAAGAAAGTTCAAAACTATTCAAAATGTTTCACGTGTATTGTCTTGTAGATATGGAGTACAGTGGGCGGATTATATAAGTTTCAGATCCTTTTTTTGCACTTCCGACTTTGCTCACTAAATATTCAATTCTTTCGGTGTTATGGCATTGGTTTTACGCTTTATGAAGAAGAGGAAGACGAAACGACAATAACATATAAGTTCCGTGGTTTCATTCTTTTTTCTATGTGAGTCCTGGGGGAGGGGGGAGAAACACTTAACATCGTTGTTTTTGTCTTCAGACATTTAGCTCAGTTTCACCCCCCGAAGCTTTCTTCATCTCGATCATTTTGATCACGAGCCATCGCTATGTGATTACAATATTTTTTTTTCTTTGCTGGAAGCGAATTTACAAATGACGTCTGCATATGGTATTTTGTGATCTCACATATGTGTTAATGCACGACGTTATAGAATCCCTTTTGGACCGCAGACAAGGATACGTATAAAAAGTATGCTAAGTGGTTGGTGAAACATGTTTCATAGCAACTGATCACAGCTTCTCACCTTCACAGATCCAGAACAAGGCGTGATATCACTTTTTTTTTCCTTAAATTTTATGATCGAATGTGATCTTACTCTCTGTAAGCATACATTTCAATCCCTCCTCTTTTCTAGAAATCGTGACTGCCAGAGATTTTTACGACCCAAAACTGACGTCACCAAGCTCTGCATAACTTGTTGCAGTTCCATAGTGAACAAGAAAGAAAATCCCGTAATTGAAAAATCAGGCCCAGAAAGAATAGGATAGTTATTAAGAACTGTTATAAAACAGGCAAAACAATAAAACTGTTCATAAAAAAAATCGTCTTGTTCTCGTAGAAAGGCTGTGTTTATGTTTATCTATAACAAAAAGTAAATTAGCTTTTTTAGTCATGGTACATTTAATTATCTAACTTTTTTATACACAGAAAGTTAAGTTTTCTTTAAAATATATATACTGACACAAAGACAGAGAGGGATATTTTGTCCGACCCTTCGTTCCCCTGGGTGTCGCCGTGGCTCAGACGCTGGCGTCTGACTACGAATCGGGTGGCCCGGGCGGCTGGAGACTTTTCTCACAGTGTCCCCATGCCTGGCGCTCTGAGGTGCACTCAGACTCCTATCAAATTGAGTACCGGAGTGTCCTTGGTATTCCTGGGCACCTTGGGAAGGTAAAGGCGGTCGAGCGTGGGACTCACCAACTCACCTCACTCCGTACCGCAGGCCAAGAAAATGTGGAGCGCTACCTCCACATCCCCCATACGCCGTTCACGGCGCGTGTGTATCGCATAGGGAATAACTTTACCTTTTACCTTCATTCCCCTGCAAACGTTAGGGGCTCCACAGTCTAATGGTTAGAGCGTTAGACTCATGTCCGCGTGGTCCCGGGCTCAATTCCCGGCTGCAGTCCCACTTTTCGGCGTCCACCCAGCGTCATGAGACAAATTGGGGAGTTACGTGAATAAAGACATGATGGCCACACTCGGTCTAGAAAGCCCCTGATACGCCTGTTCATGGTTAGGTACGGGGAGTGCTGACCACACAGCCGTTACTCAGGTAGAAGTAGTTCCACCAAACACGGACAGATGGCGTTGAGGCAGACTCAGGGCCTATCGGCCTGTTACGCCAGTGTTTTTTTTTTCTGCAAATGTTATTGAGTTTCTGAGTCATCGTTCTTCTTAGTCTTCAGTATATCAATGTCATGAATGAGGGTTCTTCAAATCCAGATCCGGACCACGAAGCCTTTTCTCGAAGACCTCCAAGGTTTGATACGATGTCAAAAGTAATATTCGAATGTGTTCTTTGTATACATTTTACTAATTAAAATGAAAAGAAAAGATAAAGGTGTGATGTAAATTCATGATTATTTTGTAATTATAAACCATGCAGTAATACGACCCAGCAATCTAAATGCCGATCCCGACGGCCGCTCGATAAACTAGTAGTCGGGAAGTAGTACTAGTTGGAGGAAGGTTGACGCGACCCATTAGTGGCGTTTTCTGCGTCGGACCATTTTCCGGACCGCGCCGTCGGAGTCGGCATAAAGGCGTTACCTCAACTAGCACCTGCCCGTCGGCCCCGCCTTCTCCGACCAAATGCCGACGTCGCTTGGCTTGTTGGGGAGTAACCATTGGGTCCTTATCGCACTGTCTAACTCGACTACCTACATGGACCTCAAAAGGCCTTTCTATCCCGATATTACCATCTATTCTAAACCGAGGAAAAATAATTAAAACCCACTGCCATATATTCTACTTGTGTTTGTGAGCTACAGGTCAAGCGGAAGAGCTTCCTAATTGAGATCTCAACATGGAAAGGCTCGCAACCGCGGAAAGGCAAACACGATTGCAAAAATGTATTTAAAGACGTATACGCATGTGCGTATATGCGTTATATGTACGACTTACGTATACCCATTATGCGCAAGAAGATTGTATATTCAATTTAGGTATTTCCTTATTACACACTGAGTCTTGTGTGATGAAAACAGTGATATTAGGTTATCTTTTCGAATTCTTCAAAATTCTTCTCCAGAACATATAACAAAATCAAGACCAAGGAACAATATGTACAAAACAAGAAAACTGATTTTATCTATGGCTCAGGCTTGGATGAGGTAGTGGAAAGAATATGTAAAGGATTCGGCCAGGACTAAAGTTAAACGTACCACCTCGGAATTTGACTGATAACGCTAGAAATATATTTTTTCCATATCACTCGAAATTTTTTGTACCTTTTTAAGTATTTCCTATCATTCCACGTCCCAACACAGTACTTTCTACTTTAATATTAAAATTAATTTACCCAAGAATAAAATAAACAGCCTTCAAGCATATGTTTAATTACTATTTGATTTAAATATATCTAATAATCGAAATTTCAGACCGGTGCAATGATAAACAGCGTAGCGGGCAGACAGGTATAATTGAGAGGGAAGAGTAAGACCATCGCTAACCTACCTTATCATCGCGGTGACTTCAAGAAGGTTTTGAACTAGAACATATCTGGAGCATGTGAGGAGAAGATAAATTATCATTTTTATTTTATATAGCGCATTTGTGAAGGTGGTTGATTCTTAAATTTATAGATTCTTACTTTCTTATTGCAATCTTTTGAAGTCCATTAATAGATCAGTTAGCAAATAACAATTCCCGGTCTGAGCCAAAGTAGCCTGAAAGCTATAAATAAGCTTAATAATAATAATAACCACGGGCGTTACAGACCGAAAGGTCCTGAGCCTGCCCCAACGCCATTTGCCCGCGGTTGGTGGAACTGAGTGACGGCAATGTGGTCAGTACTGCGCGCCACCTAGCCATGAACAGGTGTATTAGTGGCTTTCTAGACCGAAAATGAAGTTAATACATAAGTTTTATTATTTTTAAATCATCCTTGAAGCCGAGCAAAGCTGCCATTGTTATGTAACATTTGTGTTGCCTATCTCTCAGGATGTTTGATACTCAACAGGGTGTTTCAAATATAATGGTCATATATTGAGAAATGAATTCCTCGCACCAAAGCCAGAAAAAAATCTTTAAAGAAATTTAACAAAAGAAAGCATACCTAGTTTCGGATCTTGAGGAGCCAGTGTTTGCAACGCAGCATCAGAAACGACGACATATCTCGACTAATAATGTACAAGGGTCAATACTGGACCAATAAAGGAGATATCGATCATGGGTGACAGTTCTAATTTGATGCCAATCGGCTGGTGTAGTACAATATTTAGGCATTCAATGCTATTCCGGAAGCTTATGAAATGTGTTGTATTTCATACAGAAAACATACAGTGAAACATTTGACAGATTAGAATATGAAGTTAAGAGAAATATCGATGTTTGAAAATGTCATTACTAGAGCCCGGAAGTTTGGCAAAATACCTTTTCGTTTTCGTTGCGAATTATCATATAAATAATAGGTAACCTTTTTACTCATCGCGGGAGCGTTTAAAGAGGTTTTCCATTTCCCCTTTTTGCCTATTTTACCTTCAATGGCCTATTTCTGAACATAATGCCTTTTTTCTTCCTTTTATTTATTTATTATTATGTTTCAGATACAGATGGAGTTGCCATTTTAAACAGAAACAAAATAACATTACTGCAAACTAAATAACATTACTACAACCTTAATAGCATTGCAACAAACTAAATAACATTACTACAACCTTAGTAGCATTGCAACAAACTAAATAACATTACTACAAACTAAATAACATCAAATTAAATTTGAAACAACACATAACACAGCAATTGATATCAATAACAGGACGATTATAATACACAAGAGGAATAACTCAGATATTGGTATTTAGCGTTCGATTGAAAGTGTTTTCAGATCCGAAAATATTAATATTTGAATCAAGGTTATTGTACATAATTACTAGACTATTACTAGTCTGGAGACCAAGAATTTTGAGACTTCTTTTGCCTATAGCAAGAAAAAAGTTCAGAACAGAATCAATATGAGAAAGATTAGAAATACTAGCCATGTTCCAAATTGGGGAGCAATATTCAATTTTAGGGGAGATGAAGGTTTTGTAGAACATACTCAATGAATGGAGGTCCTTAATTTCTGTAAATCTGTAGAGAAGACCAAGTAAGCGCATAGAACTTTTAGTTATAGAAGTCACGTGATCAGCAAACAGAAGTTTCTCGTCAAATACCACTCCGAGGTCCTTTTGAGAAGAAACTTTAGCAATAGGATTATCTTCAATGATATAGGCAGATGGGATTTGATTCCTCTTTAAAGAAATAGTAAGAAAAGAAGATTTTGAGGGATTTATTTTCAAGTTCCACGCATCACACCAGTCCAAGAGGTCAGAGATTGAATTTTGGAGATCAGCAACATCCTGTAATGATCTGATTTGTCGAAATAATTTACAGCAAAATGAAGAATTTTGCTTTTAGATGACAAGAAATAAGATGGGAGATCGTCCATATATAGAAGGAAAAGGAGCGGGCCCAAAACACTACCTTGAGGTACACCAGAGAGAACGGGAACAAAATTAGAAGATGATCCAGAAAGAACAATACGTTGTTCGCGGCCAGTGAGATAGTCTCGCAATAATGAAAGGAAGTTACCATGGATATTGAATCGGTGAGTTAATTTATAAAGAAGAAGATTACAATCAATTCTATCGTAAGCCTTACTAAGATTTAGATAGATGACATCAAGTTGTGTGTTATTGGGCAGGCATTGGGTTGCATCAGAGAGTAACAAGGACAGGTTGGTAAGAGTGGAACTACAAGGAAGAAAGCCATGTATGCTTTCTGTTTTTTAATGTATTTAGCCATTTTTTGGCATTAAACAAACCAAAATATAGTAACGTTGTCTTAGCCGTGAATTCAGGGGGAGAAACTTGTTACTAGGGGTGATTCTTTACGTATTTGGGCTGACCTTGTGTATCGCCTCCCATTTACTGTCACCTTTCACAGCTTCCGTATTTTCTGAATCTCTGGAACAATTCATGGCAGTAAGACCTGTCGCTGGCTAATGACGTGACAGCTCACGCATACTACGCTACGTTGCCAGAAGTAATAATAAAACTTGAGAGGAAAGGCTAGAAACTGGTGACAACGATGGATATTGTGTGAGAAACAATAAACTAAGTATTGGAAGCGTCAGAACAAATGCAGATCTATGATGGGTGCAAATGAGGATCTACAGAAAATAAAAATATGCAGTGTACTTAAAAAGAAAGGTGAAAATTAAATTGCCGTTGATATCAACCCGTCAGTAATACTTTCTTTTATGTATATTCCTTTTTCTTCTGTGGATATTGAAAAGTGAAAACAATTCTCAGAGACAGAAGGCTTAATATGTGTTGAACGCTTGAATAAATAACTTGATGTGATGTGCAACCAATAAAGAACATCGTGATGTAATGTAGAATGTTTAATATAGGATATTAAAAGAAATTAGGGTAAATAATATTTTTAAAAATTATAATGCCTTTTTAAGTACATATTTCAGTAATAATACATGCCTTTTTGCCTG
The DNA here is from genome assembly GCA_022664845.1 of Lepisma saccharinum. Classification (NCBI taxonomy): domain Eukaryota; kingdom Metazoa; phylum Arthropoda; class Insecta; order Zygentoma; family Lepismatidae; genus Lepisma; species Lepisma saccharinum. Next base: position 207,121 of record JAGDQP010000054.1, read on the forward strand.
CGTATTTCAAGTAAAATAAATGCCTGAACTTGCGGGCTTTAATCATTACGCTATATCGATCTACATTGGCTGATATCATTCGGAAGCGCGCCGTGTGTGTTCGAGATAGTCTATAGAATGGAAACATGATAGGTAAAACTTGTACACGCTCCCTGCTTAAAGTCACGATGTAATGAAAATAGCGTCTATGTCACCACCACACATAAAAAACTACATTCTATGGCTGAGTTCATGAAGTGAATATTGGACTATTATTCTCAGTGGCTCAAAGGATCGATTACAAATCGCAAGACTCCAGGTTCGAATACAGCCGAAGGAATGTGCGAAAATCAACTGTGTATCAAGACGAGAGAATAGGACGCGTAATGACGTAAGGACAGGATGTACTCAAGATCGTATTTCCTAAGAGTACGGCTAAAATATACGTACACAGTATGTCGAAAAAATAACGGAACATTTAAGTTAAAAAAAAATGTTATTTTGCCAAAATTATTTCTTTTTATTCAAAATACTTTCCTTCCGCATCAGTGCATCGCTGGGCACGTTCAACCAATGTTAGCATAGATGTTTTTAATGGCATTTTTTCGGAATCGCCTCAGTGGTCCTCGTCACGGCTTCTTCGACTTGTGTAAGATTGTCATAAAACGTTCCTTTCATGGCCACTTTGAGTTTCAGGAACAAGACATCGTAACACGGAGATAAATAAGGAGAATTCGGAGGATGTTGAAGCAGACACTTGTTTTTTCGCCAAAAATTCACGAACAGCGAACAATTTCTTGGTCCTCATTTAAGGCGTGACGAACAAATCGAGCACAGACTTTTCGTTTGTTTAAATCCTTTGGCAAATTTCATGAATCGCGTCTTTGGTCTTATATAATTCCTCCGTTATCCATCTCACAGTCAAATTCGCATCGTAGGCGATCATTTCACGCACCTTTTCTACCAACTCATTGCGATTTTTGTGTTTTGGGCTTTTCGTCGTCTTCCAAAGCATCACGACCGTCCTGGAATCGCTTGTACCACTCGAACACACGTATACGGGAAAAACAATCATCACCATAAACTTATTTCATCAATTCAAATGTTTCTGTAAAAGTTTTACCAAGTTTGAAACAAAACTTAATAGAGGTGCTCCATCGTGTTTCTGTGACGAGGTGATAAAAGGTACTGTCACTTTAAAGGCTATAACTTGACAATTCTTTGATTGATTCTAATGATGGTTGTCTCCTTTTGTACAGCTATACAGCATTCAGATTATATAATGTGTCAATAATAGCATTAGTAGTTTTCTGTAAATTAAAAAAGTTCCGTTATTTTTCCGTCATACTGTATAATTCTGATCGATCTCTAATACCGATCAGCGTGCCTCTCTGATATCGGCAAATTTGGTTACCATTGATATTGATTGATATCGGATAACTATATCAATCAAAATTGCAAATCATACGATATTGATATGTGCCGATATCAATGTGCTCCTGAGGGTCGTATGTTGTGTTGGCTTAACAAAACACAGAGTAGAAGGTTTACTTTTCATTCAATTCATGAAGAATCGAGCGTGACATTCAGGCATAAAGCAAAACCCGTACAAAGCTCTCAGGAATAGAACTCCAGGATTGGTCTCACAGCACATTCTCTGACCTGAGAAGTTCTTTCAACTTTGCAAATGGAAGATCTCGTAACAGTCTTACTCAAGGTGGTAATGGCACCGCTTTAGATAATAATTATGACGCCTTTGGTGATGGTAACGACAGTTAGAGTGGAGAAATGAATGATCCTGTGAGCACAACCAACATTAGGCGAAACTGTTGTAAGTAATCTCAACTGTGGTAGGAGAGACGAAATAGCATCTGCTAGAAAGTAGCTGTCTACTCCAGCAGGCCAACTGCATGAATGGATTTTCCAGCAGCTAAAATGGGACATGCGCATGAAAACGACTTGTACAACTACCATGGACCAACCAAGCAAGATCAACGTCGTACGAATAGGAACAAACAAGATTCCACATCTAAGATCGACTTTCTGACCTACAATATCTTCCGTTTGCACAACTGGGACCACTGTTTCTTTCAGTCATGCTTTCGGGGGGTTTTGCCCCCTCCCCGGGGGATTTTCAACCGTTCCCCTGAAAGAATTAGTCTCATCACATGTATTACTCATTCGTATAGTGAAATGCTATAAATGCGCATGCTATAAATATTGTTCATGTTATTTTGAGCTAAGTACGACATATTGTTAAAGGTAAAAAGGGTAAAGTTATCCCCTGTGCGATACGCACTCTCCGTGAACGACGCATGGGGGATGTGGAGGTAGCGCTCCACATTTTCTTGACCTACGGTTAAAGAACATTATTGTTATTTTATGTGTTAGTACATTGAAGTCAATATGTATTATTCATAATTTTCTTGAGGCCCCCTCACGAGCCCCCCGAATTATCTCTTCTGGAAGAAATACTCACTGGGACATCTACGTCATCCTATACACGCACACTTACGGTAACCTCACTCACCACAAATGCACAACCAACTGCTACACCATCAGCTGGAGCATTAGCAACTGAACCTCCGTCAGTAGACAATGCTCGCATAGATGCCATCATCAAGGGCATCCCTTGACAATGCTCAGCCTTTTTCAGGGCCTGCCAATATGCTCACTCTGTTCCTTAAGAACTCTGTTCCTTATGCTCACTCTATTCCGTGTCAAGCCTCACTCATCACTTACGTATTGCTTTCTGGACTGGGAGCAGCGTCAACAGCTTGAATAGGTAATACAGGAAGTGGCATATCAAAACTTAACATTATACTTTCAATTTAAATATTAATTTTAAACAACTGGCAAAATACGGGCACGGGTTAAATTATGGTATTGGTCAGTCGTTACTGACAAACAGTACTATAAACAGTACTACATACATTGCTTAAGCCTCCAGTACATACATCGCTTATACATTGTTTAAGCCTCCGATAGGATCCTTGAACTTATGTGAAAAACTGAATGCCTAAACATTTATCAGCAGCTTCTTGGATGTTCCACTTTCTGATGCAGAATCTGGTGGAATCTCTGGCTGGGGGATTATTGCTGGGAAAATTGAGCCTGCGAAATTACTGATGAGCGGAGTGCACGTAGATATTACATTGCCTTTTTTCTGTCATTGCAATACTGGACTGTCAAAATGTGAAATGTCTCGTCAGTTTTGTAAATCGGCCATTTTCAAAGAGGAAGAAAGAAGTACAAAAAAATCAGTATTGTTTCCAGTGTTTCTTAATACTGTCGCTACAACATTCAAATGTTTTTGTTTTTTTCAACTTTTGATTTTAGTCGAACAGGGAACTTTAGCATCTTAAATCGTTGTCGGATCGCAAGTTCACACTCAACAGAAGAATTCAACGTTGCTTCCTCTTTTCAAAACTCTTTTGATGTCAGTAAATAAAAAAAACAATGTGAGGGCTTGAGCCCCGAAGCACCCGCGTTGTCGGCGCCCGTAGTAACATTAGTACCCGTCCCATCTGCATTAAATGGCTGCTAATATACAATTTATTTTATGACCAATATGAATGTTGGCCTAACTTGCTGCGGATTGTGAAAGGAAGAAGGATGGTAGACCGGTATTCAACAGTAAAACTAATTGATTCCATTGTCAAAGAAGCTCATTAATTTCTTCCTCAGCAAAATAAAGCAATGACAAAGATGGATTTAATACATGAATTTGGTTAAATGAAGTCTGCATAATTGAGGTTAACACTATTTAAAGCATTACACTCAGAAACAAAGAATGGTGTTGGGACCAGCGTTGTCTATTTTTCGCTCACGCAAAAGTCATGTTGTTACGTCAACTTGAACAAAGTGGCCATTTGTCCCGTTCCTCTCTTCTTGTCAATTGAAGGTCTTCTAGCTGTACCGTCCAACGGAAGGATAGCGACCCCCATGTAGTTGCGGAGAGGTGGGGAAATCAAGTTGGTGCCTGTGTGCACTGACTGAGAGCGGGAATGGAATGTGGACCGAAGCCGTGGCGTGGAGTCCTCCCTCGCCACCAGGCAAGCCAAGGGATCACGGCCGCTGCGTGACCTCTCGTAGAAAGCGCTCTGTCGATCTGTCTGTCAGGGCGTGGCGAAACACATAGACAGCCATGTAAAGTGTCAGAAGAAGCGTGTACGGGTCATGTCCCGTACTGGATGATCCAAATTTTATTCTCCCTTCGCTGCTATTGTAACGTGTTGTGTAATTGTGAAACAGGAGCTGCCCAGTTTTCCGTGTTCGTGTAATGCAATGAGTTAACCTCGAAACCCAGCAGTGGTTGCTTCAGAGTTTCCAAAATGAAAACGGCGATTAGCAAATTTTATGCGAAAATAATTATGGCTCTCACGCCCACATTTGCTGTAAACATAAAACACATACAATACTTTTTTTCCCTTCTTAAGTGTTACCTTACGACGAACATGTGAGATCAGATAACCATCAACAACTGCTTGGATTCCTTCCTTCTGCCATTAGCATATTAATAAATGGGTAAGCAAGCGAAAGCGTGACAAATAAATAGCAGATTCTAAAACTGGAACTTTGTTTTAAACGAAAATTAATGGCTGTTAGGCAATATAACAGACGTACTCATTGCTTCTTGGAAGAGTACTCCAGTGAGAAAACAGTCTGTCTTCAAGCGAGAGATTTAGCTTACAAGTAAAGTAAACCTATCGATGGTTCAAAGCACTCTTTTGACCAAACTTGGTAGAGGATTAGAGTACATCAGGAAACCACCAGAAAGCGTGATTAAAAGTGCCTTCGTCCATAAAGACGGATGAAATGGCCAAACGTTTGGTTCCTACGAATAAGCATTTATAGTGTGATCTAAGTAGGAAAACACACATTTATTTATAAAATATTTGAAATAATGGAAACTGGATACGCATTAATGGATATCGGATCTTGGATCTTGAAACTTGTTCGATTTTATATTATTTTATTTTTAATAGGAATGGGATCATGTAACGTATCAATCTGGACTAGAATTTTACCAGAAATACATTGGTGAAGTCAGGTTTGCCATAAATTTATTTTTAAGAGAGATAATGAGAAGTGGCATTAGTACGCGTACGCATAGTCTAGTGGTTAGAGCGTTGGACTTCAATCGCCGGCTGGAGTCCCACTTTTCGGCGTCCACACAGCGTCGTGAGGAAAACTGGAGAGTCACGCGAATAAAGACGTGACGGCCACTCGATCTAGAAAGCCCCCAATACGCCTGTTCGTGGGTAGATGACGAGCAATGCTGACCACACTGCCGTCACTCAGGTGGATGCAGTTCCACAGAGCGCGGACAGATGGCGTTGGGGCAGGGGCAGGACTTATCGGTCTGTAACGCCGGTGGTTATTATTATTATTATTATTATTATTATTATTATTATTATTATTATTATTATTATTATTATTATTTCTGTTCAGATGAAAACTAAAACAAAAATAGTTTGATAATGAATTTTAATTTATTTATGACCTCTAGGTATCTCAGTCTCAGACCACGATAGGGTTGGGGCAAGAATATTGTAAGGTATTTGGCCAGGGCCTAGTTTTGCAGGCTCCATCCCGACATTTGCTTGGGGTGACTGAGGACATTCCCTAGAAAAACCTCAGCCAGGATGGTCAGTCGCTGGGATTGTTCCCAGGACCTTCCGCTTGCTAAGCCAACTATCTACCAACTGAACTATGACCGGTTGGTGTTTAATAATGAGTTTAAATGTCGCGCACAATTTCTGGTTTATTAGCCTGGTTATTACGATGCTATCCCGTACGACATGTGTGAGTGTGCCGGAGTGCTTTTCTTCTTCAATTCCTCTCCTGATCAATAGTACAAGCCGGCCGGTTGGCCGAGCGGTCTTCGGTGGTAGGCCATCGGCTCGAAGCTCCAGGGTTCGAGTCCCGGCAGAGGCATGAGTGTGGATTTTAACAGCTAAAGGCGAAGTCCAAAGTTACTAGACTGGCCCATATAAAAATAAAGTTTACCAAAGTTTATCAATAGTATCAACATTGGCTTACATAATTGTTTTATATTTTTTAAAGTTCAATGTTTCTAAGTAGCTGTGCAAAATGCGTCGGAAAATAACCTCTTTAGGAAATTTTAGGCTATTTACAAACTCTGCTGGTACTTGTATGGTCCTGTATTTATAAGGCAAACTCGAAATAAATTAAGTACTGAATAATTTCCTGGCCATGAAAGAAGACGAAATATATTTACGATTAAGAGACATTCAAATATTTCATAAGCACATCTTTAGTAATTCTAGCCCCCCCCCCCCCCGGCCCTGTTTGTTAACAAAAATGAGCACATACTCAGCTATCTTCCCTTGTGCTTACGTAGTAGGTCTTATCAAATATTTTATCATTATTTCGTAGTCAAAATAACTGTTTAAACCTTTAAATCTATAACACACTATACTTTAAAGCGCAGCTTACGTAAGCGTTGCTCTGGTCTCTCTCTCTTCATTGTAAGCAAAAATAAGCAAAACAGCTTGAAATTCTCCTCCTTGAATGCTTACGTAATACTTGAACGACACGTTATAAAATATTTGTAAAGAGAGCCTCGGACCAATCCAACTGATTTAATGGGAGTTACCTACCAGCAAAATGTTTGAGAAATGCTGCCATAATCCTTCTTAAAGCAGTCAAAGAATATCTTCCATCTCCCAATGGGATAGTTCACGTGTTTGTTGGTCTGGCGATTTCGTTAATCTACTTACAAAGTTCCAGGGTAGAATTTTTCTCATGAAAACATTGCAAATAAACTCTGATAAATCTGAGTAGAGAAAACAATCTTTTACGAAAAAAATCCTCCCTTGAAACTGAAACCGAAAAAGAAGCATCAAAACTTTTGCTTACAAAAACACAGTGACGTTTCGATCCAAGAACACGTCCCCCATCAGGAAATGGAGATGCGATTGAGTCTATTGGAAAATAACTTCAATTTTCCCCGCCAAGGAAGGGAATAATCTTGAGATTCAGAGTCTGATGGGTTGCATCATGGGAGACTGCTAGTGTTCAGCAGTTTTATTCGCTTTTCAAATTGTATGGAATTTACATAATTTTAGAACATCACTTGCATTGAATTGAATTTTATTTATGGCCTTCATGCATCTAAGGTTCAGCCCGGGAAACGGAAACAGAAAGGAAGCAAGAAGGAGTCTAAGTTGAAGGTACCATCACGTGATTTTCTTGGTGTGACTAAGGAAAAGCTCTGGGAGAACGTCAGTCAGGATGGTCAGCCAGTAGAAGTGAACCCACGACCTTCTGAATGCTAAGGCAACGCTATACCACTGAGCCACGGCGGCTTGGTTTAGGACATCAAACTCGGTCAAATACCGTGGTTTAGTTTTTAAAGTCGCCGAATTCATGTTTGTATTTGGTAATCAAGCTTGTTCGAGTCTTGTTGCCATCCATGGTGATGAAGTTTTCCAAGGGTTTTCCTCAATTTCAATAGACGAATGCCGATATGGTACGTGGATTAAAGGCGATAGGGTTTCACTGTTTCTATCCTTATCTGAAGAAAAGTGCTTGCCGGAGTAACTAATCGCTCATGTTGGAATCTTTGGCTCAGGCCGCGATAGAGCAGGTAAAGGATGGAGAATGTATCGCCCATGGCCTTGCTTAAGGTACCATTCCAGCATTTGACTCGAGAAACTGAGGGAAATCTTGTAAAACCTCAGTCACGGAGTTCAAACCCGCATATCTATCCATTGCCTATCTGAAGTCCGTGACGTTACCTTCACTACGGAGGCTGGGTTCGCTCAGACTTGTGAAATGTGAAGGACTCAGGCCTTATCTGCCACTTCAACCCGTAAATGTAAATTAAATACACTTTAAAGTTCACAAGGCTGAAGAAAACGGAACTTTAAATCAATATGTAAGTTATCTATAATCATCATTCTTTATTTACTAAATACAGAGTTGCATTGTCTCGTAAAGGAACCATGTGTCGATTCTTGTTTAGTACTATAATTTTTTTCTTATTTCAGTTAAAGTTTTGTGTCGTAAAACTGTGTGTCACAGTTTCTAACATCCTGAATGTTCTATTTTAAGTGTACCCTGTGGGTGAATGATAACGCTCGCTGCCTTTATATTAAATAGATCCTGGGTTTGATACCTGGTGGGGGATACATGTGGTTCGGAAATCCAGTTAAACTGTAGGTCCAGGTCCTTAGGACATCGTCTGCATCTGATGTATGGTAATGGCAAACCACCATCGGTTTACTTTGCCCAGGGACCTTTGTGTCAGGATCTGCATTTGGGCAGAACACCTATCATCATCGTCATGTTCTTTTTTATAACTAGGTGGAAAACTTTATTGGAAAGTGAAGAACGAAAAACTTGAACAATATGACTTTACTGAATTGGTACGCGTAACACACAACTCTAGTTGACACCTTACTAAACATAGAAGTAGGTGTTTCCACACGTGTGATCTCATTTGTTCTGAGCTTGTTTCTCCTTTTCTGACACCTTCAACGCTTGCTTTTTCTCTTCGAACATGATGAGAAAAGAAACGCATTTATTCTACACTTATCTGTGTATCATTACGTAACATATTTTCATTTTTCTGCAATCACAAACTGTCAGTAAAATTTATGAAGAAAGTAGAGGACGAAATGCATATCACCTTGCTAATCCCGCAGAGCAGCGAAAGATAATTTTCCTCACCTAATATGTACTTTACTTTGATTATTAGATCATGACGTAATATTTTATCTCAGGCATTGAAAGTGTTCTGCGACGATTAAATCACTCCTACATAAACATTATAATCCAATTGCAAATGGTGATTATTGAATAATAATATTGTGCTTCGAGATCTACTAATTTAGAACACAAATGTCGGTCGCATATCAAGTAGTCTTTTTTTGCTCCTGGCTGGGTTAAGAACTGTGTACAAGTGCACATTAACAGCGGCACGTGTTTTGTTCGCCTTGATACAAAAGTACAAAGTTTCCTCAAAAATGTAATATCATTTTCTACGGACTCTCTTAAATTTTCTACTAGATCCAATGTATCGTCTGATTCTGTTCTCATACAAGTATTTTCGAAGTTCTGAGAGGTAGCATCAAAATGTTCCCGGAACTCAGTAATACATCTTAACGGTGTAGATCACCCCCGCCATCTTGGTATAACCTTTCCATTCATTTACATGGGAATTGTTTTACTCATGTTATGTCTCTCAGGAGCGTAATTTTTAACTTCTGTTTTCTCCTAGTATTTCGTCATGTTTTCTTTGACTCATGCTGTTTTATAGAAATGCAATATTTTACACACGAACAGTATAATTTCCCGTTGACATATTGTGGTTTATATGGTAAACTATTAATAATACATTATACTCATATCTTTGAAGACACTTCACAAACCAAAACTCTACAAAAATCAAAATAACCACCAAGATAAATTTTGTGAAAGCGGACCTTGAATATTCCCCTTCTGACTGTGACATAAGACGGGTAAAACGATTCCCATGCAAATCAATGGAAAGGTCATACCAAGATGGCCCGGGTGATCTGTACAGTTAATTTATTGAGTTCTTCTTTGTTTTTGAGCATGTCCAATTCCGGTTTTCACTTCCGATACCTATACCAGTCAACAAATTAACTCAAAAAACTTTATTTTGGTAGTTTCGTTCCATATGGGCTTCCGGATACCTTTTCATTGTTCCCGCCCTAAGATTTTACTATCAGCTTATTTGAACCTATATTTGTAAAAGGGCATGAGTCCACAATTCGGTTATTTTTTAGTTTTGTATTACCTCAATTTCACGTGTCATTTTGTCGTACAGGATTAGAGCTATGCCAAAACTGACTTCGTCATTGTGTTTTTAGAAGATTCCGGCACAGATTGATATATCACATGACCCACTTACTATTTAAAAGTTTCGAGGCATAGTCAAGATGGCCGTTTTCAAGATGGCGGCCATTGTCGTCATACCCTCCAGCATGTATCACCTCCTGTGCAGTATCCATTAATACATGTAACAGTTTATTTAAAAAAAGGCGTTTTCCGTACTCTTTATTCGATTTACTTGCTCTCTACGTTCCGTCTTTTTCGGGCTCCCCTGTCATTATTTGTTGACGACAGCACCTATAATTTTGGCTGTGAAAGTTTACTAGGCACTATACCTACATACGAATTTTCATAAAAATCGAGCTCTGGCACCTGGCGAGTGTTCCTTATAAGTTTTAGAGTGAACTGAAAATGTCAGATTCTTTTAAAAGTACATCAGTCAGTGGCTCATCCACAAGGACACTAGCTTATCCATTAGGACAGAGATCTTCAGTTATTTTTTCCTGAGGTCTGAATTGATGGTAATATTGCAATAAAACCGCATTGGAGGTCCAGATATCGACTATGAGTAAGACAGGACAATAAGACCTAGCGGACATAGCTCAATTGATAAGAATTGACTTCGCATTCACGAGGTCCTGGGTTCTAAACCAGTGGCAGACTATCCTGACATAGGTTTTTCTCAGTAACACCATGCTAATTTCAGGATGGTATTATCAAATTAGACCTCGGACGATTCCTTCCTACATCCTTCCCCTACACTATCCCGGCTTAAGCCATAGATGCCTAAAGGAAATAAACAAATTGAAACATGGTGGTGCACTATGGCGAACAAACATTTGCGAGTATTTTTTCTTTATAAATTCAAACTGGGGAATTCTGCACAGCAAGTCGCAAAAACACAAACATAAAAAAAACATTAACAGTGCATTTGAGACAGGATTGGCGAATGAACGCACCATTCGCCGTTGGTATGTAAAATTTCATCCCGGTGACACAACATCAGTCCCGTGGGCACCGACCAACATCATGTTCGGATGAGCTACTCAGGAATGCCGTGGAAGTGGACCCTCGGAAAAGTGTTCCTGCTATTGCAGACGAGTTAGGCATACACTGTACCACTGTCAGTCGGCGGCTTCGTGCGATCGGTAACGGGTAAGGTAAAAAAGTAGGACTCATGGGATAAATTGACACCCGCCAACAAGAGTCGCCGTCTGGAGGTGTGCAGTTCTCTGAGTGTAAGGAATAAGCGGGAAGGTTTCCTGCACCGGATTGTCATTTCAGATTGAAAATGGAACTGCTATGACATTCGTAAACGGTCAGGACAATGGTTGGATCAAGATCAACGTCCAGGGCGGCGTCCTAAACCACATCTCCACCCGCGGAAGGTGTTGCTGCTGGCATGGTGATCTATGGTGGGAGTGGCCCAGCATGTCTTTCTCAGGCGAGGTGAAACCTTCACTGCAGATCGTTACAGTGCTGGACTCCATGAAGTGCACCGAAAACTTGTCTGCAAGCATTCAGCAATAGTCAACAGACATTGTGTCCTCATGTTGCATGACAATGGCAGCCAACACGTCTCGCAAAGAACGACGCAGACTCTCCATGAGTTGCAGTATGAAACCCTTCCTTACCCGCCGTATTCTCCCGATCTCTCTCCCACTGACCGGGAAGAATTTCTCTAATGATCGGGCGGAGCAACATGCAATTGAGGATTTCTTCGCATCCCAGACTCCAGACTTCTTTCGCCACCGAATCCAACCGTTGGCTCATCGATGGAAGCATTATGTGGCTGCAAACGGAAACTACTTTGATTAACCTTAAACCATGTAATGTAGTTTTCATTTCTTTGGCCTTTGGACATGACGCACCTAGGACGGACATTTCATTCGCACCAACCCAATATTTGATTATCAATTGCTGCTGCTTCTTCTAGAATTGAATTGAATTTTTACTCAAGGCCTTTAGGCGACTTTGTCTCAAACCGAATGGATGATGATAAATAAATTAGTGGAATGAAGAAAGTGGGAGGAAAAGGAAGAATCGCGAGAAAACCCACACACACCACCATAAAGCCCACATGGCACGACTCAAGCAGAAGTGAGCTCTACCACTGCACCATTGGGGCACACAGCTTCTAGAGTTCTTGCGTTTGAAACGTGAAACAACTAACAATATCCTTATAAACCTTTTTTTTTTTTCTCAAAACAAAATACCTACTAAATAAGAATAAAGGAAAATGTTTTATGTATGTGTGCAAGTACTTAAGAAATTATTAGCTGCTTTATTGCATCGTTCTTATTAGAAATGTAATTAATGTTCTTTCATTATTTTCTTATTTTATTTTTTTAGTATTCTTTTGAATTGGTTATAAAAAGAACTGTTCCTTTGTAGCATTTTCGTCAATGATGGGGAGAACTAAAAGGCTATCAAACAGATTTTATGTATCGTTTAAAGAGGAGAGAGATTGTACTCAAAGTATTGAATTACTCCTCTCAAGACTTTTACACATTTTCATTATGGTATTCTGTTGGTCCTTTAACAATCGATGCTGCTTTAAACAATAATAGACAAACATGAAATTAAAACCTTTAATTCATTATTATTTACATCAGTGCATGTCAACATTCGTTCATTGCTTATATGTCAAGGCTGCCTAAAAGTTATTCTCTTTCTTTCGTATTGATGTAGTAAATTGATCATGTCTATCTATCCTCTCCCTCCCCTCTCTCTCACACACACACGCACACATTACCATCAACAGTAGAGCTGATTCGATCCAAAAATGCATATTTCAAAGTTCTGCAATCGGTTTCGCAAGGCGAGTAGGCTATGTAATCTATTTTAAATGAATTTGTAATCGTAGTTCATCGGAATGGAAAAAAAAACTTGACCTTGGCGGGAATTGAACCCGAGCCGCACGATTAGCCATACTAGGTTCTACCGCCTACGCTAGCCGGACAACTGCGAGACAATGAAACGTCCCCAAACCTAATGATCTCAAAAGTGGATCACACAGACAAATAGGGTCGCCAGGAGCCTAGAGTACCCACGCAACGCATCTAACCTAACCTCTAGCTCCAAACATTTTCTACACCCCAGACGAGCGGCGCAGAAATGCCTTCCAGATTTAAGAATATCTGGGAAAGAGGATTCCAGATCCTTGTGATCGCTGTAAAAAAATAAATTTAGATCGAGGGAGGAAATACCGGTAAGGCGACACCTCCAATCTTTTAATTAGATCGTCAGTTCATACTCCGAAGTACCAGCTGGTTCAGATTAGCGACAGATTAAGAAAGAAAAACGCAAATCTTTACTTGGGAAATAATCTCAAACGATGATACGCAAAACGACTCATATGTGACTCATACTGTGTCTTTACTCACTTCGAAGTCTACAGGGTGGCAAAAGACCATTCTTACCTTTACCTTAGTAGGGCCCACACCTGTAGTCTGGAATCGCAATTCCTGAAATAAAGACGAACGAACACAACGAATGACGGTCGCAACTCAATCCAAACGTAGTGTCATAACGCAAAACGCAAATAATATATATTCATACAAATCACATGCTGGAGTCACTTCATATGTCAATGCAGAAATAACCAGAAATTCAATATATAGTTCCTTTCCCAAGTCATCACTTCTCAGCTGGCGAAAGAATCCTACCACTGGTCCACGGATTTATGAACCGATCTAATCTAATTAAAATAACATCACTCAAAACGATAAGTTTACCGAAACACAGAAATAATATAGTATCAATTGCTGTCAATTTCACGTAACGATTCATAGCTAATTTCCAATAAATATCAAGTCAAACATTAAATAACTCACTGCACATTATAAACATTACTAAACACTGTACGAGGATTATCAACTAATGCCGTAGATCGTACCTGGTTAACTGAGAGGTTTCTACACTACGTTCACTGAATATAAACTCAAGATTGTTTTCGAAGAAATACAAAAATTTCAGAATTTCAATTTATTGCTTTGAATTTACATACTTCACGCTTTCGGCTATGATAATTTTATCAGAATCTGAACAGAATTACAGTTGAGTTGTAAAACAAACAAATTTGAATCGCTGGTATACAAGAATTAAGCAGAACTGAAAGTTACTTAGTCACACATAAATGTCCATAATTTCTGTAATAATTAACAAATTCCGTTGATTTTTTCACAAATTATTCCCGAAATATTGTTGTATAATTTAGAAAAGTTTTAGCACAGTATTACTTACACAAAAGAAGTTCTAGTCCAAAATGCATGGTAATGAAAGAATCACTTTAACGTTAATAATTTTGTGACGTCATTACAGATGATTACTACGTTATACAAAAGACGTTCTGAATAGTCTTAAAAATACAAAATATTGTTATAAAATATGACTTTTTCATCAGAGAATAGTGGCTGGAGTTGAAACCAAAATTATCGAACCATGTCGAATAAATTAAAATTTACTATTAACATGAAAATGGTACGCAAAGATAGTCGAGCAGACATGTTGCTAATTTGATAAAGTAAGGAAAATATGCGGTAGCTGTCAAACATGGCTAACCGGGAATTTCGAATAGATATAGAAAACTGGAGACGAGAAATTGGCATATGACTATTGAAATCTAACGAACCGATATTTGTAATGTAAGAATTCGGTCAATAGCGGCCCCATACCGAAATTTAGAACATATTGAACATACTGATAAATAATACAGAAATAATATAAAATTTTAATGAGTTGAAAATTCCGAAATGATGTCGCTGAAAAGTCCTGTTAGCACTTATATCGGTTTTTATTCTTCTTAATAAGATTTAAGGTAATTTTCCGGAACGGACGAAATCAATCGAAATATCATCAAAATATTTACAAAATTTGATGTTTATATCTACCTCTCGTAGACAGGGCTTAGGAAGTACCGGTGACGGAAAGCCCAGACATCCACTCGTCTCGTTTTAAAAATTGGAACTGAACTAACATGGCGTGGGAGAGCAGTTCTCCCAGCAAACGGAGAAGAAGGCTGATTCACACCAATCAGCAAAAAACAAGTCACGAAGCATTGACTAGGGCCAATCAAAAACAAGCGTTAGATCCAAGTCATTGCTGCGTGACTAACGAAAACCTGGATGGATAACGATAAAAATCCAAAGAAAAATCCAAGCGGAACACGCTCAAAGAGTCTAAAACCAACCAAAGAGAATGAGCTAAGGAGAACACACTAAAAGAAAACAAAACGGAGACTAAGAAAATAAAAGGGGAGAAAAATAAAAATAAAAAATGGAACAGCAACTAGGCTGTTACAACAACACCTTCCAAAGGTCTTCATTTATTTTATTCAGGTACTTAACAACAACATCCAGAGATGTATATTATATATATATATATATATATATATATATATATATATATATATATATATATATATATATATATATATATATGAGCCAGTGATTGCGTCAGCTCCCATCCCTGTGGGGGGGGGTTACCCCCCAAAGTCTCGACAACATTCCCCAAACTTTAACATTTTTGCTATGAAAAATCGATAGAAATCGTAGAAAACTTCACTTACACCCTCGCAATTATGACTTTACACACTGGAAATCCTGGTGGAAACCCTGATAGGAGCTTCCTCCCGACGTCTTCTGGTATATTGTTGTCATGAAGAAAACTGGCAGGTCCTCTGTTGTCATTTTTATCTAAGTGCAATTACCTTCGTAGTAGGAATTTCTCTTTCGATAATCGCGGTAAAAAATAGCGAATTACAATCTTGAGTAGTACGCATGTTGCTTTGTGAAACACTCTAAAACAATGGGAAATCATTCTCTAAATTTTGAAGAATAAATGATATACATAAAGCATTGGACAATACGAAGACTACAGGGAAAGAACGTACTTTGTCCCATTTTTTTCCAAAGTGAGATACCAGTGCCATCTGTTAGCTCTTTGAAGGAACTTCTTAAGAACAAATTATCATGCAAGGAGGATATATGTATAGTCCGTCTAACAATAACCACTGGCGTAACAGACTGAAAGGTCCTGAGCCTGCCCCAACCCCATCTGTCCGCGGTTGGTGGAACTGCATCAACCTGAGTGACGGCTGTGTAGTCAGCACTGCGTGCCACGAACAGGCGTATTAGAGGCATTCTAAACCATGTGGCCGTCACGTCTTTATTCGCGTGACTCCCCAGTTTGTCTCACGACGCTAGGTGGACGCCGAAAAGTGGGACTCCAGCCGGGGATTGAACCCGGGATCACGCGGATATGAGTCCAACGCTCTAACCGCTAGACTATGGAGCCCCTAGTATAGTCCGTCTACTACATGCAAATCTTTTTTGATGTGCAGCTTTACGAAATGCAAATTATGAACTTTTAAAACTATCTCCTGTAAAATTAATAAACTGTAAATTCCTGTATGCAGTACCATTGAAACTGTGAACAAAACTTGAAGCTACGAGCGATATTAATATGGCATCATGCTTTATCCATATTGTTTCGTTTCATTTTTCTATATACCAAATGATTGAAGGTTTTTCTATCGAAATCCGAACAAGTATAAAATCGATGATAAAAAACAAGAAACGGGGAAATGTCAAGAATTTTATTTTATAATATCCTCTAAATGGCTTTCATATCTTTCAACTTTGACAAGAAAAAAAAGATAGTCCATTTTCTTGTCAGAGAGAGAGAGAGAGAGAGAGTAAGAAACGACTAAGTCTGTTTGTTGCCAGCAGGCAATGACTAGAACAGGGTAATGTCCTGTAGTGTTGCCCACGAAAGGAGATTGATTCTGTCCCGTGTCGAAAATGTCCAAAGAATGTCTCATCTCAAAATGTCCAAAGAATGTCTCATACATTGTATATTACGAAAGAGTTTTATCTCGTCTCGTTTCCCATAGACATTTCTTTGTCTCGTCTCGTCTCATAGGCTACTCCTTTAATATCCAAGTGCTATTACAACATTGATGAACTCAAATAAATTACCATATTATGTATTCATATATAGAGTTCTTTGTATATTATATTCTATGTATTTTGTTTTATAATGTATATTTAACCGAATTGGTGTATTTTATTATACAAAATACTTATATAAGTTGCATTCGTATTTCTGAATGACGAGTCCAATTGCATTATGGGAATAAGAGTGCAGGGGGGAAGGGTGATGTCCAAGAAAGGTAATTTATGGTAAAACGCATTCTAAAGTCTAATTCTCCCATTTACTCCCATGAGTTTAAGGTTAATGTAAAGCAATAATCTCCGACAAAAGGTGGCAGCACTATCTCCTTATATATCTCATTTATTTTTATTGTTGCACGAAATTTCAATGCTGCTCCTAGAAATTCAAGCCTAGCGAGTTCTAACTTTCAGGGAAGAAAGTTCGTAACCAATTCAAGACTTCGATAAATATTGACTTTTTTTTATCTTATTTTTGTTCATTGTTAACAGAGCTTCATTGTTATATGTTTTGATATTCACAACAGCAATCAAGCTTTTTCAACAATGAAGAAAAACGAAAATAAAAAATCGGCATTGCTCGAACTGTTGAATTGGTTATGAACTTTCTTCTATGAAAGTTAGAACTCTCTAGGCTTGCATTTGTAGGAGCAGCATTGAAATTTCGTGCAACGATAAAAACATATACGAAGGTAGTGCTGCCATCTTTTGTTGGAGATTGTGTCTTTACATTAACCTTAATATTCTTGAAACCACTGTAACTTGTGAATTATCTGCGCTTTTGGATTGAAACTTTCGTAACGGTTAGCTGTCATTGTGTACAGTAGCGTAACTTTATACCTGCATCCCCCGCAGCTTTAAGTCATACTCCCTTTATTATCACTGAATCATGACAGCTCGTACACCCCCGCACTGCGGAGGTGGTTTAAACGCCCCTGATTGTGCAGTACTTGTTACGAGTGCAAACTCATTTATTAAAATTAAAAATGGACATCCACCCTTTTTTCCCTGTACTTTCCAACTATATAAATTGAAGAATCATGTATATAAATCTAAATTAAATGAAGCCCGCCATAAATGTAAAGATTGGTTACTGACTATACTGCCATTACATCGGTGAAATTTTGTACAAATAGTTTTGGTTTAACCGTGGGAACATGGCGGTAAAACACAAAATACACCCTTTCCGCATTTGATACTAAAATTGCCTCAACGTCAGCTAACAGCAGCCTGCAAGCATTGACAGTGTGTTACATATTCATATATCGTTAAGTGGACATAACGTGTTTGTGAGCTCATATGCTGAGCGAAAGAAAACAATCGGAGCGTGAAGCGTTAGATCCAGATGAAATGCTGTGAAAAACTGGGGCATCAGCGCAGCCATTCAAGGTTGCTCGCAATGTGACAGATTGCGCCAGGTGACCTTGCCCCACACAAGACAACAAAACGGCATATGAATGAATGACCGGGCAATGGCGCCAGCCACTTATAGAACCCTGGCTTGGCTTCTTATGGGTATTGTCTTCCCCGTTAACTCTCACGTCAGTGACATTGAGGAAACACCTTTCATTCCCTATATGTCGTGGGAGGCTCCGAACAGAGCTCCGTCATACTAATGTCCTTTACATTAAGACCCCGTGTAAGGTAATGTTTAAAAAAAAAGGATAGAAAAAATGGCTGTTGCAGAGACCGGGAATCGAACTAGATCTCTCAGTTTCCGGCCGGATATTTTCAACTGAGAGGAATCAGGGAGAAACCTCAGACCAGATAATAGACCCACGAATACGATCTCATGGCCTTCTAATGGGGGTTATTCAGAACACAATTTGCCTCATGATGCTTTGAGCGAAAATATGGGTGTCGCCATGTTTCCGGCAAGCCACCAACTGGGTGGGGTACCTGATAAACATTGTTGTTATGGCTAATTCGCGGTATTTTTATCGTAAGAACGTGAAAAAACATGTATTTTATCCCATTTCCCAAGCCTTTCAATAATCGTGGAAAATGTTTGAAGTGGATTAATACTTGTGGACGAAAGGATATAAAACTAAAAATCCAACAAAACACCACTATGTATGCAACAATTGCATTCGTTTGAGAACATGGACCGTCACTACGCACTCTTCATCCACCCAGAGCACGAAAAATGCGACGCCGAAATTCCCAGTTGATAATATTTCCCCGACCGGGTAAATCGGGTAATTCGGTTCAAGTTTAGGACCAGGTCACCTATGTTCCGGTCAGGATGGGTGACCAAAAGGGACCTTATTTCAGCTCCGCAGCCATGCACTTTTACAAACTACTACAAATTCAAGAAACTATTTGCTTTGGTCGCCTAACAAGTACCCAAAGGTCATTAAAAAAATGCAATAACAATACACACCTTAAAATTAAAATTTACTTTCTCCCTGAGACTGACAATTCTCAATAGTCCAGCCGTCGTCAAAACTGAATGTTGGAGTCAGAGGTATAAATTTAGTTAGGATCATAGTCTGGTAAGACGGGGAATGCTTGTTGGTTAAAATATAGATTGTAAAGTGGTTTACTGAACTGGGATATCTGAAGTGCAACGTACCATTTTCCAACAGCCGTAATACATGCATGATGAGAAGTGAGATTCGCCTGGATATGATACAATACTAGCGGTAATAATATTATTAGAAATAACCAGGACTACAAAATTAACTTTATTATGCATCTGTTAATAGACTGCGACTTCCGTACAAATCAGTGAATCCTTCGAACAGGTACTTGAACTTAAGAAATAGAACATCATATTAGTAACCATATCTCTACATGTGACTATAGACATTTCGCCACCAAAACACAGCATTACACACCTTTGCGTCACTTGATAGAGAAAACCCAAAGGAATCTGGACCTCACTCTGTAGAATGGCCATATCTACATCGACGTTCGACAATACCTACTTGATTAAACATCATTAGCCACATACTATATTTGAAATGTCCTTCAGACAGTCATCACAAAGTATTAACTTGATACTCGTTACTTTATTTTATCACAAAACCTTGTCAAGATGCCAACAACCTTAATCTGACAAAAGAATATCGTTACTTAATTGTTTTCTTCTTCTTAGGACTCGTAACTAAATAACAATCTTTGTCCATCTTCTGCAGTTGGTAATCTCTACTGTATACGGTAGCCACTTTAACAGAAATAGGTTTATTCTAATCTACACTTCGAACTTCCCTAAAATAAAATTAAAAACATAAATAAAAATCTTTTTAAAGACATACTTTCCTTAAACAATTCGTACAAAATTCTTAAAAAGCGCGCCCCATGCTTTTCTTTTTAATCATGCATAAACATTTTTTTTTACTTTTTTTTTAGTACGAATTGTTTAAGAAAAGTATGTCTTTAAACAGTTTTTTAAAATTATTTTTTCGAGTTATTTCGGTGTTCGGATACTTTTTCTCAAGCTAATGTTTTTGATTCAAATCCTAAAGTGCTCTGCAACCAGTCAAACGTAACATTGTTGCAGGCTACTATTTATTTTAGGATAAAGAAGTCTATATTAAATATATTAAAAATATGGTTTTAAAATATATAAACTATGATACCTGGAAGCAACAATGGAATAGTGTATTGTCACCGGTCTTACGTCGCTGTCCAAAATTTCAATATTGTACGACGTCGGGAAATGAGTTAAATTAACGTTGCAAGCTTTGAGAACACCACGAACCACTAAAGAAGTCTGTAAAAAATGCTGATCATATTATCCGCCGTACAAACACATTCAATGTTTGTCGGACATCAGGTGCGTGCTCCCAACATTCAGTACACCAATGACGTCAAATGAGTCCTCCCACTCATTTCGAGTGAGGGCTCGTCTATTCATCAATGATACTTTCTGTCACTAACAAGTGAAGGTCACGAAGTGGAAGTATAACTCTGGAACGCCTGGAACAATTTCATCGAAACTTGGCTGTATTCCTTACAGGCTGAGCAACCCACACGACAATATAGTTTTCCGGGTTGACTACCTACCAGGGGTGTAGATTTATTGGCGCAGTGGTTTTCTTCTATTAGCGTTCACAGTCAAACGTTGAGTGTTGTTAATTTACAAAATTTCTTACTACTCAACAATGGTTAGTGCTAGAGAGCTCAAATAATAAGCTTTCGTTTGATATGCATTTGAAAGAACTGAGTAAACAAGATAGTTCGTTCTCCGAAAATTACCCCGAAATTTTCAAATTTGATTTTCTCAAAATCAGACATCTCAAAAATTAAAAAAAAATCTGATATATTAGTCATACTTCCTTCCAGCTACCATGAAAATTTTAATTTGGGACGATAATGCGATCGCGAGATAAAAAATATTTTCGTCATATGCCTACGTGAATGAATGGCACATATGATACATATTAAGAATTTGAATGTTATTTATTGCTTTAGCGTTGGACATCTATGGTATAGGGAAGGGGAAAGGATGCAAGAAGAAGTCGGTCGGAGCCTAAATACAAGGTACCATTCCGATTTTTGCCTGGTGTGACTGAGGAAAAACTGTTGGCCTGCATTAAGAATGTTTTATTACGAACTAGTATATGATAGAGATAAGCAAGTGGCCCCTGTTCCTGATAGCATTGGAACTGGGTAATCGAATCTTGTAATTCGGACTCGGATTCGTATCTGGGAAATCTGAACTGAGGACCTGGATCTGGTACTTCGAACTAAGAATTCGGATCGTCGAATGAGATACCCGGATCTGAATCTTCTATCCGGTTCCAAGATTGGATCTAGGTACCCGGTTCTAAGATTCACATCCTGGCATCAGATTCGACGAGCCGGATTCTCGGTTTCAGTAAGCATATCCGGGTCCTCAGTTTCAGCTTACAAGATTCGAATCCAGGTCCCGATTCCTAGACCCAGGTACCCAGTTCCATTGTTATGACGTATCGGATTCGAATAGATTCGCCATAAACCAGAAATAAGAAAAACATACATTTATTGTTTTTGGCAAATTTACAATACTTCCTTGCTTTGGGTATACTTTGTGGTCTTACACATTTCGTTGAAAACGTTATTCCTGACATGAAACTAAGAAAAAGGAACGTACAGACCATCGAGGGTGCATAAATATCAGGTCTACAGTTCATTTTACCACGCTTTCGGCGGAATGCAGAACCGAAACTAAGCACTTGTGACCCTCGATAGTCTATCCTTTATTTTCTTCTTTTTATCTTCATGTCAGGAGCAACACTCTATGTGTCCCAGGGTTTCTTGTCAGTCACAGCGGCAAATATCGGGATTGTACCCTGAGCTTAGGCTCTGGTAGACCTCTTCTTGCATCCTTTCCCCTACTCTATACCAGCCTAAAGCTAAAGACCATAAATAAAGTATACCATCAGTGCATATGGCCGTAAATAAAGTGTACCTCCGGCAGGGATATGACAAAAAAATATTTTCTATCTCGCGATCCCATTGTCGTCCCAAATTATAATTTTCGTGGTATCTGGAAGGAAGTATGACCAAGATATAAGAATTCTTTTTTGAAAAATTTTGAGTTATCCGATTTTGGTAAGTCAAATTTGAAATTTTCGGGGAACAAAATTTCGCGCAATTTTATCTAGTGACAGATCAAACCAAAGTTTGTTACAAGAGCTTTAAAATGAGCCCACTCTGAGCTCTCTAGCACTTCCCGTTGATGAGCAATAAGAATTTTTGTAAATTAACAATATGCAACATTTGACTGTTTTTGTGGTTTTTGAACGCAAAAACCACTGCGTCAAAAAACTAAAATAGATATATTCTCCGTGGGTCGAAGCGAAAAACCATAGAAATCTAAAATGGCGAGGTAGAAAAGGGGTGTTGAATTGACGTGGATTGAGTCCTATCAATTCATTAGATACGTATCTTAGTTTTACGATTCGACACCACACACGGGGAGAGGGGGCGAAAAACCTCTGGACCCCGATTCAACGCGCGGCAAATCAGCTAGGATTATTTAAACGTTAGAGCAAATTCATATACTGTTAAAAACATTTACTCAAATTTGAAGGGAAAAAATCTCAAACTGTCTCCGACTAAATTTTATTCAATTTTGAAGAAGTGGTAGCGTTGAAAATTGAGAACACTTTTCTCATATAACGAAAAATGTTTTATACTTGCGAAAAGTGTTCTCATTATTGAGCACTAGCACTGCTCACAACTGAATAAAATTTAGTCGGAGACAGTTTCAGATTTTTTTCTCAATTTTGAATAAATGTTTTTAACAGTACATTTTTTATGCTGAATCAAAATCTGCCCTTAATTGCTACAGTTTTTAATTGTCCACATATGAAGCGGAAAGTGTCTTAACGTGATTTACTGACAACTTTTGAATGAGTTGGAATTCCAACGTCATTTTGTGAATAATGTTATGGAACGTCCAAGCTATCGGTATGAAGTCAGTCGAGCAACCAACCCCTTTGGAAGAATCTTCCCAAAACGTCGATTTTACGACTCAAGTGAGAAAAGAAACTACGCACAAATACAAATATTGGAGCATCGCTAGAGATTATATACTGATATCGAGAATATATTTAAAAAAAACCCTCTGAAACTGAATTCCAGTGTTTCTTTCAGAGGCAACTCATCAGAAAGGGTAATTTTTATGCAGGGGGTTGACAAAGGAGTGTAATACCCACAAAACGAGAAATCTTCCACCGGAAAAGTCCTCAGGAACTTGTAATAGCATGTGATAAATCCCTGATAATGTCTCTAAAAAGCCCAAGAAAAAAGAAAGGTAGATGAAACATGCTATGAGCAGCCGTACAAAGCCTAATATAGCATTATGTCAGAAAAAAGTATTACATATTTGCCTTACAGTAATACAACCTTTAAGATACATACAGAAAGTTTATAAGTAACAACATTGTACATAGTGGAGTAACTAACATCCATTTCGTGATTTGAACTCTGCCCTCATAGTGTTTGATTATTCTACGCAGTAGAAAATCATTTTTACATATCGTTTTTAAACATGATTTTTTTCTCGTGTTGTACAAGGGTATAGTCCCTATTCTCTCAAGTATATGTGTGGATTGTAATTTATTATCCAAAATTGTACATAAAAAATCTTTGTCTATTTCATTCCTTCTTTCGTGTAATTTTTCAATATTGAAAAAAGCACGCCAGTAGTCGTAGTCGTATTTGAAATATGGTAGGTGAAATTTAAAGCAAAGTAATCTCGAAAACATTTTTGGGTAGCTTCAATTAAATTACAAGAAGTTTTGGACAGGTCATTCCATATTGACGACATATATTCAACCTTAGGCCTAACCAATGATTTATATAACGTTATAAAAGTACCAGGATTCATAAATTTCCTCCGTTGATAGAATATGAAACCCATTAGTTTTCTAGCTTCAGAGGTATTTTTTGCTACTTGTCTATTAAATATAAATTTTTCTTCGAAAGTTAAACCAAGATCTTTAATTTCAGTTGCTTTAACAATCTTTGTTCCATCTATTCTACATGCACTGGCATAGTATTGGGTTTTATTAGTGTAGCTTACAAAGAAAGTTTTTTTGAGTATTAATTTTCATTTTGTTTTCACTACACCAAGAAGTAACTGTATTGATATCGTTTTGAAGTATTACATTATCAATTTTGGAATTTACATCTTTAACTATTTTATGTCATCAGCATATAACAACAACATTGGATTTGTCACTAACGGGCATAGGTCGTTTATAAAAATATTAAATAATAAAGGCCCAAGTGGAGAACCTTGGGAAATTCCATTATTTATTTTTGACAAGATTGATATTGTATTGCCTATTTTCAACTTAAATGTTGTATTTGTAAGATAATCATGAAACCATTTAATATATCTTGGGGATAAACCCAATTTATCCAATTTACCAATTAATAATTCATGGTTCACAGTATCAAAGGCGGATAGGTCGATGTATATGTATAGTTTCTAACGATAGTGTAATATCGGTATTTTATGTTCGGTATTCAGAAATCTGCAAATTGGGAATAAATTGCATGTAAAATTCAGACTCACACTTCATAGCTTAAGGCTCCTCGCTACTCTGTCCCCCACTTTTTATCATTTTTCAAAATTTAGTAGCATTATCACAATTTTAAGAAGAAATATCTCTAGTACTTACAAATTACCATGAAATACAATGGAGGACGATCTCGAGATCTTGTCCGTTGATGAGTGATTCGTTGTCAAAGATTATGACGTCATTATTTAATTAAAAACGTATCACTCATCAATGGACAAGATCTCGAGATCGCTGTCCATTGTATTTCATGGTAATTTGTAATTACTAAAGATGTATCTTCTTAAAATTTTCATAATGCTATTAGATTTTGAAATATTTTGAAAAATGATTAAAAAGTGGGGAGGAGCCTTAACATTTACAAGAAACACTACTTGATTCTGGTAAAATTGACAGCTCGACTCACAGATATGGTACGATGGTTGCTTTAACCACTTTCTTATATTTACCAACAATAGTAAAGCTTCCAAAATTTAAATTCTGTGCTCAACGAAAAGTTCAGTTCTTGCATTCATGAAAGAGGAGCTGGAGAACTGATGGAGGGAGGGAACAGCAGGAGAGGTCAACAGCTCCATCACGAAAAGACGTGTAGAAAGTGGATCAACTCTTCGCGTACGCACTCCAAGGTCAGTCGCTCCATAATTCTCAGACAAACGAGTGCAAGATAAGCGGTTAGGTAGGAGAAAACTTCTTCTGCCAGAGGTAGATGCTATCTTCATTTATGTCTTTATTCATGATGCTATAAATAGTTCGTACGTGACTCCTGGTTTAAATTTGGTACCACTATGGAGATTGCAATCCACTTCGCTTCAAAACCTATGAAAACCGGATTATCCGCGAGGGATGATAGAGTAATCGCTTAGCGTTAGTGATTTTTATTTTCTGCGGAAGGCGTGGAAAAATGAACTTCAGAGCTTGATATTTCCAATACCACTAACAGTAGAATTAAGGCGACATGGTACACTCAAAGATCTACTGTATCCAAAATTGTGCGGTGGATCCGCAAAGGATTCCCCAAAGGGAGTAGTGGATTCGTAGAAATTCTCTCAATCAAAGGTTGGTTGAAATAAGGGTAAAGAACTACCTTCAAGCATGTGACGCTTTTGGCTAGAGCAGGTTTGAAGTGTTTAAGGGTACCATGCCGCCTCAGTTTTATAATAAATTGTATTGGCAATATCAAGTTCTGGAGTTCATTGTTCCACGCTTTCGGTAGCCTATAGCTTCGAAACGAAGCATTTGTGCTCGCTCGATGGTCTAAACTTTCTATTCTAATTTTCATGTCAGAAATCTCCTGAAGTGTTTTTTCTGTGTTGGTTTGCAACACCCTGTTTAATAATTTATTACGCGGATGCAAATGTTGTTCTCCACATGGATTGAAGTGCTAGACACCCCAAACTATCCAAATATTCAACTTCGGGAGAAAGAAACATAGATATTACAGATTTTTAATCATAAGATACAAAATAAAGATACCCTGTATTGTCATAGACCTCATAATAGATAGACTTAGCACGCTTCTCCATTTCTGGCTGCGCTAAAACTAATGGGTTTTTGTTCACAGGACGTGATTTTGAATCCATCCGCTAGGTAGCTCTGCCATAGACGTCATATTCCTAAGTTTGATATTCTAGCTGTTTTAAATATGCTCAAACAACTCCCAAAACATGTTTAAAACGTTTAAAACAAACTAAAAACTAGAGCGTTTGTTTAAAATATGTATTATACATATTTTATACATATTTAAACATATTAACACTGATGGATTCACGAGAGTTTTGCAGGCAGTGTTTCTTTCAGTCATGCTTTGTCTCCCCGGGGATTGTCAACCGCACCCACGAAAGAATTAGTTTTAGCACTTGTATTATTCATACGTGTACTGAAATACGTATATAATAGGACATTCTATAAACATTCTTCACGTTCTTTTGAGGTTAATTAAGTAAGGAAGCATGACATATTAGAAGTAACATTATTATTATTTTATATTTTAGCACATTGAAGTCAATATGCATTATTTGAAAGTTTCGTTATCACCCACAGCCCCACAGGAACCCCCAGGAATAAAATTTTCTGGAAGAAACACTGACTGCAGGTGCAAATTCCAGACGAACAGTACTGGATACAATAAAAAAGATAAAAAGAAGCAGGTTAGGACATTTGCTGATGAGAAATTGTATACTCAAGGATGCTAAATGGTTAAAGGAAGAAAAAGAAGACAAATTCAACTCCTTGAGAGTATTAAAGAAGATAAATCATATGTACAGACAAGAAGGAATGAATGGACAGGGCTTAGCTATACAACATAATATTTAGAAACAGATTTTTTTTTGTGTGTTTTACCTACAGGGCTAAGAATGCTTCTTTTTTGCCCTTCTAACTTTAACTTATTACTCTGTACAGTAGAGAACTATTCCAATCGTATGACCCAAGGCTACACGTAGGGTAGAGAGAGTACATGTCTTATAACTTTGGAGAAGCCTGAATGACTGGCGGCTATCTATTAGCAGATGCAATTCGGATTAAAATATTTCACAATACACGCAGACTTCACACCACACGCAGATCCTCTCTCTCTCTCTCTCTCTCTCTCTCTCTCTCTGCGTCGTGTATTTCTCTCCTCCGAGGTATTCAATGCATCACATGTGTTGTTGCCAATAGCAGTTGCATAACTTCTGTTCAAAATGTCCTTGCGCCAAAATTAGTAAACGATGCTTGGAGCCTCTGCTTTCTTCTTTCCGTGTTAAAAACAAACTTCAAACTTAGAAGAGAATCTCGAAGGCAACGGAACCGATTAAAACGACTTTCCAGTGTAATTACACAGGTCAACAGGGGTTCGGTAACATGGATGAAAGTAGGTGTTCCTTATTGTATTTTTGACGCTGAATTCAGATATATATGTGAAAATTTTCCACCGCGTAACATTTTTCTGTTATTTTGTCTTAACATGTATCAAGCTGCAGTGTACGCCAAACAAGAGATAAAAATGGACGTAGAAAAAATAGAGGAGTTTTGAAAATTGGCAGTATGACACAGTTCCATGCACTGAGTTATATACTAAATTTGCGACCTTGGTGCTCTACCGCTCGCTCCGCCATATTGAAAAATGGCGCCCAGAACAGTTTTTTTAAAAATATCTCGCTTGAAAAGCATTTTAGAGCAAAATGTGTTTTACGTAAAATTCTCTTCAAGAAAGGTTGTTTCCACTTTTCTTCTAGGATGCATCGTTTAGACACTGGACGTGCTTGAAATTAAGATTTCATGTATATAATTATGTATATTTATATAATTGGACCTAGTTCTGTCAACAGTACACCAATCATGAAACAAATACATACATTTCCTACGTAACATGCTACGTTAGCTACAAACAATAAAATTATGTACCCTTCTGCGGACGTACTTCCTAGAGTCATAAAGTTTCATCAAGACAGTCCCAGTCTAATTAATTTTAAAAAAAAATCTGGTGTCCACCACCATTAGTGTAAAATATCAAAGTGCCATCAAGAGACGATTATCTACGAATTTTCATCTACCTTATACTTAAGTCAATCCAAGAGACTTCAAGCAACAATGGTACAAATTCGACGGAAAGCCTCCGCTTTTCCAGTGTTGCATAGTAACCAGTTATAAAAGACGAAGACGTACTATCTTAAAAATTGTCTCGACCGAAACTGAGTTGTCCGGAAGTTTCTATCCAAAAGCTTTACAGATCGCCAAACATTCTGCGTCTGAAATACGCCTTAATATACAAAAATTTATAATTTCGCAACTATGTAAGATATTGCTTTCAAACTTTCAGTGTTTATAACACATACCTGAAGGTAGACATACTTTCAGCTATGATGAAATATAAAACTTCTATACATGAACGCACGCCATTACAACGCATAAGTATGGAACAAAAAAAGTAAAAATTGTCGTAACAAAAAGATCTTACATCGTGGGTGTTTTTGTAGCTCATATTTGAAATCAGCGCCCCAAATTTAGTGAAGAACAGTGATTGCTATCCATGTTACCGAAAAAATTAAAATTTGTTGCCCTGTGTTATTATTATTATTATTAATATAACTAATTATAAACATAATCGGGTACATTATCATAAAGGAAACCATGTAAGATCATATCAACAAATTAACAATACTGATTGGACTAATATTAACACAAAATATTAATGTAAGTTATTTTATAATACAGAGTAGCAGATCAAAAAAAGTATAATAAAGAATATACCTACGAAGAATGTATCTAACTCAAGGAACTCCTTAGGGGGGGGGGCGATTTTTTTTCAGATATTGGGGTTCGAGTTGTCATCAAAAGTTGTGCATTGGTACCAAAACAAGCCATGCTAAATATGGTAGCCCTAAAGCAATATTTAACCGGGCCCCTGTACCCCAAAAGGGCCCAATTGTTTCTTTGCAAAACAAGGAATAAAACTATGATCCCAGTTTCCACATTTTGGGGTTCGAGTAGTTATGAAAAGTTGTGCATTGGTACGAAATGAAGCCATGTCAAGTGTGGCCCTTCTTGGCCGTCATGCGTTTTTGACCGCTTTCAAACTAAAATTTTCGAAGGGCTGAGGGGCCCGGTTAGATATTTTTTGCTCTGACTGTGTTTCGGCGAACAAACATAACATCACATTCTACAACTCTTGCACGCTACTCAAACCCTCAAATTTCTCTTAGAAAATTACCCTTTTCAAAATTACAATTTTCTCGGACCCCCGGGGCCCGGGTAAATATTCTTTGATCCGCCTGTGTTTGGGGTTACCAAACATAGCATAATATTCTATAGATTTTGCACGGTACTCAAAACGACCGTTCTTTTTTTTAAATTTGATTTTATAGAATTTTACGTTATGTTTGTTCGCCGAAACGCAGCAGGATAAAAAAATATCTAGCCGAGCTCCTCAGCCTGCGAAAATTTTTTTGTAAACGGTCAAAAACGCATGACGGCCAAGAAGGGCCACATTTGACATGGCTAAATTTCGTAATAATGTACAACTTTTCATAACTACTCGAACCCCAAAATGTGGAAACTGGTATGATAGTTTTATTCCTTGTTTTGCAAAAAAAAAAAAAAAAAAACATTGGGGCCTTTAGGGGGCCAGGTTTCTGGTTAAATATTGTTTTTGGACTGCCATATTTGGCATGGCTTTGTTTGGTACCAATGCACAAGTTTTGATAACTCGAACCCCATTATCTGTAGAAAAAAATCGACCCTTAAAATTTCATCTTAAGTTATTACAGTTTTCTTTTCTTTCTTTTTTTTGTTTGTTTGTTTTTAAGAAAATGAATGCTCATAAAAATGACAGAACTAGCGAAGCATTTATATGATTACTGTGAATTTCCAAGAATACGACAAAAACTCAGAATTACACGTATTATTGAAACGTGACGAATAAATGTTATTAAACAGAATTGAATGTGAACTTATTCTAAAATATTGTGAAAATATATCCACAATTGTGGAAATACATCAGACAAGAATTATGGAAGTATGGGGGTTTACCAAAGAATTCAGTGATGCTGTTGGAATTTTGGTAGAGGGTATTATTGGTGACCCAGACATATTCGCATGTTGGTTCGGTAAATATTTTGAATCGATTTTTTTGAACAAGCATGTAAATATCAAAGGGACGATGATAGTGTAGATGACAAATAGTAATATTGGTACTAATCTTCAACTGTAACAGTAAATGGTGCATTAAATGCCATTAAGTCATTCCGAACAAAATCTACTACAAGTTTAGGTGGAATCCTAGCTTTTATTATAAAGGGTATACAAGTGACATGATTGCACCGAGTTTTTATGTTCATTTGATTGGAGAATTCAAATTAGAAATTTTTCAGATTGTTGGAATTTCATAGGTCATATTCCAAAATTGGTAAGAGATTAGAATATTATAGACCAATACCTATTATAAATCTAATCTCTTAGATATTCGAAAAATTGTTTATAAATATGTTTATGGTCAGATAGAACAGTAGAAATCTCCAAACTAACATGGATTTATTGAAACATGGCCAACTACAGCTAACTCAGTTCACTTATTAACAACGAATGGTCCCATACTGCAACAAAGAGGTCAAATGAATATAACTTATCTAGATTTTCAGAAAGCATTTGACAAACTAGCACATCATATCTTGTTAGGTAGATTTCGAAGAAAAATCCACCTATTGAGATCGGTACCATGTCATATATATATAATTACACGCTAGCGGTCATAATTTTGAAGATATTTGATTAAAATTTTATTATGTTGTTTCTAGGCTTAATAGCTCTACTAAGTTCGTTAATGAGCAAAATCGGCCCAAGGGGGTTGAAATTTTATATCAGCCCCTATGGAGTTTATAAGGAAACTTTATCTGCATAAATTATAGTACTCCCTAAGAAGTTTACAGTGACACCAACGATTCAGGGGTTGTGGGAGTGGAAATTCGAAATTTTTAAAACCATGTCATGTGGGGTAACGTTGAGCTCTTAATGATTAATCTATAAATCAATAACTTGTTTCTCGATAGCGCTCATATTTCGTTAGGGGTATATAAGGTGGCGGGTTTCATTGGGCCTGTTAATTTCAATTGGAATATCACTGCATTCAGTTCTAATAACAAAAAATGTTCACGATAATTAATTAACCTATTAGGGTAATTAGTTACCGTATTTATAATTTTAAAATGAAAATAAAATGATAAAAGTATATTGACTTGAAGTGTTTTTATTCTGCACTTACCCCAATAAATTCAATCAAAAACACTTCGAAATGTACCTCAGCCCGTAGGCCCGCCGAAAGGAATTTTGAAGAAGTTACGTAGATTTGTTTTTCCATATGTATCTATTCAATAGTTTCCTATGGAAACGAAGTTCAGAATTAATGCTTTAACAATTTACAAAGTAATCTCAGGGCTTTCACAAGTGTCAAACTTAGGGCACAATATTCTTTATCATTTCCATAGATGATCTCCTTCCAAATTTGTGTGTGTGTGTGTGTGTGTGTGTGTGAAGCAGACAATGTTTACATTTGCAAACTAATAAATAATAGGTAATACCACCTATTATGACAAAATGTTTTAACAAAATGACGTGGTCGCATAGAAAGTTTAGAAAGCTAATGCCATTCAATTTGGATAAGACGTCGAATAAAGACTAATTAATTCTACTAACTTTCTGTATCAAGTTGACAATTAATCTGTAATAATAAAATCCGCAGTGAAAAATCTTGAGTACCAAATTACATTTTTCAAAGCATAATAAAATAATGCTATCTACTTTCAAAGCACAATAAAATATTAAGTAGAAATCTCGGCTTGTTAAAAGTTGACAACTCGTGATTTTCATTCCGTTGCCTCTTTTGATATACGTTGTTATTCCTGAGTAAAAAGTCAATTAGAATATGCTCGTGTGATTTGGAACAGTGTTAAGAAAAATTTGATTGGCAAAATGGAAGCATTTCAAAACCAATTTCTAGCATGGCCAAAATAAAAATTAAATTTCTTCTCGAAACGAATACCTTAAAAGAACCCGAGAGCCTTTATAGGTACTATAGAGTAAGTACTGCTGTACAAGCACCCGTACTGATTTCTCAGTGGGGCCATCTATCTCGGCGACAGCAAACTTAGACTAATTCTGACGAATTTTTGCCCACTAGTGTTGCGAGAAAGAAACTACAAGATGAAAAGAAATTCACTTTTCCTCTGATTAATTTCCCATCCTCTTGGCGGTTTAACAAGTGACAGGAAAGACGTAATATAATTCTTAACTTGGGAACGTGATTAGAGCCTCGGAAAAGTATGTTTTCCTTGAAAGGCAGTCAAAACAAAATCAACACTTTCCCCCTTCCTTTTCTGTTCAACATGTGGTTGTGCCCAAAAAAAGATTTCTCATATTAGCCATAAAGATTGTACAAAGATTTATTGCATTAGAAGTTCTTGCAAATATAAGTTTTAGTTCTTATAGACTTCCGGTACAAAATCAAATATAGGTCTACGGCTTTTAACGCCCGCCCTGCCTCAACTACATCCCTACCGATGACTCCAAACAATAAAACTCGTACATGGCAAGACTCCTAGCCTTTTACACGCAACCACAGAGAGTTTCAACTCCGAAATCATGATCAGGGAGATAGTAGACTATTCTTTACGCACATCATAGCGAAGTTTAGAAATGCCGCGCTTTCCAGTCAGCTATTTATTCTCGACAGATATCATTATAATTTCGTAATTCAAATTTATTTTTTGGTATCAGCAAAATCTGTATTAGGAATGCAAATATTAATTCGTGCCTGTAAATTCATATTATCTTATTCGTTCACGAAATAGTACCTTCCAATATTACTAATAATAACGACCGAGAATACTATATAGTTCAAAGCGGACATATATACTAAGAAAGGTTGCTTTTATTTAGTTAAAAAGAAAACTTGCTATCTATATACTCTTTTCCATCCATGTCAGTACCGCTCAGAAATAATTCTGCATTACGTCTGTGTGGAGTTACAATTAGATCGCCGAGAAACCCCCGACAACTTCCGCAATAAATAAGAAAAGAACGCTGTCACGAAAAGAAGAAAAAAGACACTAACGCATACCTAGCGTGGCGAAAGAGAATTACTTGAAAATATTTTAACGATTTTCGTATGGCATCGCTCATAAGCCTCTGCGTCTATTTTATACATGGTCTAGGGAAGAACTTAGAAGTGCATTAGGTTTATTGAGATTGAAAGAGATTAACATACGATCCTTGATGTTAAACTCTTTCCCGTGGGAGTTCGAGTATTCCAAGCTCTACTGTATTGAAAGTACCTGAATATAATACATTACTTTCTATCCAATAAAATTAACTTCTTTTTCCAATCCAGTAATGTGCTAATATTGCTAACAACTTATATGATGTTGATATTTTTGTCGTAATGTACCAACGCTTATAAAAAGAACTGCAAAATGTCTTAAAATAATTATTACAAGACTAATATATACAAGTTGTTACAGATCTATTTTCCAAAGAAAAACAGAGCTTTCTGACAAGGTTGAATTCTTTAACAAAATTAACTTCAAACGTAACGGTTTCGGAAGTCTACCACTTCCTTCCTCAGA
The DNA here is from genome assembly GCA_022664845.1 of Lepisma saccharinum. Taxonomy (NCBI): domain Eukaryota; kingdom Metazoa; phylum Arthropoda; class Insecta; order Zygentoma; family Lepismatidae; genus Lepisma; species Lepisma saccharinum. The sequence goes on from JAGDQP010000054.1 coordinate 240,997, forward strand.
CTACACGCTACAACTGAATATAGAAAATTACCTAATCAATAAAGAAAGGAGACCGTCTTTTCTTTCCACCAATCAGGGGTCACTACTAATTAAAAGTTCACTTTTCTATCCCTAGGACTGTCCTCCCCTGGGCCTGCCTTACACCTGTCAAATTTGATGAGCCACCAGATCACAAACAACTTTTAACTGATAATAGCTGGAAACACCTTAAAAAATATGTTTTCAGGAAAACAAGTCCATCGCTACACCGGCTTAAACAAAAGAGCGTAAAAATTCAATAAATATATTTATAAAGTTCGTTACCTTCTCACAAAAGAAAACTACGAAGAATACAGAAGTAAATAAGAAATAAAGTAAAATAACAATTTAATAAAAAAATAATAAGTAAAAGTAATAAATATAAATAAATAAGTACCGGTTAAACATAAATAAATAAATAAAATTAAATAAAAAGTAAAGCTCTCTAAGAAAGGATAAAAATTGCCGGTTAGCGTCCTCATATTGTTCTCTTCTTCCTCCTCAGTTCTTCCTTTCTCAAACTGTCTGTCCTTTCTTTTCTTGTCCCTAAATCCTGGATCAATTTCCTCACTTCTGCCAAATTAACTACCCTCCTGCTTTCCTGATCTTCCCTCAGAGCTTCTGTGATCCTCTTAACCTTCCTTTCCAAGCCTTCCATTAGATTTCCCCTACAGTCCAACACAGGTCTTAGTTTGACTTCCTTCTTATGAATTTTTAGAAAACCTTTCATCTTCGGTATCCTTCCTTCACCATCAAGAAACCTTGAGAAACTTTTCTTTTTGCCTTCCTCCATCACTTGTCTTCTTATCTTATTCTCTTCTTCCTCTCCTTCTTCCACTACATCCTCGTATATACTATCATTCAACTGCCTAAGCTTCTCTTCATAATACCCTTTTTCCATCACCACTACTGCACCTCCCTTGTCCCCTTGTTCTACCACTACATCTTTCCGTTGTTTTATTCTTCTTAAGCCTTGTACCTCGTTTTCACTATTCTCGCAACATTCTTCATTAGTTTAACCACTTTTCTTCTCACTTCCTTCAGCTTTTCCTTATCTTCTATCTGTTGCAAAGCTTCCTCCGCCCCATAAACCAATTCCCCTATGTTTGTCTTGCCTTTTGTTACCATAAATTTGTATCTTAAGCTTAAACATTCTTATTCTTCTTTCATGATCTTGATCCCACCAATAACAACTACCTTCTTCTTGCTGTCTGTCCTCTCTTCTTCCTTCCATCCAAGTCTTCTTCCATTGTTATTTTACTTTATTTCTTATTTACTTCTGTATTCTTCGTAGTTTTCTTTTGTGAGAAGGTAACGAACTTTATAAATATATTTATTGAATTTTTACGCTCTTTTGTTTAAGCCGGTGTAGCGATGGACTTGTTTTCCTGAAAACATATTTTTTAAGGTGTTTCCAGCTATTATCAGTTAAAAGTTGTTTGTGATCTGGTGGCTCATCAAATTTGACAGGTGCAAGGCAGGCCCAGGGGAGGACAGTCCTAGGGAAAGAAAAGTGAACTTTTAATTAGTAGTGACCCCTGATTGGTGGAAAGAAAAGACGGTCTCCTTTCTTTATTGATTAGGTAATTTTCTATATTCAGTTGTAGCGTGTAGTCTGAGGAAGTAAGTGGTATACTTCCGAAACTGCTACGTTTGAAGTTATTTTTATTATTAAAGAATTCAGCCTTGTCAGAAAGCTTTGTTTTTCTTTATTCAAGATGGATGGATAAAAGGCCAAATTGTCATAATATCCATCTATTTTCTATGATTGTAACTACACTAAGAATTATATGAAATACATTATACAATTTATAAATAATAAATAATTTTATGTCATATATATTCATTTGTATGATAGCATGTTGTATTAGTTAATATACTCACCAGTTTAATAAATCCATGAATTCAAGGACTAAAATATCTAAACACTAATCAAAAGTTTTGATATAAATTTGTTTTAATTACGCTTGAAAGCAATTATGTAACAGCTCTAATCAATATGTGTATTCTATCAGCTATAGTGCATATGTCAACTAAAGGTACTATCATAAATTTTCTTGAGAGTAACTTGTTTTGCCTATCTTATTCCAATCATATATTTAGATGCTATTTATTACAGTTAAAATCATTTAGTAGGACGACATGCGTTGGTACTTGCTGCATTGTCTTTCCGTGTTTGTGTTATTTAAGTATGCTGTATTCACCAAAACAAAATTCTGCTAAAGAAAATTCAAAATCGCTAAAATTTCAAGACGTATTTTTCGTAAACGTTTGCTAAACTTTTTACGATATCAGCTCAAACTCTGAAAGTACTCAAATTAATGTAGAATATTGTCACCTCCGTACACGACAACAATTACATTATCTCCAAAACATGTTCAATCAGTAAAGTTCATTTTAGTGTTGAACCATAAGATTTATAGAATTAATTGTTAAATGCAGATCAGTTCTCAATAATGTTGTTCTTTGTCTATTCCAGATCTAAACACGTGCAGTCTAATGGCATCTCCAATCATATTCCTTCTGTTCTTGGGCTTCCAGTTAGTGTTGCCGCAGGAATCGCCACCTGCAGGTAAGTTTTAGGAATAGCTAGCAACCACGCCTCAGAGAATTGAATCATGGATTAAAAAATTGACATCTGAACTTTAACAGGCATCAGTATCTAAGATGTATGTGTGTGTGTGTGTGTGTGTGTGAGAGAGAGAGAGAGAGAGAGAGTGTGTGTGTGTGTGTGTGTGTGTTTCCATATTTTTAAAGATACACTGTAAAAACTGTACCTCTGAATTGGGAGTACAAAATCCCAATTTTGTACTCCCAATTTTTAGAGACAGTGGCGAACCCAGGGTTCAGTTGAGAGGGGTAGTTCTTTGTCTCCCAGTTCTTGAGAGGGGACAGATTAATAGTAACAAAAACAAAGGTAAAATATGGATTACTGGGTCTGTCACTGCCTCTGAAAAATAGGTAGTCTAATGTACTCCCAATTTTTTAGAATCAGTGATGGCACCAGAGATTCATATTTTACTTTCGTTATTGTTCGTATTAGTCTGTTCCCTCCCAAGAACTGGGAAGCAAAAAACCGTCCCTCTAAACCAAACTCTGGGTTCGCCACTGCCTCTCAAAAATTGGGAGTGCAAAATCCCAATTTCGTACTCCTAATTCAGAGCTACATTTTTTACAGTGTACTGGAAAAATTACATGGAACAATGAAATTTTGGAAAGCGGCCCCAACAATACAGTATGGCCGGGAAAAAAGTATACCTAAAATTTACAACAATATGTACATTATCAATATTGTTAGGAATGTAGATCAGTGCAGTGCAAGTGTGACTTTGCAGTGCAACAGATGTAGTGAAAAGCGATCTGTAAAAGCCTTGAGTTCTTGTGAATAGACATTTGTTGCGAGGTATTATTACCAGAAGTGGCCGAAGTGATGGACGGAATGTGAAACTTGTTTGCAACTTGTTTGAGTTAAAGTACAACAAAGCCCACAATGGTGTTGTTTAGTTACAAAAATTCCGTGAAACGAGGTCAGTGTTGTATCAACGCAGAAAGTCCCCGGGAAGAAAGCGGTCAGACATTAGGAATCTGTGTTTTAACCAAGGATGTTCTAATAGAGGATACGCTTATACCTCTGATGCCCAGCAAAACAGTGAAGCAAAAAACAATTGAGCATCGACCAAGGCGACACACCTGATTGGTTAGCAGTCAGCTACAGAGCTTATTGCTATCTTTGTTGGCCGAAAACCACGTTTTTGATTATAGTAAATGAGCTAATTGGGCAGGACTAAGCTTTGACGTCTGGCTTCATGTTCTTGGCGAAATCTCATATTCTCTATTAGAAAATCCTTGGTTTTACCAGACAATGATTTCAGCAAGACGGAACCACTGCACACACCCCTAGGGAATCATTTCAGCTTCTGCAATATCACTTTCAAGTCTGCATATCGTAAAGCCGAGAGAGATTGCACACAATTCAAGAAAAGTTCCATAAAATTTTTGTTTCGATGCAAACGTCTAAAAAATTACACAATATATTCTGTAGTATCTTAGCCAGAATTAGATGCTAGTAATCTTTGAAGTCAGTGTATGCTGAATGATAATGATTTTCTCAACTCCCTTCTACTAGCACAAACTCTTCTACTAGGATAAGATTGCGCGCGTGGGTAGGAGAGACTGCGAATGAGAAAAAAAAATGCATGCGATAGTAAGAACCAAATAGAAACTATTTGTTTGTTATCCAAAACAAGTGTTGTATTACCCAAAGTAATTAGGTCAAACAGCCAAAATATTCTTATTAAATGTTGCATTACTTACTCTTGACAGTTTTTACTAATACCATCGTAAGTGGACAGAGAAAAGAATTTTATGCTCTTCACACAGTCTATTCCTCCGTCAAATAGTGCCCCAGGACCAAAAATGACACCGCAGTCGAGCCCTGATTTATTCATAACTTTGCGCAAACTCTTCTCTCATTGTATTAAATGAATGTACTGCGCAACCGCAAACCCTCCTACTTGACGCTTGCGCCAAATATCCTCATTAGGGAGGCGAGTTTACGCATCACATAGCTTGGGTGACAATTTCCAGAATGATCGCAGACGCAAACTGCGTTCAACGCTAGTTCTGATATAGAACTAGCTGAGATACACCTTGATTTATAATTATTTTACAGTAAAGCATTTCCTTTGGAAATATCTACAACGCTTATGAAAATTCAAGCAATTAACTTCTGTCGTAGATGCACAAAATTGATGGTAAGTTTCAGCTCCCACCTTCTATCAACACATGAATTCAACTGAAGAGTCTGCCAGTAACGTATGTCAGTGCAATTCCTTCCTGTCTTTCCAGGACCTGCGCAATCTCTCCTATAGTGCAAACTATCTCGGCTTTATGATAATCTCGATGTAAACAGACTATCCATGTCCTGTTCAATCACCTGATGTCAACCCGCATGATGCTTTGTTGTGAGACATACTGAAGGATTTACCGTGATTTTGTGCCTCGTACTACTCAAATTGATGATTACTGGTGTGTTGGATTTAATTTCATGGAATACAAATGCGGCCATGTTTGAGAGCTTGCAGCGTCGCTATGAAAAATGTTTGGTGTTGGACGGAGTACACTTGGAGCATGCGTAGTGAATAGTTTGTGTGCTGACTTTTCTGTCTTTGATCGGATGCTGTCTTGTAGTGTTTGTCTACACTTCAGGCCCTAATTACAATAAAACTTCTCAAACTTCTGAGCATTCTAACTTTAAATTCTAGTGATTTTAGACATTTCCTCCTCATATGAGAGGATGGGAAAGAGTATTTTCTTTAATTAGCTCTTGGTACAGAAAAGAATGCACTAAAGTTTCCATATATAAAGGCTACGACTTCTATTTATACGTACGAAATAATACTACCAACCTAGACACACCCATTGAATCGTACATTTTTAAAACGGCATAATTTCAGGAGTCCAAGTTTGTGGGAAATTAAGAAAAAACGTTTTGAAATGGAAAAATAATAAATTGAGATAAATTCAATGCAAGTTAACACGCTCGATTATTCAAACGTTATTCTGAGTCATGAGATTGTATTGCCATGAATATGTGATGGTCACTAAACGTTTGGGACTGATGGCCTTTTTTAAAAAAAAAATGAAGAAAAGTATTGAAACCACATTAATTTTCCAACCCCAAGAAAACATAATTTAAGACTCCTGGCGTACAAGGTTTTCTCCTATAATCACGCCGATTCTGAGTTTGAGCATTCTTACCTTTCTTAAGTTAATATTATAATATTTTTCTAAACTTTTGCATATCTGTTGTTCTATTCTTGGATACTTTTGTCTGTTCTTTCTAAGCAGTCTCACTCTGGAATTTGAATTTATTTTAAAGCCTTTAGGCAACTGTGGCTCAGGCCGTACGGATAATGATGGGATGAATTGGTGGAATGAAGAAAGTAGGAGGGAACGGGAGCACCCCGAGAAAACCCACGCACATGGTGTTTGTCCACCACAAAGCCCACACGGCATGAGCAGGGATTAATCCGACGACCTCTAGCACCAGAGGTGAGCACTCTACCAACTGAGCCACCGTGGGTCCGTCTCCACCGTGGAAATCGAACTCACGTCTCCCGGTTGCCGAAAGTGTGCCCTAGCACTGAGCTACTACCGCCTTGACCAATATCGTTCTGTTAAGTACTCCGTACGCATTGATCATGTTTAAGCATGATGTGAATGTTTAAGCATTCGGCTGGCAAACAGGGGATCAGGTTTAAATTCCTGGCCACTTCAGTGACAAATTGTCCTGCACATTTTTTAATATTTTACGACACACGAAATATTTCTGTAAATAAAACAATTCGGACATTGTTTTAGACATGCACTTGTTATGCAATTGTGACCATTTCTTTCAGTGGATTTTATTGTAGATATTCATTTATTTTCAACTTTATCTGAGGAGAAAAAATGGTTCTAGTGAAAGGTGTGTTAGTAAATCTGTCGAAAAGCGATCGGTTGCGAATCATCCTTAAGACAGGGTGATCTACAATCATTTATCTCCATCGACGTAATATCCGTCACCAATTCGTTGTGCGACTACTAAATCTTACAACTTATTGCAATTATTTCGAAGGCAGAAGTGATCCCAATAAGTAAGTCCAGTAGCATAGAATCTTGGCTTGCTTTCAACCTTAGAAAGATGCTAATCGGAACAATACTATGTCAATAACAGCCACTCGACACTTACGCAAGGTGGCATTATCTGCACAATTATCTCTGGTCACAGCCTCAACCACTATCCTGAACGCTGCTAATGGCTTTGCTGTTGTCCTGCAAGGTGGATAAGAACAAGCGTCTTAGCAGAAAGAGTGAATTCAATCGGTTGCTCGTGAACAAAGACAAATCGTGACTCCACTGAACGAGATTTCATCAGTTGATTACCGTGATTGGACAACAACAGAAAAATGCAATGCCATGGGAAGAAATGAGCCCCGCCCAATGCAATCAGCAACTGCTTTCCATGCTTCGGCTCCCGAGCAGCCTCCTGTCTCACTCTTCAGTGGCCTCGGATCTATTCCCAGGATTCTGTGGTGATACCGCCCACAACCCCTGCGGCTCCGAAAAGAGGGGAGTTTAAAACTAGAGTATTACGAAAGAAGAATTAATTCAATTTCCAAAGAAAAACAACATAATTCTTGGAAAGGTATCCAATAATTTTTATCTATAAATTAATTTGATATCTCTACTAGTAAAATTCCGTTGTTTTCGTTCTTCGGACTATCCCATATGGGAATGCAGCGTTGGGCCAACACTTCATACGACCAACAGCCTCTCAATAATCAGCACAAACAGCCTTACGACCCCGGCCGAAAAAATCTGTTTTGTTCGGAGGCCGTGTTGGTTCAACGTAGTTTTGATCCAACGCCGGTTCTACGAAGGGTCTCATGCCGGAATTGGTCCAACGCCATGTTTGTTCTACGCAGGTACAGTATGGTCTCGTTAATCCGGACTTGATGGAACCGGATCAGTGAAAACCGGATTAAAGGAAATCATCTTTAAAATGACTGTAAAACAAGTTTTAGATAGGCAAATGTATTAAGATCGATGTTTTTATAATAGAAATGACTTTTACAGTCTCAATACTACAGTAGATTGAAGTTCAAAGTTGATTGATTTTACGGTACTAAAGAAAACTACAGTACATCACTGTTACATACAGTCATTTATAAAAATGTAAAAACGAAATATGTAAAGTATAACTTCTGTACCGGACTGTAAGACAAAATACAGTCTGAAAACGAAACGGAACATAAATACAGTTTGAAAGTTTTATGCACGCTTTTTGACGATTTATTAAGGTCTTTTTGCATAAACCGGATGTCCGGATTAGGGAGACTCTACTGTACTCCAAAAAATAATTTAAGATAATATTTTTTATTATCTCTTTAGCTTTCATACATTTGGGGCATTGTCCATTTTATTGTTGATCATATGCAGTGTTGGTCCAACGCATGTAACCCTCTCATATAACAAAAAATTCCATTTCGATACACTAAATTCGGACGAGCGGAATTCCGCTCGAATTGAGCGAAATATTTCATCTTACGAGAACGGAAAGAGGAACCACTCTTTTAGAGCGAATATTTTATCGAAGAAAAGATTAGAAATTTCCGATCCAAAAAAAGATAGGATCGTTTTGATAGGAACGTAATCTTTTGTAGATGAAATTCCGATCTATTCAGATAAAATGTCCACCTTTTGAAC
>JAGDQP010000055.1:0-49926 GCA_022664845.1 Lepisma saccharinum
CTTAAATTATATTTGTATATGACAAAATCACGATGAATGATCCTTAACCCTCGGAACGCAAAGATAATTTCATCTCACGGAACGCCAAGATGAGTCATTTTCGACCCATGTATATTTCTCGTATCAAATAAAGTACTTGTTCAAAATCAAGGTGCTTTAGAGTATGGGTGTATTCATTGTATTGTATTTATTGCATTGTATTGTATTTATTACATTGTATTGTATTTATTTATTGTATTTTATTTTTTCAAGTAGATACTACAAAATAATGAAAAATACAGAAAAATTAATACATCATATTAACCTTGTAACCATTTTCATGGCTGCACAAAAATGAAGGTATCAAAAATGAGGGTCTTACTTATTTACACATTAAAGTACTACATATAAAATTACCAGGATCAAACTACCTTACTCTCTCACTCTCACATGTAAAACACACCGTATCTGTTGTATTCTGATTCTTGTAAATGAAGCGATTGCATTGCTGACAGTATGTGGAGTACTTGTCTTTACCACTACACAAGCAGCATCATTCACGTCTCTTCGCTCCTTGATTGAGGAATTATTAAGTGTAGGTAGTTTGGAAAGAGACGTGCGATCTTTAGAACCGACAACAGCTTGTTATTTTGATATAAAATGACATTTAAAAATAGTTAAACAAAACATCAAGATTGGGTCAAATTGACTCATGCTTGATTTCTTAAATTATTACACAATAAATACATGGGTTTAACGTCATTTTCTACCATAAGATTTTTGGACACGTACCTGAAGAACTCACAGAATTTCACTCTTCCATTTAATGACTAATGGACAAAAATAATATTTTGACTGTATAGGTCATTTATGGCCCGATCTTGGAGTTCCGAGCGTTAAACGACAGAAAATACATTTTTCTTTTTCCTCTCATTCTTTCTTTCCTTTTCTTACTAAATGGTCTTGATCGATGTTATGCACGAAACTCCAGAAACAACACAAGCAATGCACGAATTAACTCCTTTAGCCAGGAGAGGGGTATTACACGTGAAGTAATTTATATAAGTACTGTAGCACACGAGTTTCAGGGAGGAATTTATCAATGAAATAGATTTGCCAAAGGGAGATAAGCTTAGTAGAAAGGGAAAATGAATGACCATGTACTTTAGAATTAGGAGAACCGACTTCACTTTATCATTTGGCTCCCCCCTTAGGGAGCCCCATTTCAACTTTGGGGGCAGGGCCCCCAAAGCCCCCTCCCCCGGGATCGGCGCCCTTGGTGGCTGTGTATTTGTCTTATTTTTTTTTCAACTTGATCCCATTGAAATACCATCATGAAATTTTGCACATTCTAATCTGAAGTACATGGAACATTTAATTTTTTTAAAATCAGAAAGTACCTAGAAGGATAAGATGGTGAAAAGTGCCTTGGAGGGAATCGTGATAAAAAATACTACCATATTTAACATCAGAAATGATTGCTCTCTACCAAATTTCAGCTCAAAAGATGCTAACCTAACCTCAGAATAAATCGAAGTGTGTCTTTTTTGTAGTTTAGCGATATCTCGGTTGGATTTGCACCTACGATGACCTTTCTATTTTTAAATTGAAGATTTTTTCATGCTCTACAATATGATAATGGTTTCAGATATGTTGGCGCCAAATTCAAATTTTGAGAGGTTAGAAAATTTGAAAATTGAATTTAAGAAAACAAAGACAACACTTGGCTGCAAAAAAATAAGTTATATATTTTTACTGGTTCTATAACCATAAACATTTTTAGATGTTTTATAGTGGTAGAACATAACAAAAAAATCTAAAAAATCTAAATCTAAAAATCTTTGTCGTTTTAAGGCGTTTTACATTCGTTTCTTTAGCTCACAATTGTTAGTGGTATCCTCAAATCTTGCAACGTTAATTTAATTCATCTCCCGAAGTTATTAAATGATGAAATTTTGCACAGCGACGTAAGTCGGGTGACAATACAACATTACATTGTTACTTTCATATATTTCTATATATGTATATATTTTAAAAGCATATTTTAATATTGTTGTTTTATTACGATTTTTTTTTATCCTAAAATAAATACTAGCCTGCGCCAGGGCTGGGTTTGGTTGGTTGCAGAAAGAACACTTTAGGATTTGAGCCACAAAATATTAGCTTGAGAAAAAGCATGAACACCGAAATAACTTGAAAAAAATAACAAATCAGGGCTTTCTCAACGGTGCAAATTAAACAGGAAACCGTCATCAGTTGAGATTGGAAATAAGACACGTGACCGGAATTTTTTCGTAACACGTGCACTGTAAATACAAATTTGAAAGGACCGCTCGCTAGATCGCCTTCGTGGATGACTAACCAAGACGTCGGCTTCTTGAGTTAAAGGTACCGGGTTTGAATCCCCTCCGGGAGAACTGTTTTTTTTTTTTCAAAAAATATTTTTATATGTTCATACTTCTTATTTGATACTTTCTAGGATATTCATAATTTACGGATTGCTACTGAAAGCTAGGATTTATCTAGATGCACACTGGGTGCACGATGCGTCGGAAGGGAGCTGGGTGGCGAAGCCGCTGGACGGCGGACGCAGCCCCGGTTAGCGGTGGGCATATGCAAAAGTGTTGTTAACATTGTTTTCCACCTGTCAATTTTCTATTTGTTACACATAAAATTCATTTTACCTTTATCTTATCCCAATCTCTGTGCTGTTCATTTGCATGGTCGAGACAGTCGCAAAGAAAAACTTTTAGAGACATCCTTTTATTAAACAATTCGTACTAAAAAGTAACAAAAAATAATTTTGTTCAAGCATGATTAAAAAGAAACTCACAGGGCGCACAAATTGAAGAATTTATAAAGTGACTGTATATGAGAGTCCGCCCGTGCGCAGGTTACTTAAGAAGCCCGGTTACGTGTCTTCGTGCCAATCTCTGTGCTCAACTGATAACGTTTTCCTGATTAATTTGCACCGTTGAGAAAGTCCTTTCTTCTTATTTTTTTTGTGGGGGGGGGGGGATCAAGATAGCATCCGACAGGGCAAGTACACTTTCTACTACGGGGCAACACAGTCTCACGATTTCGGAACAGGATTCCTCATTAAGAACAGTATCCTTCAGGCGGTTCAGAATATAGAGTTCGTAAATGAAAGACTATCGTACGTTACGATATGTATTCGATGGGGCACCACGGTTTTAGTAAATGTCTATGTTCCGACAAAGATATTTTCTACGATGACTGGTTGACCGATTACCGAAATATAATTCGAAACTTGTGTTGGGTGATTTCAACGCAAAAGTAGGGAGGGAGGAAGAATATAGATCTACTATATGCAAATAAAGCCTTCCCAAAGACCAACAACAATGGAGAAAGACCAGTAACTTTCGCTAAAAAACAGCTCCGTGAAGTTGGAATCCCGATATCGAACCCGCCAATGAAACTTGGCTCAAGTTCTGTGCTACTTTAGTGTTTTTTGTGCCAACAGTAAAACGTTTTGTGCTAGCGTCTAAAAAAAAGTTATAAGCAATTCTTTTTCCGGATTCCAACTTCACGTCCCACCCCGACTTTCGAATTTCAACTTCGAAACCACCCTATAATTTTGTGCTGCTTTTATGCTTTTTTGTGCCATCAATAAAAAGTGTTGTGCTCGGGTCTAAAAAAGTTATAAGAATTTTTTTTCGGATTCCAACTTGACGTCTCTCCCCGACTTTCGAATTCCAACTTCGAAAACACTCTATAATTTTGTGCTACTTTTATGCTTTTTTGTGCCGTCAATTTAAATTTTTGTGCTTGTGTCTAAAAAAAAAAGTTATATATCGGGATTCCAACTTCACGGAGCTCGAAAAAACTACTATTAAAGAACACATGTGTTGAACACAAAGACATACACAAATACACATGGGTATCTCCGGACGGCAAAACTTTCACCCGGATCGATTACATATTAGTAAATAGACGAAGACATACGAATATAATGGACGTTAGGTCGTACAGAGAAGCGGAAGGTGACACCAACTATCAATTAGTGATCACAAAAGTAAGGGAAATGTTATGCATCGCGAACAGAGAAAGCAAGGGAACAAACCAACTCAAATTCTAAGTTAAACGATTAAGTAATCCGAGCATAAAAGCAGATTACCAACTCGAACTCTTAAATAGGTTCGAAATCTTAGCCGGCCCGAGTAATAATAATGATGATATTAATAATGAAATTGATGTAAGTAAGGTGTGGGAGGCAATTCGTGAAACAGTTAAGAGCGCAGTGAAGAACTGTGTAAGTGAGAAGAAACAACAACAACAAAAAAAACTTTGGTTTGATGAAGAATACCAAAAGCTTCATGAGGAACGAAAACAAGCAAGGCAACGATAGCTAAGTAATAAAAGATAAGCAAGAACCAACCGCCACTATAACGCGAAACCAAACGCCACACGCGAATTCAGAAACAAAAAGCGAGAATATCTGACGCAGAAGATACAGGAGATAGAGGAAAACGGCAAGACAAATAACATACGAGATTTATACAAAGGGGTAAACTAGTTAAGATCAGGTTACCAGCCGAGGTTGGGAATGATTAGAAATGAACGCGGAGATCTTCAGGTGGATCCGACTAATATTGTCGATGTGTGGAAAAGTTATTTCGACAAACTTCTTAATGTACACAACGGTAAACATACAGAGGAATTTGAAATCCATGCCGCAGAACCGTGGATTCCCAATCGAGATCGAAATGTCGGTAAATAAATTGAAAAATTTCAAATCACCAGGAATAGACAATATTCCAGCCGAAATAATTAAAGCGGGAGGATCGGCACTAATCAAGGAACTATATAAATTGCAGAAAGGAGGAGCTCCCAAAGGAATGGAAAACTTCAATAATAGTTCCGATTTACAAAAAAAAAAAGAAGCGATAAATCGGACTGTAATAATTACCCCGGAATCTCGTTACTTCCAACCAGTTACAAGTATTAAGTAATATTGTGTTAACGCCTAAGTGTATACGAAGATAAAATAATTGGAGATCACCAATGATGAGATTTATGAGAAATAGATCCACGTTAGACCAGATTTTCGTCTCGACACAATTTTTTTTTAGAAGAAATGGAAATACGGATACGTTCACCAGCTATTCATTGATTTTAAGAAAGCATATGATTCTATCAAATGGGAAAAGTTATACAGTATCCTAATACGATTTTGAATTCTGAAAAAACTGGTTTACCTAGTCAAGATGTGTCTCAGCGACCCCATAAGCAGAGTACGGATAGGTCGGATAGTTTCAAGATTCTGAACGGATTGAAGCATGGCGATACCATATTACCACTACTGTTTAACTTGGCGTTAGAATATGCGATTTTAAAAATTAAAGGGAACAAAAAGGGACTATCATTGAATGGTTTGAATCAACTGTTTTTATTACGCGAATGATGTAGATTTAATAGGGGACGATATAGATGCACTACAAAGCAACACCAATGTCTTAGTATATAGAAGCATGCGATGAGATAGGTCTACACTTAAACATAGATAAAACAAAGTAAATGATAACAAGTCGAAACATAGGGAATGAAGGAAAAAAAAAACATAAGAATTAGGGATGAGGTCATAAACAAATTTAAATACTTGGGAGCATAAGTAACAAGCAAAAATGAGGTCACGGAAGAAATAAAATGTATTTTAGTATCGGGCAACGCATGTTTCTATTCAGTCCAAAAACTTCTAACATTGCGATTAATGTTAATAAAATTGTAATTCAAAATATACAGAACCGTTATTCTGCCGGTAATACTTCACTGTTGCGAAAGTTGGAGTTCAACCCTAGCAGATGAACAAAAATTACATGTGTTTAAAAATAAGGATTTGAGAAAGATCCACGGACCAAAACGGGACAAGACAACTGGAGACTGCATAATAAAGAACTCCACGGATTGTACGATTCACCAGATGTTCTAAAGTAATGAAATTGCAACTAGTAACGTGGGCAAGCTATGTAGCTCGGATGGAGAAAAAACGAAGATCAAATTCTATCCTAAATGGAAGACTGGATGGAAGGAGACCATTGGGAAGACCAATACATCGTTGGGAGGACAATATTAGAAGAGATCTTTGAGAAGTAGGTGTTCGTGATGAAAACTGGCTGGATGTTGCCCAGAATAGAATCCAATGGCGAACGTTTGTTACTGTGGCGATGAACTTGCGAGTTATGTTTTACCACTTCAAACCATCTAAAAAAATCATGATTATAGAACCACTAAAAATACATAAGTAGAGTCCGAAAGTTTGGCTAAATGCCTTTTCGCTTTCGTTGCAATCATTTTTCTTCCTTACCAATAGTACTACTTATGTATAAAAAATTTCGGATTTCCGAATCTTCAAGTTCCACACCATTGGTTGATTTTATATGGAATGACCCGTACGTTAAAATGTTCGTCCACATCCACCAATGAGCTCAGAATAAGATACAAAAGGAGAAACACACCAGTAATTCAATACTTTAATAAAGAATGGGACATATTAAATATTTATTTTATTGTTTTAAATAATCTATAATTTGTAAATTAACGATGAATATGAATATTTCAGTGATGCACCGATATGCATTCTATAATCATAGTACAATTTACTTATTACATCTCTATATATTGAATCGATATTTCACAAGACAATATTAACTTGTATATAGAAGTTATGACAAATTGTTTATGTACCCAACCTGAGATTGACATTTTAATTTCCGATAATTTTCAAAAGGCTTCCGAAGTGTTATCAAATCGGATATGGAATAGAAATTGAACAGTTATAATAAAATTAGAAGTGGAAAACGTTTTTGTCACAAGTTTGTGAGGCCACCATCACAATTACTGCAGATCGTCATCGTCAAATTATCTTCGAAATCATTGAAAAAGTTGACATGAACTGCTTTCTCATTTCCCTCCAAATCCATTAACAATCCACCAATCCCTGCCTCTTCCATCTCCATATATATTCCAATTCCTTCAGGAAACATTTCATCTGCTATAAGGGTAGGCTTCATGTTAACAGATACCTACTTATAATTATGGAAAGTGACAAACGTCCCGTCAAATAAATCAAAATTACAGTAGGAATAACTCGTCCAGTTCTTTGCCTTTGGGTATGGCTCCCTGTATTGAGGCGACATTACCTCTTGGAACTGCCATGCTTATTCTTTGAATTTGGAAGGTCTCTATCATCACCAGATAATTGTGTGCTACTCTTACCTATTTCCTTTATAAAGTTGAGGCCTTCTTTTTCCCACGAACACGAAATATTGATTCAATAGCAATGGCTACGAAATGCTATTTCTCTGTAAGTTTACTGTATTTTCTCCTTTTCTCAGTTTCTTTTCGACTGGCGATGTTTCCTGCCTGGATTGAGGAAAAAGGGAAGTTGGAAGGAGCAAAGATATCTGAGTAAGTGAGGTTTTATTGTTGTGTACAAATATAGTTTATTAAATGAAATCACAATACTCTTACCCATATTTTAAGACTACAGGACAAGTACCTTAAGCGTTTAATTTCGGCTCCACACTGTATACCTATGCACTACTTAATCTCTTAACATGACAAAATATAACCAGAAATATGCACCGGAGAAAACTATTGTTTTCTCTGATTTCATGAATGTTTTCAAATTTAAAAACGTCGATAAAGTTAGAGATTTTGAGTCATTGTTTCTAATGAACTTCAAGTAATTTGCTGACTTTGGATATATGAATTGTATGCCGATTTTATTAAACAAGCATAGTTTTTCCTCGAGTAGGTTATAGTTGACTGTAAGAACTATCAAAGTGATAAAATAAAAGACATATCCAATGAAACATAATGCTAAACCAAATTCAATTATGGATGTTATTTTACGCGAGCAGTTTAACATGACAGAAAACGTATGCTTAAAAAACTATACAAGTATGAGTTAGTATGCAATATATAAATATTGTAGGGAAATCATAAAGTTGATGCCGCACTGGCACGTACATTATGTAGTATTTAAAGTGTTATGTGGTTATTCGTGAGAAATATGGTTTACACATAAACATTGGTGTCACTATGCGCAGATTTGTGAATATACGTAAGAAAATGTTAGTGCTATCTGCAGGTACATAGAAGATTGCGTTTCATTTGTTAATTATTTGAATAGTAATAATAGTCATATTTCATCAGGGAATTTATGGGTTAATCTTGGCTTGGAATATATCATAAAGTAGAAAAGTCGTATAGTAAAAGCAGTTTTAGATACATTCCCGATAACGAACATGCATTATGTACCACATAAAGAATCGGTGCAAATTTAGTTTATTATTTATATAACTTAACAGTCGATTACTTTTTAGTATTGTACGTTTGTGTGGAATCAAAAAAGTGGTACATCAAAATATTTGGTCTTAAATTGTTATTTGATAGTAATTTCAAAAATGGCATATTTAAACTCTTAAACTTAGAAAAAAGTTGCTTTTAATTTTGGAAAAGCAAGAAAATTAATTTCACTTTGTTTTATGTTTTACAAGTACTTGTATAGATAGTGGAAATATACTCAATAATGGTTTCAAAAGCTAACAAAATGTACTTCTTCTCTTTGAGTAAAGAAACAGCAAAATTAACCTTTCTAGAATATGCTAAAGAAAACTGTCTAATAAGAACGTTTCTTGTTCACTTGAATGCATTTCCTCTTTATTTACATATTCTTCTATAAACATGAACATCATATTTGTACTTCTATCTTCTCTAATGTTTATTTATCATGTACTCTATATCTTGTTGAAATATTTCACTTTGATATTCTGTAATATTTATATCATTTTGGAAGAACTCAATGTGTACTGGTAAAAGTAGCGCTAATATTGCAATCTAACTTCTTGAAGATATCTAATGTTTTCCACCTTTGATTTATAATAAACATCTTTCCAGTTCTCCAGAAAGTTCTCAACAACAGACTTGAACAAAATAAATGTCATGCTCTTTTTTATTTAAGTTCACGGTTATTCAAATTCTTATGTTTCATGATTGTACCAAACCCAACAAGAATGCTCCTTTCTCAATTTATCGTAAATACTATTAAGAAATGTTGTTGTTGGATACTGAAAATTGATCAACTGAGTGAATTACCGGTATTCTTAACGCTAAAATTAAAAAAAAAGAAAACAGATGTAGTATTGTCACAGCAGAAATATTTGTGCTTAAATTTAGAACACAAGTTGATAATTTGTTTGCCACGTCACAGTTATAAGAACGCTGCAGGCGTTTGAAAAAATTTGTGCTGTGTACGGAGAAAGTATTTTATCAAAATCTACTTCGCGGAAATGGATCGCTAGCTTTCGTTCTGGTAATTTTGATGTGAAAGATGAGCTCCGCTCTGGTCAAGCAATCACTGAAAAAGCTGATGAAATTCTTGAAAACGTCCAGCAAGATAAGCATATCAGCAGTGTCGATATTGGTATGGAGCTAGGCATTGACCGCAAAACTCTGTTGAACCATTTACACAAAGCTGGCTACGGAAAGAAGCTCGATGTATGGGTTCCGCATGAGTTGAGAAAGAAAAACATGATAGACCAAATGAACATCTGCGGTGCACTGCTTAAACACTATGAAAACGAGCAATTTCTGAAACGTGTCATAACCAGTGATGAAAAATGGATCACGTACGACAATCGGAAGCGTAAAAGATCGTGGAGAAGGGATGGTGAGCCGTAAGAAGCGTTCGCGAAGCCCGGATTGACGCCGAACAAGGTGATGCTGTGTGTGGTGGGACTGGAAGGGAATCGTCCACCATGAGCTACTTCCAGTTGGTCAAACGATTAATTCTCAACTCTACTGTGAACAACTATATAGATTACGCCAGGCAATTGAAACAAAATGGCCCGAATTGAATAATAGGAAAGGTGTTATCAACCATCATGACAACGCCCGACCACATACTTCGTTGATGATCCGTCAAAAATTGCGCGAGCTTGGTTGGAAATTTTGGTGCATCCACCGTATAGTCCAGGCACAGCACCATCGGACTATCACTCGTTCCGATCTCTGCAAAACTCTCTCAGTGGAATTAAACTGGTTTCACAAGAAGCCTGTGAAAACCACTTGATTCAGTTTTTCAACCAGAAACCACAGAAGTTCTTCACCGATGGCATCATGGCTCTACCCGAAAAATGGCGAAACATTGTCAATAATAATGGAGCATATTGGGTTTAAATAAATTCATTTGCACCCTAGCAGAAAAACAGTTAAAATTTACTAAAAAACACCACGAACTTTTTCCCAGACCCAATATATTGCGAAATTTTATTGCCTTTCTTTTCTCAATTCTAAACCTCATTGGTTCACGAACTCTACTTTATCGGAACCCCAACGACCAACTTTTAATTTTATACATAACCACAGTTCTGTTCTTGACATATATCCTATTATGATACATGGCTTTTATTATGATATATTATTTTACTTGCTATTCAAAATATATAAATAAAATTAAATACCTTGCTGTTTGTGAAACAGATTGTCATGTAGGTAAATATATTGTTATTTAGTTTTATTTTCCCGCAAAATCTGCGACCAGCAAACCTAGCTCCTTTGAGCTTTGAGCCGTAGCTCAGCGTTTTCAGCTTAAACTAGTATGAGAACAAACTTGTATGCAGCAACCTAGGGGTATCGTTGTATTCGAATTTTGTTTATACCCTTTTGCATCCTAGGCTCAGGTTGGGTGGACAGTATTGGAAGGTCCTACTTTGTAGGTGCTATCCCGGCATGTGACAGAGGAAAATCCCTGGATAAACCTCAGCCGGAATAGGCGTCCGCTGGGATCGTTCACAAGACCTTCCAGTTACTAAGCCAACGCTCTACAAATTGAACTACAGCCTAGGTACTGTCACGCTTGGCATTATTATGTTTTATTGGGTTTAAACAAATTTAAATAATAAAGTAATATGGGTTACTGCAATAGGTCAATTAAGTTATCATACTTTCAGCATTTGATCATATTAAGTTAAATCTTATATCAGTGTATAGATGACAAACTAAACAACTCCTAATCAATGAATTCTAGTTAACTCATAATTGGTTTCCGAAACGCAGTAGCTATTACAAAAACATACTAACTTGTCAATTTGTTGTCACCGAATCTTATAGAATGTTGGTCTGGTAAACAGCGTTTTCACATCAGTCTTAAGTAGTTAGTTACATTCTGACCAAATGTTGTAGCAAACTTCAACTTTTAACCAATCTGTATTTACCTCTCTTTCGTTTATGTCAGTATTGAGTCAGTACTTAGTAAAGGGACAAGATGGTGCTTATTTAGCCTTGATTTTCTACATACATTACAGTTTGACTTCCTTGTAGTTTCATGGTTAGCCGATGAAGGTTATTCTAACCTTGCTTTTGGCGTATCCGTGTTTAATTCGATGGTCCTCTTTCGTTCAACCATTTACCGTAGCATCATAAATTTATAAGACATCCTTTCTGATTTCCTAACTAAAGCTATTCGCTTATTAACATATCATTTATATACGCTTATTGACAATTCTGAATCATATTTCTTGCTTCAGATAGTCGTTTAGACAAATGTTATGTATCAGCTCAGATCCGCCTATTAACATTACAGTTTTCTTTTCAATGTACCACAGCTCTAAGCAAACTTAAGCGATTTGCACAAAAATTGTTACGTGATAGAAGATGGTTCTCAAATTTCAAATCAAGGCTCAAATTTGATTTTAAAGCATCTATTAGTTTCTAAGCTGTAAAAGACAGTAGAAAATGGTAATCAATTTCAAAATATTTCTGACTAATTAAATATGTATCAATATCTTACTTCCTTGATTGATTTATTGACGTTTAAAGGAAATTGAAACTTAATTACGTACGATTTTTTTGTATACGTGTGGATGTCTTCCCTAATCTTTCTTACTTCTTGCTGACAACATGTTTAAGTTCATATTCGTAAATTTTTAACCAAAATCTTTCAACATTACTTTTATAATAAACCAAGAGAATAAAATGTTCGAAAAAACGGAAACTTTTAAGGCTTATGGTTATCATTACTATTATTCGGAACAAAAAGTCGAGATTTATAGGAAGAAACACAAAACAAATCATATTGATATGTAAGTAAACACATTTTTCCCTTATGATAGATTGAAGAATCATTCTCCCAACATTGCGTTTATTAAAAGTCAAGAATAAGATTTACTTTTTCCATAAATGTAAGAGAAATGTCATGGTTCATCACGTTTTTTCTTTCTTTGTAGATTATTCATATCTTTCCTGACATTTTACTTCTTTTATCCTCTTGTGTATTTCTTCTATAACTTCCATTTAATGAACTTTCAAAACAAGGCAGCAAGATTAGAAAGGAAGAAAAGAAAACGAACATATATATATATATATAAAGCGGGGAAAGCATATTGCCTAAAGAAAAAGAAAATAGCAAACGCTTTGTTAAGAAAGGGGAAAACAGGGGGACACAATTACTGCTTTATTGGTTTTTCGATTTGAGTCGTGTAGGTCTGCAGGGTACAAGAGCTAACGAAATGCGATTTTGTACTGATTTTATTTCTTTTACTTCTTTCTTACGAAATAAAAGTTTTAGAGTTTTTCCTTCTAAACTTTGAATACCGATAGGTTGTTGATTGTTTGTATAGTGTACTCGCAGTCGTTGAAAGATATCGAAAAGAAAGATATGTAGTGGTAGGAAGGGGCTTACTTTTCCTTTCACAGACAAAATGAGATAGAAAGATTCTAATCGACAATTCCTTAGGGAAATTTGATTTTACTTACTAATATTAAATATCCTTTTACCCTAAAACATAATTATCTGTCTATTGTCGAAGCATCTTTTTTACTCCATGTATTGTCAATTATTTCCATGCAGTACGGATAGAGGCACACTAAGAACCCGAAATAGAATATATATATTTCCTACTTTGTGCAATACAAATTCTCTTTATACAAAGACATGGTGATTTATATTTCGTAACTAAATATGTTGCTAACGGAAGCTCGTAAATTCATCGTCGCAGTAACAAATGTTCACTATTGGATTCCACCGTGGGCAAGATTATGCCAGGTTTCATCTTGTGATAGTTACTATAGACAGCATAGTTCAAACTGTATAATGTAACTCCTAAATGTAGAACTTATTCAAAAATAATTCTTGCAAAATTGGTTTAGAGTTAAGTGATGTCATTCCATAGAGAAAGTGTTTGTGTGGGGGGGGACAAAAAAAATGTTGAAATAGGGTCCAAAGTTTAGTTTCCTTTAGATAAAAGTTTGTTTAAATTAATTTGATTTGCATCGATGTGGTATAAAAAACGTATTATTAAATATAAAAAATGTTAAACCACATATTACTGGATATTTGTGTGAGGTTACATATCCTATAGTTTATTTTGAAATGTTTCAAGTGCAACCATGTGACAAGATATAAGTGAACTGAAATAGCATACACGATACCAGGAAATATAAACAAAGAGGTATGGTTTTTCAAAAAACGAGCTGTGCTATTGATAGTGAAAGAAAGTAACGGTGAACCACTTATACGACCTTCATGTTATAAATTGAAAAATAATTTTAAAATGTTTCTTTCAACGAAACAAGAATAATGGAAAAGAGTCTTTTTCGGAGTGAACGCCGATCTGTCGCCAAATTTGTTTGAAGTTGGAACTGAATATAAGCTGAGCGAAGGAAAATGACAAGTTAGTCGGGATTCAGTACGAAAGCTGATCAAAGTATCCATGAGGAGTGCAAGATAATTTGGAATGTTAACTTTGAAACTTTTGTTGTTGGCCGCTTCCCTTGCATTTTCACCCATAATCCTCATTGGAAATTTTCATGAACTGCACTTTGGTCAAAAGAAAATATCTCCACCAAGGGGTTTTAGCGAATAAAAATTAGAATAACAATTAATCTAGTTAAAATCATAACAACGGCACTGTATTTGACTGTTGCCTAATAGAATAAAATATTTTAAAAAACATACTTTTCTTAAACAATTCGTACTATAAAGTAAAAAGAAAAATGTTTATCCATGACTAAAAAGAAAAGCATGAGGCGCGCAAGTTGAAAGATTTATGAAGTGACTGTATATGAGAGTACAGCTCATGCTTTTCTTTTTAATCATGCATAAACAATATTATTTTTTTACCTTTTAGTTCGAACTGTTTAAGAAGAGTGTGCTTTTAAAGATTTTTTAAATTGTTTTCTTCGAGTCATTTCGGTATTTGGATACTTTTCCTTACGCTGTATATTCTAAGCTGATTTTATTCACGCACACCCTAAAGTGCTATGCAACCAGTCAAACGCAACATCGTTGTGGGCTAGTATATTTTTAGGCTAAATAAGTTCTTACTAAAATAAAATATGCTTTCAAAATACATAAATATATAGAATTATATCAAAGTAACAATGGGATCCCAACTTACGTCACTGTGCAAAATTTTATCAATGTATGACGTCGGGAATGAGTTAAATTAAGGTGACAAGATTCAAATGACGCGGGAATCACTGTGAATTAAAGAAAAGTATGTGATAAAAATCAAATGTTTGTTTGAACACTACTTAAATCTACATTGATTGCAGCCAAATTTTGCATACGTATTTCTTGGGTTCAGGTGCAGAAGCTTTAGATATTTTAAGTCACCGGAAGTGACTGTGCCGCGATCTAATTAATAAACACAGTAATGCCATTGTTTATAATAATACAATAAGTATATTGTTTCCATTTTTAAGTAGGAAATAAACAAATAGTTTAGACTTTAAAATTCAAATTTCCATTGTTGTAAACCAACAATATTTTGTTGATTAATAATTTGTTGTGTGAATGTAAACATATATGGTGAACTTCAAAAACAACAAGTTATTAATTAATGATAATTAACTAATTTGTGTTGTTTTGTTTGATGTATTTTTGTTGCAACAATTGAGTAATGTTATAGCAATGTGTAAACGAATGATGCATAATGCAGAAATGGCCATAAACCTATCGTTGGAGCCATTTGAAAAAAAGAAAAGAAGCTGAAAGATGTATATGAATGAATCTTGATAACGAATCAATATATGAAATAAAACTTCATGATATTTTGGCAATCTAAGTTCTGAGCATTTAAACAAAGAAGCAATTTGAGATAAGAGAGGCATTTAGGGCGTCGCAGCTGTCAGTGTTGCCAGCGAATTTCAAGAATGAATATTTCAAATTGCTTCTATCCGCTGGAACGAAGATCAGCACCAAACTTGCCATTTACATACTGGGACAAATCAGAGATGTACTCCGGCCTTACAAGTGTCATGGTTATCACTTTCCATTTTGTAAATCAATTTTTCAAGTTGCTTCTATTCCATTGGACAGGTCAGCATCAAACTTGGCATTTAAGTACTGGGACAGATCAGAGAAATACCTCACGCGCCGCGTGTCTCATATTTATCAGTGTTGCCAACCAGTTTCAAAATTTTCATATTTCTTCCATACCATTGGACATATCTGCACCAAACTTAGTACAGGGAATATTCCTTTAGAACGAAGGACATTATAAAGACATTTTCGTTAAAGCGAAGTTCTTCGAAATCCCGTTACCAACGAAAAAATCGCGGGTCCTGTAAATTTCGTAATAACGAGAGGTGAAGGATTTACG
This sequence comes from Lepisma saccharinum, assembly GCA_022664845.1. Classification (NCBI taxonomy): domain Eukaryota; kingdom Metazoa; phylum Arthropoda; class Insecta; order Zygentoma; family Lepismatidae; genus Lepisma; species Lepisma saccharinum. The sequence continues at coordinate 15,609 of JAGDQP010000055.1, forward strand.
TACTAAGAGAGGTGATGGATCTGACCTGAGCCTTAAAGACCTTAAAATAAAAGTTTTAGGCGATGGAGAAACTTCGGAAGCCGCAGTTGCAAGTGTTGCCAAACAATTTTAAAAATTTAATATCTGAAATTCCTCACCGTTTGAAATATCCGAACAAAGTTGAAATGAACTTTTTTCAAGTCAATAAAACTACTACTATGGGTTCCCTGTTTCCAAGTACTATCTGAATTACAAGTATTGCAAAAATATTTTAAAATTCAAATTTTCAAATGGGTCTTATATAGCTGGATGAATTCACACCAAAGTTGGCATGAACGTTATTCAGCACGATAGAAAAAGTACCATGCAAGCTCTAATCCTTTAACGGTCCCAGTGCTCAGTGTTGCAAACCATTTTTAAGTAGTGCAGGCGGAGACCGCGGGATTCGCCTTGTTAAATATAAATATTGTTGTACATAAATATTTACAACAATCGAAATTTTAATTTTAAATTCCAAAGTACCCTCCAGTTCGTGCGGAATGAGTAAAAACGTCGGCAACACTAATAGTCGTTATACTACTACTACAATTACTACTATTACTATATATCTGGTGTAATAAAAAGTAATCCATTATTTTGCCAATAGATGGCTTCAGGGATCTGTAGCTCGCGTTGTACAAGTCCGATCGGGTTCAACGAGATGGCGTTCAAACGATGAGATTGCGTACTACAAACACTGTTCAGATAGTTGTGATGAGTTGACTCAGTGTTGTGTGAGCGCGCGTCAAAATGGACACTAGCAAAGAGAAAATACGCTATATATTACAGTTTTTCTTCGATAAAGGCGAAAACGCAAGCCAGGCGGCTGCAAATGTGAATAGTGTTTATGGTCCTGATACTGTAACAGCCAATCACGCGCAATTTTGGTTTCGTCGATTCCGTGCCGGTAATTTTGACGTCAAAGATGTACCACGCACTGGAAGGCCACGTGTCGAAAATGTCGATAAAATCATGGACATTGTCGGGTCCGACCGTCATGTAAGCACTGTTTCGATTGCCCAAGAGCTAAACATTGCACAAAAAACCGTGTGGAACCATTTGCATAAGGCTGGATACAAAAAGAAGCTTGATGTATGGGTGCCACACGAGTTAACGCAAAAAACCTCATTCACCGAATTTCCATCTGCGAATCGCTGCTGAATCGCAACAAAAGCGAAACATTTCTGAAGCGGTTGGTGACTGGTGATGAAAAGTGGATCACTTACGACAACGTCACGCGAAAACGGTCGTGGTCGAAGCGCGGTGCGCCGGCGCAAACGGTGCCCAAGCCAGGATTGACGGCCACTAAAGTTTTGCTGTGTGTTTGGTGGGATTGGCAGGGAATTATCTACTATGAGCTGCTCCCCTACGGCGAAACCCTTAACTCGGAACTATACTGTCAACAATTGGACCGTCTGAAGGCAGCAATCGCCCAGAAGTGGCCAGCTTTGGCCAATAGGAGAGGCATTGTGTTCCACCAGGACAACGCCAGGTCGATAGTGACTCGCCAGAAGCTCCGGGAGCTTGGTTGGGAGGTTCTTATGCATCCACCTTATAGTCCGGACCTGGCACCGAGTGATTACCATCTGTTCCTGTCCATGGCGAACACGTTTGCTGGTGAAAAATTCGCTTCAAGAGAGGTTTGTGAAAATCGACTGTCTCAATTTTTTGCCAATAGGGACAAGGGCTTCTATGAGAGAGGCATCATGATATTACCTTCCAAATGGCAACACGTTATCGAACAAAACGGCGCATATGTGACCTAAATCGGATCATTCTAACTATGGTAGGTCAAGCCTTCAGTATCATGCAAAAATAATGGATTACTTTTTACTACACCAGATATATTCCTGGGTACACAAAACCTTTTTTCTCAGTTTTAAGAAACCTTAGTTTTACCGTGTACAACAACTACTAAAACTACATCCATTACTGCTATTACAACGACTAATACTACTGTTGCTGCTAGTACAATTACAACTGCATATGCAATTAGTAGTTGTACTATAAATACTACTGCTACTACTACTACAGCTACTACTATCCTATAACCAATACTAAAACAACTACTATTGTTACTACCAATACTTCTTACAACTACTTTTACAACATTTTATTATTAATAACATCATATTTAATTTGCTTTAAAATGTTAAATATAAATGGTTACGGTTCCAACTTAAAGGCTTTCAATGAGATCGATAGGGTGTAACTGTTTAATGTTACTTTCAGTTTACTACTACGGGTTCAATATTAATCAGCAACATATTATGTCGTAGAGCAAGTTGGTATAGTATACTTTAATCTTGCCTACAGATTTATTTATAAATTGTATACTTCAAAATGAAACATCTAAGTATGCAAGATCTTGAAATTTCTGATCCAGGACAAAACATTTATTTATATCTTGTTCATTAGTACATTAATGTAAATTGTACATTTAAACATTTACTTCAAATTGCTTCTTTGTTTAAACTTAGATGGTAAAATATCTTGAAGTTTTATTTCATAAATTGATTCATTATCAAGATTCATTCATTTACATCTTTCAATTCTTCTGTTCTTTTTTTCTTGAAATGGCTCCAACCATAAGTTTATGGCCATATCTGTATTACGCATTATTCGTTTACACAATGCTTGCAACAAAAACATATAAAAGAAAACAAAATTAATTAGTTAATTATCGTTAATTAATAACTTGTTGTTTTTCAAGTTCACCTTATACGTTTACATTCACACAACAAATTATTAACCAACATAATTCCCCGGTGCTGGAAAGAAAATTACTTAGTGCAACAAGAATAATTTTCTTATATCATATATATTCACTTCATGATGTTGATGTTCTACAGTATTTGAATTAGGATTATATGGTTCATAATCTTACCTCACATTTACATGATATAATTTAATATTATTCATCACCAAAATATTTCTTTTCGTTGATGTTATTTATATTTCCACAATTCTACCAACATTTATCAATAGCCTCTATTTGACCATCTTAGTGTTGCTTGCTTCATTAGGACTTCCATGTGTTTGGTCAACTTACAATCTTATCCATCTTCTTCTACTTGAGACAAAATTTCTATACATATTCTTTCACTTTTGTAAAATTCTCTATTATGATAAATCTCACAAGCCTTGACATACATATCCTGGGTTTTCATGTATACATGATCCTTATCAGCTCTAATGTTATTCATTTCTTTCTTCGTATATTTACTTGGCCTTTTGTATTCACTTTCCACTTTCACTATTTTAGATTTGTAGCTAACTACATATTCCATTAGTTGTTTCTTTTCCTGCATTCTATCCTCTTCCAGTTGTTTCATAGATTCTTTTAATGAATTCAAGGGCTCCATATGTTTTATCTTTATATACCGGATGGCGTCTTTATGTATTTCCTTGGCTAGTGCTGTTCCTCTCGCTTTAATTTTTTCGGCTGTGAGGTGTCAGTTTCTGGTGATTCGAAACTTTTCAATTTCTTTATCGAAATTTTGAACTTGATCTCGCTAGATTCGGGTATCCATGGTTCTGCGGTGTGTATTTCAAGTTCTTATGTTTGTACATTAAGAAGTTTGTCGAAATATCTTTTCTATATATCGAATTTTTTTGCCGACCGGCCGTGCGGTCTACGAAGGTAGGCCAACGGCTCGAAGGTCCCGGCTGGGGCACAGGGGTGAATTTTAACTAGGCGTAAAGAGCCGAATCGTGGCGGGCTGAAGTCCAAAGTTACTACACCGACCCATATAAAATCAAGTTTACTAAAGTTTTATGGAGATCTTTTGTCGGAACCGTCTAAAGATCTCCACGTTCGTTTCTAATTATCCCCAGCCTTGGCTGGTAACCTTTTCTTAACGAGCAACTCTTTGTATAGATCTCGTATGTTATTTTGGTTCGTAATTAAATAGTGAAATTTAGGTTAGTATTATGAAGAGCGTAGATGAAGAAAAATGACGGTCCGTCAACCGTACTGATATCTTCATGATATTCTATACCAATGATAGGCTACAAAACCACTGGAATTCTCATTGAACTCCAAAGTGGACCCTCAATTCCCCCCTATACTTTTCATTTACTAGTTTAAACACAAAGCAATGAAACCTTGCCGTAGTAGAGGTAATAAATGATTTTATTTTTGAAGTTCCCATCTTTAGGGTTTCCATTTTGGCTCTTTACTCTTTTTTATATAAAACAACAATGCATTTTCTTCACCTTAGTTGTTTAGCGTTCGTATGTTGATGGTAAAACTAATGCGTATAATTTTTACACACAATTAAATAAATCCATGATAAGTCTATTGTAGCTGATCTGAACCACATATATCTAAGGTTTATTAATGAAATGCACTCTATATATTAAAAACATTTGCTAAAAAGGGCTTTGTCCAGTCCGGCCGGCCGTCCTACTACACCGATTTTGAACTTTTTATGTATTTCCGGATTATCTTGTAGATGAGCCATCAAGAAACGGCATTCCTCTCCGTCAAGTTTGAACTGAAGGAGAAATGTTTGAGTGTTCTCCCCTACACATAGGAGAGTCTGGTTACGATAAAGAGGGCGCAGCCTCCCAAAACTTACCAGGCTAAGGGCGCAGCCCTCCACGTGGATTCGAGTATTGTTGAATGACCCAATGACTGCTGCCAACAAATTATATTCACCCCGCACCAACGGGCGGATACTTTTGCTTGTTCTCATTCTAAACGTTTCACCTCATTTTAGTGAACCTTGATCGTTTAGTGGTTATGAGTTATGACGACCTTTATCGCAATAATTCGTTGTCAAAGGGGAATCTTGACCTATACATAATTTTAGCGAAGTATTGTCCTATTCTTTTTGGGGTGGATTTTCTCCGACGACGTCAACTTGTAAAAGAACTATTGTTCAACAGAAATTGTGTCCGCGAGGAGCTTCTTATACACGTGAACGCTCAATGCTGTGATTATTACCTCTCCGTCACCTAGTGGTTACGGCCTCATATTTCGGATCAGCACTGGAAAGACACACAAGGTCCTGTTGTCGACCATAGTGACTGAAGTTTTTCCTGGTTCTCCTCAGTTTCGGCAGCCGAATGGACTTGGTAGTACCTAGACCAAGGTCAATGGCAACTACAGTTCTCTTGCCTGTAATTCGTCGCTGTTTTCACGAAGTGACGAATCTCTCATAAGGAATACATTGAACATTCGTCACTTCGTGAAAACAGCGATAACAGCGGTATGTAGCTTAGGGTCATAACTATCTGTACATAGCACATAAGTATAACAGATTAAATGAAAGGTTCGTTAATTTGATTAATAGTTAACGAATCCCCAAATGTTTTCTTCTCGTCGCGTGATTTCAGTACGAGTTGTTCGTCGCTTCTGGCATAACCTAGTTAACAGTTTTATGGATCTTACGATATTTCTCTCAAGTCTTAGGTTGCTGTAGCTTGTTTCCTGTACCTCATTAAAAGCTCACCGCAGATACATCCTTCACAAGCACACCAGGAAGTCGTGGATTGGTATTTATCTGAAACCGCAAGAAAAGTCTCTGGTGAATGTTGTTTACGAGTAGACAAGTACCCAGTCAACAAAGAGTAACATGACGCAATATATTTCACACTGATATGGAAGATCCGAGGCAGTGAATAGTGCGGGAGTGCGAACAGCCGTGTGATACACATACACACACTACACGACCATCCATTTACACATTATTTTACATTACACACATGAACAATATTTTTTTCTTACATTTTTATTCTACATCATTTCCCTCTCCCTCACTCTTCCTTCCGAACTTTTGCCCCATATCCGTCCCAACTCTACCGGATTTGACGTTTTACCCTGACAAGACCTTTTTAACACTTATTAAATCTTAACATTTTAATTATTATTTTGTTCGCTTATTCCGGTGAACACGCTAACTCCGGTTGCGAAAAGACTTTATTTAGTACTCTTACTACTTATCCACTTTATTACTAATTAACTAATTACACTTGTATTGACTGGAAAGAAATGTGCATTTACCGGTTCCATCCATCTCCTCTTGCCGAGGAGTCTTGAAGACGAATAAAAACGTATCCGCGCCATATAATCTTGTGTAGCAGAGTGAAGTGTGGGGTGTAGTGAGCATATACAGGATAAATATTTTGCACCCACAACCCGTAACCTTGAACGACGGGTAGAGTCTACCCCAGCAACAATATATTTTTTCAGAATTATTTGGACTTTCTTCTGTTATTAATAGAACTCATGTGAAAACACTTCATGTGAAAACACTTCCTGAAAACAAAGCCCACTCTCCAGTAGCTTTAACTATAAGTAACACCGACAAACGTTCAAGCCGCTATCTTGATTTTGGTCTTGTGGCTAACGCATCGGAAAGGTGGTCCGAAGGTCCCGGCTTCGAACCCTCGCTTTGTTTTTTTTAAAATATACATACACAAAAGGAAATTTAATTAAAGTTGTGATTTACCATTTTAAAAGAGGCTACTAAAAACTTGGATGTATATAAACCCACCAGGGTTCGCTCGGTGAGCAAGGAGGGCACGGTGCGTACGAAGGGAGCTGGGTGACTTTAGCCGCAGAAGGGGGGGACGCAGGCCCCTGTTAGCAGTGGGCATACGCAAAAGTGCTGTTTACTCAAGAGTGCTGTGCCGTACCGGAAGTGTTTCCATATGGGATCTCCTTATTGCTTCGCATATTCTAGGACAAAAATACTCTTTCCAAAATTTTCCTCTGATACTTAATTCTGGAGCAGTGGTTCTCAACGTATTTCTCTCGTGTCCATCATATGACCTGGCATGAATGGCTAGTTACTTGGTCTTGTGCGCGCGTAGCTTGCCTTGTCCATTTTTCAAAATAAATATCGAGATAAATTATTTGAATTACTTTTACCAACAAAATCACATAGTCTCAGAAGTATCGCGACAAACCTAGCAAATCTCGCATTTCAGTCATCTGTCGCGCCACACTTGTTGGCAATCACTGTTCTGGAGTAATTAGGGAGAAAGATGAATTATTTTATAGTACACTATAGTCTTATTTTCTGTTATATAGCCGAAGTACATTTCGCTACTCCATTATTAGACGTTACACGCTCAGTGTTGCGACCTTGATACTATTTCCCATTTAATTACTCGAAAACCACATATCGTAGCAAATTTTAAGTATTTTTGTCCTAGAATTTGCGAAGGAATAATATAGTAATATACGTGGACAGGAATTCTCATTCACTTTGTGCGGAAAATAATTTCTTCGTTATCACATCACAGAAAAAATGTACCAACACTAATGATTTTCGACATCGTGATAGAAACTCTTGTCTATATTAAACATTTTGTAATTATAAGCTGGAAATCCATCTTTTAGAAGGCGTGATAAATGCTTGGATAAGATAAGGTACTCACCGTATCCTCACAGAACTTGCTTGGATATATAATAATTATTTTCCTTTACGAAATCTACATCTCCGTTGTAAACTTATTATTTCAGTCGAAAAGCGAATATCTGCTCAATGCAGCTTAGGGAAACAGCATCGGTCAAGATGGATGGCCGTGGAATTTGATGCGAGGAGAATGCACAACACCGACAAAGAATAATTAAAATATAAATATGTTGTACCTAGGCCACACGTTATCGTAACAGGGACTCAAATTGATACTTTATTTCACCATAACTTGCCATTTAACAATTACGGATCGACGTTTTCAAAAGGACGTTTCGCAAACTATCCTGACTGCTAATTGTCAAATGTATATTGTTAGATTTAGTGGGACTAATGTAGTTTCAGGACGAGATTGTCCATTATCAGTATCCTCGGTAAATAAATGAACAACCGAATCCAACCCGAAAACACAGTATTAACGTTTCCCTAGTTTTACGTAATGAGAGCCCTACTTAACCCACATTTCTAATTGTATTTACCCTCTGGACTTACCCCATCTGTGCTATACATCTAGAAGATGAGAAAGAAGAAAAAGCCATTTCACGGTTTATTTGTAAGCAGACTAATTAACCATTCATTCATAAAATAACTGATCCCTCTTAGAGTTTTCTCGACGGGTGGAGAGGGTTTTGAAGCCTACTTCCTTGAAACATTTCTTGTCCTCATATGCATACATACACACAAACAAACATATAGATATATAGATATCCAAGAATTCAGGGCCAATGGGTAACACTGCTGACTTTGTAACATCACTGTGAAGACAGGTAAGTTCGAGTTCTCTTGATACGAGCCTTGCTTACAGAGACAAATTCCATCAGACTGGGATAGTGCCTTAACTAGAGCACTGGATGCTACCCTCTTCTTTTCTGTATGCTCACGGAGGGACGTCATCCCTCATATTCATATAGTGGGGCTAGCCCATTAAACGAGAGAGAGAGAGAGATGGATGGAGAGAAGCGGAGAATGCAATTTGTCACACATAACTCTAGTTACGTTTCCAACAATTTAATACAAATCTTGTTCTGCTTTGGTAACTTTACAGCACGGTTGAGAATTAAGATTCAGCTAGAAGTTCGTGAATCCAAATAATAAGTTTGTAGAACTAACACAAATACCGATGTCTTTTGGTAATATCAATATCGACGTCTACAAGACTGATACCTTGAAGCAACGTATTTTCTTCAAAGTGATGCTATTTGTGAAAGTAGTAGTTGTTAGTCTTGGAATTGTGTGGCCAAATCAGTTCCTCATCAGAAGTACGATTGTACAGAAGATTTTGGAATGAAGTGAGGCAAACGTAGGAATGTTTCTACCACATCTTCCCCACTACCTTTTTTCTACTTCAGATCATCTATCTACAGAGAATCTTTTCTCTCTTCTTTCTCTTTTCCTGTTTCTCTTTCTCAATTTCAGGGTTTCTCAGGAGCTCAAAATCCCCCGGAGGAAAATTACACAAGTTTTCCTTATCTGGCAGAGCTCTGGAAAGAACCATTCAGAGATTTAAAGCAATGGTCTCTTCCCTTTTCCTTTCCCACTTTGTTTCATCTTCCTTTTCTCGTCTGTCCAACTCAACCTCTTCTGTTGATGAGACAGCGTTTCCATCTTTTCAAAATTGTCCTTGACCTTGCTATTTACTGGTCACATGATCAATTTTCTAAGAAAAATATTGACAATACGTTTTAGTCAATATAGAATTAAACTTTTATATGCGCTATCAGAAATAAAGTACACAGATACAATTGGAAGTGTTGAATATGTTATTGTCATCAATGAAAGCCGATTAGGGAGGATTATAAAGGCTACTGATATATAGGATTTCATTCATTCAGGATATAATTTTCCTCACAAAGTTTAAAAGAAAATGCTTTGTTTTCTAAGAAATTTACTTTTAAAAAACAATCTGACCCAAATAGAGTGCTTACAGGGCCACCATTTATTACAATTTACTAGTAATGTAAAACTTCCAGTGTTTGCAAACATCCGTCCTACTCGCCTTCTCTTCTTCCCTACCGGAAGTTCAACCATCTTAAGTAATGTTTTGCGTTAGGTCGACAGTGTTGCAAAATGTCGTGGTATGCATTCTAACACTTCCACGAACAAATGTAGGTTGTGAAAGGATCTTTAGTACTGCAGAAAATTACTGGGCAGAAGAAAAAGTAGGTAGGGTCTGAGCAATCTGAAACGTGGTATGAAAGTGGAAATAAACAATAATAAACTTACCATGCGATAAATTTAATGAAATTATTGAAAGGGACTAAAAATCTGTCTCTAAAGACCAAAGATCATAAAAATATAAGACCTGACACAAAAGGTAAGAAATATGTATGTACAGCCTATTCCAAAAGGTTGATCACATTGATTAGACTGTTTTGAGCTGAAAATCTTTCTAAGTCCAACTTCGGGTATCTTCGGAAACAGTAAACCAAAGATGCCAGGTCCGAGATCTCAAAGGTACGGCGAACCATTGCAATTGAAAAAAAAGTAGGCAAATGTGTTTTTCTTCTTTCAAGTGCAAAAATACATTATTGAAATGTTACTAAGTGTAGAAAAAAGTAACATTCATTTAAATACGTAATGATACTGTATTTTCAAACTATGCATATATCTGATCACGTGATGGTTTTGTCACCTACGTTTCCATACGTAAAAGTGCATCTCCAATGAAAGCAAAGACAGCAGACATATGTCTTGCATTCATGGTACATTGAACAAGACAAAGGAGAGAAAAACAACAGCATTTGCAACGTATATGAATGTCATTGTCTTTGACACCGAAAATTCAGTCATATTTTTTCAGAAGGAGTCTTCTCAGAAGGGGCTTGGTAAGTAGATAGAGTGCTGTGGCATCTATTCGAGAGATTCTGGGTTCGAACCCCGTTAGGGACAGTTTTTTGTGTGTAATGAATATTCCTGAAATCATGAATAAGTAGATAAAAATTACATTAAACCAAATCATTTTTATATGTATTCATACAATCATTTCAGGACATAAGCAGTTATTATGTTTAAAATATAACATCAGAGAAGTGGTAGGCGTTGACAGGACGTCGGTGTATTATATGTGTATGTTAAATACAAATAAATTAAATCGTGTAACAACAATAAATAATTGCGTGAAGTATACTTGTCTGCAGCTATTTGTCATACGGAAGTTACGTCTCAATATTCTCATTTACCTTCTTGAAATAGTCAAAGGCCGTCAAAAGAAAATAAGGTTACAAGGGAAATATATCAAAAGTAGGATCGTCGTTGCAGGCAGCAAGTTCAATATCCCCAAAGTTCACGATCTCCACGAACGATAAGGACACTAAACTGTACTTTTGTTGTTTTTTCCCCCCAGGTTTTAGCTCAGTACTCTGAAATGCTTTTTTCGTGTGGAAGTGGTGAGGCTTTAATATCTCTCGGGCTTGGTTCCACATTCTATACTTTGTTCACTGATGAAGAGAAGTTACTATTGTTTTATTAACTAGAAGGAAAAATGCTTGTTCTAACCAGGGCTCGAACCTACGTTCGTGTGGCATTGGTTTACAAAGTAAAGGTTTTAACCGTGAGCTAATTTCACAACTAGAAAAGCATTGCCAATATTTGTCTTATTAAAACACCACCAAATTGAGTTACGCTAAGTGGATCATTTTATGCATTAGTGATTTTAGGAAAGGAAGATTAGATTGGTTTAGGTTACTTATAGTAAAATTGGGTAATTCCTGGACAAATCATCCAATTTTAGAAAAATGGTTACATCACCATTTTAGAAAGAAAATATTAGTCGTATATACCTACATACCTGAAGATATCAGAACGACTTTCGAAAGAAATGTTTTGCTTTTATATATCCCGGGCTACCATATTTCCAACATGGCCGGTGACGTTTATTTACTCCCGTAGACATGTACGGAAACCTGCTTATCTCAAAGACTAGAAGAATTAGAGAGCTGGATTAAAAACTATTGCGTAGCTCTTGAAGTGTACTTCGAAGATATGGAATCCCATCTTTTAAAATATTTTTTTTTTATTCCAAAAATTAGGCTGAAGAATGAGTTACGAATTGTATAAAATTCGATTTTTGAACCAAGTTTCTGGGGTGTAGGAGTTGAAAAAAATCTGGAAAATTTTGTCATGTTTAGACCTCCTAAAAGAGTCTCTGGCCTAAATCACACTCTTTTTTCTATAGGTGTTCAAACATGGTCCTTTGCGAAAAATGCCGGATTTCAGGCTTAAATATCTCATATGCGTCCTCATGAAACAATCTGAAATGTGATTTCGAAGAATCTTTGTATGTGACCAACTAACAGTAGAAGTTCCAACTTTTATTTTGTAATGGTTTCGTCAATACCAGCGGATTTTCTTCGCCATACGATGCAAATGCCAATGTGGTATCTTCAGGAAGGTTACCATGTTTTGGGGAAGGAGCTAAATGTAAGACTGCAATCTCTCTTGTGATGTTTAGAACCATCAACAGGATGACTGTGTAGAAAAATCTGTGGCGTTGAATCACAGCGCTTTCTTGCTTCAAGAAACATACCGGATTTTGGTCTAAAATATAACAAATGAACCATCATAAAAATTTCTGAAATTTGGTCTCGAGGAAGCTTTGTATGTGCTCAAATCACAGTAAAAATGACAATTATTACTTTTGAGTAGTTAGGACAAAAACGTTGTTCATGTGAATTAAAAGTGTGCCTTTCAAGCAATGTAGTAATATGAAGCTGCATATAATACACATATAATCCACTTGCACTGACCAAATCAATTAGAAATAAATGTTGCAATTTTGATTGTGAGCTGACCACTAACAAGGCTTCCTTTAAATTTGTTCTTTTATTAGATATTCAAGCCCGAAATTTTGCATTGTTCGACGAAAGGCCATGTGTGCACCCTGTTAGAAATAAAGAAATGTAATTCAACCAATGAGTTTTTTGAATATAGACACTCTTTTTGGTGGGTCTAAACGTTACAAATGACTGCAGCCTTTATCTGACTACTTAAAAAAAGTTATCTCTTTGAAGATACCGCATTTGCATTTGCATAGTGTGATGGCGTAGAAACTCAACTGACCCCTCGAAGCCAAATGCCGACAAAGACGGCAAATGTTCGGGTTTTTGGTCGGGCCGGCGTCGGGGACAGGAGAATCCAAACTAGTAGTCGAGAAGTAGAGGGGGAAGGTCGACGTGCGGCCTCTAGTGGCGTTTTTTCGTCGAGCCATTTCCGGGCCGCCGTTGGTCTCTAACTTGCCGTCATAGAGGCAAAACTCTGACCATCCCCCAGCACTTGATGGTGGGAAAAGGATGGACACCCACCAATTGCCTTAGGTCGGGAAAAGGCCGCTCCGCGTCCATTTCCTGATTGTCAAGAGAAGAGCGAGGCCCCGTTTATTCTTGATGGTCGGGAAATAAGCGAGTCCCCACCCACTTCCTGGTGGTCGGTAAAAGGTTAGGTGCCTGTCAATTCTCCGATCGTTCTAATCTAGAATTTATGGAACTCAAGTATCGCCATTCCGTTGTAAAATAATTCTGCGGTAGATTAGAGACATGAAAAGCGGAAACGTTCTTTACATTTGTTAAAAGCAAAAGTGCCTTATGTGGGGTCAGGAACTTATAATTTTAAGAGTTTTAAGAAAGTTTTAAGACAGGTGGCGCCACTGCTCAAGAGAAGTAGATATAATTGCTCGTTAGTGTGGAAGCGGTGGCGTGGTGTGTCCTTCATTCGTGCTGAAAGAATCAATGCGATATCTTTGTTCAGTACAGTGTAGCAACCTGTTGAGTGCGGACGTGTGTGTGTGTCGTGGCGGATTATTATTTGCGTATGAAAAACTAGAACAACGCGTTTGTGTCAAATTTTGTATTCAAACCGGGAAATCTGCTTCGGAGACGTATGAACTCTTAAAAACAGTTTTTGGAGATAAATGTTTAAGCCGATCAAACGTGTTTATCTGGTTTAACAGATTCAAGAATGGCCGCGACTCAGTTGAAGATGAACCCCGGGCCTGAAGGCCTTCCACGTCAAAAACCAAGGAAAACTTTATGAAAATTCTCGATTTAGTGCGCTCGGACCATAGACTGACAATTAGGGAGATGGCTGACGACCTGAATTTAACTTTCTACGCGGTTCACTCAATCGTAACTGACGATTTGAACATGCTTCGAGTGTCCGCGAAAATCATTCCGAAATTGTTGTCAGACGAGCAGAAACAACATTGATCGCAATAGCCCGTAAGTACTGCCATTTTTAAATTACAAGCCCAGTCTTAAAACTTTCCAATCACACCTCGTGTATATATATATATATGTGTGTGTGATAAATTCTGTAAAAAACAATTCAGTAGCGAATGAAATTAACTTAGTTAAAGGATAACATGCAACAAGACATAACCTATTCTTCTTTTAAGTTTGTTCTCCTGTCAGTAAAAATCGTATTACACTTGGAGTTGTAGTGTTCCTTAGACTTACAATGTGTTATTATTGTGTCCTTTTTTCCCCACACCATAATCACATTGCAGTACTTGTAAAGCAAAAAATTTGCTCTCCGAGTTAATATTGCTATGTATGTAGACAATATAAGAGAAAATTCACTCTTCTGTTTTCCAGAGATTGCAATGTGTATTTGTTTGCTAAGCCCAAGTACTTTTCGAACTTTGTATATATTCCTGTTTCTTTGTTAAGTCAAAAAGCGAACAAATTTAGACTGCATTTCTATTTGGCGAGTGTTCTTCTTTGTATTAGGATGCCATACTACTGTAACATATTCTAACTTCGCCCAAACATAGGCTGTATATAAAACTTTTAGAACATGAATATTTGAAAAATCGCTTCCTATTCTCATTACAAACCCGAGGTTCCTGTGAGCTTCACTAACAATACGCTTAATTTGATGTGCATATCAAACGAGAGGTTGGACTTTAAGGTCACACCAAGATCCGTCATAGAATTTACTCGTACCTATGGTGAATCATTAACATTGTAATCGAATTTCAAATAGTTCCTCTTTTTCGTGTAAGACATTACACTACATTCTGTAATGTTTAATAACAACATGTTTGTTTTGCACCAATTCGAGACTGCAATGATGTCGTTTTGTAAGGTTACAGCATCCGATTAGGAAGAAATACGGCGATGGATTTTTAAATCATCTGCATATAAAAGTGTATTAGAAGATGTTATTACAGCATTCAAGTCATTTACAAATAACAAGAACAAAAGAGGTCCAAAGTTCGATCCCTGTGGTATCCCAGATTCTACGACATATTCCTCGGTTGTAATATTTTTGCAACACACAGGTGTTTACGATGGCACAAATAAGACGCTACTAACTGACGAAGTTTCTCTGGAAAGTTGAAAGTTACAAGCTTGCTAAGAAGGATGTCGTGATTAATGACATCAAAGTCTTTCGAAAAGTCTGTATAAATTACATCTACTTGACCTTTATTAACTTTTTGTATGGCTAAGAAATGTATAAATTCAACAAGGTTAGTTGCAGTCTATTTCCTTGGCAAGAAGCCATGTTGGAAGGGAGAAATAATTGGACGAATGTGTGAATATATTTGCTCATGTATAATAATTTCAAATACTTTGGCTGGTGCAGATATTATGGCTATAGAGCGATATTTTTTTAGGATTATTACCCGTGCCACCACTTTTTGGTATGGGACAGATATATGCAAGTTTCCATTTGGTATGGTATTCACAGGTAGCTATTGATTTTTTTGAAAATTACTAATAGCGGATATTTCAGTATTTCAATGCAGCCTTTGATAACGTAGGGTGGTACTTCGTCAGGTCAAAAAGATGACCGAGGTTTCAGTTTCTTTATAGCTTTCTCAACGTCTTCAGTTAGACGTGTTCTAGGGATAATTGGTCTAAGATTTCCGAACTACTGTGTTGCGTTAGAGTATCAAGATTAGATTTTGACACGTTGTGTGCCACTTGAAAGTTTTTCTTGAATGCATTCGCAATAGCTGTTTCATTACTTAAGGACTTTCTCTCGTAATTAAGTACATTGCATTCCGACTTCCTTCTTTTATTTTTTTACTTATGTCCAAAAGCTTTTGGGATCAGTTAGAATGTTAGTCTCACAATTGCGCAGATATGTTTTGTAAGCATTAGATATTTCTCTTTTGGAAAGAGCACGTAATTCTGGAAATTTATTTTAGAGGTAAATAGCATCTCCGATTGATTGCTTCCATTTTCTACGGTGGCATGCCTTTCTCCTGATGAGTTTGATTATGTGATTTGAAAACCAGACCGGGTACTTTAGATTAGATCTTTTACGTGGTACACATTTATCGAAAATATTATAGAAAGAATCGACAGCTTCGTCGAAAGTTAAGCTTTCAGATACACTCTCCCAATTAGCTGATGCAATGTCGCGATAGAATTGCTCGCAATTGGCTTTCAAAAAGTTGTAATCTATTGTTTGTTGCTTAGTTGTATTTTTTATTTGCTTGGTATATAGAAATTCAGCTAATAAAGAAGGATGATGAACATCTTCAGGAACGACAGAGTCATGTTCATGTATTACAATAATACTGTAAAAGTTAGAAAGTACTAAATCTAAAGTTTTGCCATATTTGTTTTTAACATTGTTGAGAGATTTTAAATTGTAAAAATTCATCAAGTTGTATCTGGACATTTGCAGTAGTATTTTTGTATTGCAATTGTTATGATATAGCACACTACGGAAAACATGTTCTTTTCTTTCTGTGATGCATTTATCAAGAGTAATAAAGCCTTGCTTTGAAACAGTCTCAGTCTTGCACTTAATCGGGCGCCGCCACGTTATGACGTAATCAATCTGTCATTAACCTACAGATGGTATTTGATTTGTTAGTATTATTAAGAAGAGATAGCAAAAATGGATCGAAAGAAATAATATAAGTGGTGAATAGCGTTTCTGTATGCCTTAACGCGTCATTTAGTTCGTTTTATTCATTTAAAATTGATTTTTACTTTTAATACTTCATTAAGATATTGATATAATTTATAGCACCTCTTTTTTTATGACTAAATCATAAGATATCTTCTAATAACGCTTTTTAAAACTATTGTATTTAAAAAGAATTACTTATTTTTTCTGAAAAAAAAAAATGTGAGCTTTTACATCCGACAATCGTATACTTTTTTTTGATGAATGCTAGTGAATCATTTTTCAAAACTTTCGACTAGAGACAGGATAAGAACCCGAGGCAGACCCATTCTCACGCATGCGCATTACTCCTTAAAGGTAAATATTACTTCCAACCATGTGTTTGAACCCTTTTCTTAATGAAGAAAACTTTTCTCTTTGATATATATATATATATATATATATATATATATATATGTATATATATATATATATATAAACGCATTAGGAAATTTAATAATTAGTGGTAATAATAATAACAAACATATGTGGAGGTTAGGTAAGTCAGGTTAGGTACTTTTTATTGCACACTCGATTAACTTGTGTTTTCATTAAGTGCCGTTCCTGTTGCTAGTCACGAGTTTTTTCAAGAACTTGAAAGTATATAAATTAATAGTGTTCGTTACTGCCATCTATTAACAATTTAAAGTACTACTTGTAGCCCATGAATAAATTGAATAGTTTTAAAATGCCACTGTAAATAATAATAATAAAAGCATATAAGAAACAAAAATGTAAATTGAAACTATTACATTGAAGTTACTCTTGAGTTTCGTGAAGTAAAATAAAACACGGACTTTGATAGGATACGAACAACCTTAGTTGAAAGTATAAAAAGTTGTGTGCGCTTAATTTTTATATTAATTAATTTATTACATGAAAACTGAAATTACCTGGATGTTAACTCCCTTCTTGCTAGCTATACAGCATAAATTACATCTTGTCTCTTTCGACGATAACTTACAGCAATATTCCTGAGCTTCTTATAAATAAATTGCTCTATAATAATTTCCGTATAATTTTTACCTATTTTTAACCTTCATTTGTTCGTATAAAGCTAATAATAGTTGCACATAACATTAAAGTTGTATGATTAACTATCATGTCCAACGTCTGCGTTGTTATCCAGAACATAATACCTTTTCTGACTTTTGGAATATCTTGAAACGCTGGAAATTCTATAACTTGTTCCAATTCTAAATTGGAGAAACTACCTCTAATGATTCTATTCATAATTTTATTAAACTGATTCCATATCTGTCTCGACGTCAGACATTCCGTGAACTTATGTTTCATGCTGTCTTGCTTTCCGCACTTCCCACATACGTCATTCTCTCTTATACCTTTCCTATACAAATTGTCTTTGGTAGGCAGAATGTTTTGAATCACTTGATAAGCAAGGTGATCCAATTGAGGAAAATTCTGAATATCCGCATGGTTTGCTCATATTGCCTACCAATCAAGTTCTGGGTTCTATTTTTGAATAAGAGGTTAATACTGATAAAAGTTATCACCAATCCACCTGTATAGTTCTTTAACTGTCCAGTTTTCAGTCTGTATTTTTGACTGTATCGCATACGATAAACGAATTATTAAGATAAGGCAGTAATTTGTTCCAAGGCTGAGCATTGAGCGGTAAAGTCAGATCCATTATTCTAAATATTTCATTCATAACTTGCGTAGAAAGTGTATGTTCATATTGACCACTTAATTGCATAGTCCTATGTAGTAGTAATGCCTCTCCTTGCACCTGTATGGATTTAAGATTAAGGCCCCCTTTATTTATTGCAACTTGACAAGTCTGTCTGTGAGCACGTGATACATGGTTTTGTCATAAGAACCGACCTGTATATTTCGTAATAGTGGAATACGTTTTCTTTGTCATAGGAAATAATTGTAAAATATGCGTGCACTGACTCAAAATATATTCATTCATAAACCTAGTTCTAGATATTAAGGTGACAAAATACCCCGTGGATTTTTTAAGTCTATAATCACTTGTACATTCAAAGTAATTGTTTTAGAGATAGTATTACTCCACCACACCCCCAGTTATTTAAGTGATTCGGTTACCTTTCCAAATGCGGTATATTCTTATTTTTTTGTTGTCCATTACTAGTATTTTAGTCTTTTTGTCTACTGGTCATATAATACCTGACTGTTTACTAAACTGAGTTGATATATTATAAACTTTAAACATTTCCTGCTTGTTGTGAAAGATCAATAAAGCATCATCTACATACACTATAGCCTTATGAACAGCATTTTGTAAGTGCATTCCTTGCAACTGCTTCTTAATCTCAATTACCAAGGTCGTTAATACAATATTGAAGAGGTGTGGCGAGAGGCTACACCCCTGTTGTAAGCCTCGATCCATTCTGAATTCCATCAAGAATCCTTTGTTAATCTGTAACCTTATGGTGCGATCTGAATACAGATTGTTTAATATAGTAAGAATATTGGCCGGAAAATTCATGAGTTTGAGAATATTGAAAAGGTACTGCAAATTAAGGGATGCAAAAGCTTTCTGGAAATCTACTGAGAACAGAATAAAGTTTGGAACAACTTTCAGAGTATTTTCCTGGATCGCGCCTCTCAGGTTTCGCCAACAGGACCTGCAATGGTCAGGACCTGCAATGATTTTCCAAAAACTGATTAAATAATCTTGTAAGGATAGGCACTATCCTTTTATAGAGCTTGACCTGAAGCCATCAATGCCTGGCGACGCCCTGTCCCTCATCGATTGCAATGCTTGTTTGATTTTCATCTCTGCAAAAGGTTTTTGCACATCTGTATGTTGTAATGCGGTCAATTCCGGCCAGTCCGGTTGCCTGATCGGAACACTATTGTCTGTATTATGTTTCCTTTGATGAAAGGATTTATAGTTATAGCTTTATAAATATCGTTGACAGTTAGTGTTTGACCTGAGACATCGGTATAACTGTTAAAAATTTGGGTCTTTGCTCTTTTCCTTTTCTGTTTAATATGAGGCAGCTGGGGTTCCTCCTCAATACCAACTTACTTGAGTTTTGGTCTAACCTCCATACAATGTATTCATTTCGCATGTATATTTCCTAACACACTCTGAGTTTGCTTCACTTGTATTAACCATTTAGGGTTATGTATAGAGAAATTGTTATAATGCTCCAGGAGCATGAAATAAAACTACTGTTGTTGTTCTTTCAATTGTTTACAAAAACGAATGGTCTCATTTTTTTTTAAATTGTTGCCACCATTTTTGTAAATTATTCCTATATTGTGGTTTAGTAATATGAAACTGTAATAGGATGTGCACCAATAAGACATATTCTGGGTTCTCGAGCATCTCTTTATTACAGCGCCAAATCGGTGAAAAATGTAAACGGGTTTCTATATTACTTTGTATCTTAGCTAAGATCATGTTATGATCGAAAAGATTAAGCTTTTTTAATTGAACATCCTGTGTATAATTTTTGAAATGGTGCGACACATAAATGACATCAATCCTAGAATAACCTTGCGCATAAATATAGGTCGCGTCTAACTCTGTAGGATGTAGTTTCTTCCAAGTGTCCAACAATTTAAGATCGTAAAATACTTGTTGTAAACCTGGGCTAATAGTTTTACCTGCAGAACTATCTGACACCTGACGTGTTTCATTCATATCCCTAACTATAAGCTTATATCTATGTAATGTCTGGAGCTCAGGCACTAATATATTTCTAAAGAAAAACTCGCGTTCCGCTTTGAAATGCGAGCCACTCTTTGTGTAACAACAAATAATAGCTACCCCCTGAACCACTAACGATATCAATCTGCCACTCTCGTGCATAAATAAATTACTATAACTTAAATCCTGTCTTACAAGAATGCACGTGCCTGTGTGAGTTATCGCTTTGTAATTTAATATTGTGTTATGATACGGGATATCCCATTTCACCTCTGGACTTTCTTGAGTGCAGGCAATGTAGATACCATTCTCACGTAAAAACTGAATAAAGCCGTCTACCTTTGTTTTCTGCTATGCATGACATCCGTTTAGACTGCAAACTGATAATGTGTTTCGTGCACTAGCCAATGCTAATATCCAAATGCACAACACTAAGCAGCACATGTTCCTTGAAATGTAATATCTTCTTACACTTAAGGCTATGAAAAGCAAGGAAACAGAAATACGTACCATTTCAGAGGAGGACTCGTATTGAGATGAACTTACTTGAACTTGGAAGAATTATTCCGCTTCAGTATTGTTCGTTTCCATGACTTCCTTTCTGAACTCGCGATAACGTTTGTGAGCGTGTTAATATGCCTTTACGCTCCGCTTTGTCTTTTTTCTCTTCAGCACTCGTGTACGCAGCTTAGGTATTTGCTCACTTTCTGAATTAAACACACCAGAACTTTTTACTCTTTTGTTGCCTGATTGCTCGTTGCTCTCTTCAGAAGACGAGACAGGACTAAGTTCCCCTTCCTTCACCTCTCTCCTGTTCACCTGTCGAACTTAACTAATAAAACAAGATGAAAACAACGGTCTTTCTAGTCACCCAAGGCACTTACAATGGTCTCGCCACTCTCTACTGCACTCACTTGCTGTTTTAAACCATAGCTGGCCGTCTTCGGTGTATCTAAACTGATTCCATCAGAGGTCAAGTTTGCCCTCACTTCCCTCTTGTCGTCTTGATTCTCAGCTGATACACCCGTCAATGACGCTTGATGTTGTACAACTTCTGTTGTTGGTTTTTTTCTTTAGCTGGAAGGTCTGTCGATAGCTGCTGCTGTACCTTGGTCTCTTCATTAATCTCAGTGTTGCCACCTGTAGCCCAATTTTCAAGTAAAACTTTACGACATTCTAAGAAATGTGGAAATGGTTAACAATCAAATGTTGGTATTTTTCTTGTCTATTTAATTATATAAATTGTTCGGCTGACTTTGTTGGTAGATTATCTGTATTGGGAGGTATAAAATGTCCTTGTGTACTCACCTGTATTTTAAAATTTAATATTAAAAGGTTTTGGGGTACTGGCTTGTTTAATTCATAATAATGAATCAACCTTTTGCCCGCATATACACCGTAATAGTATATGCTATTTGGATAATTCAACTTAGATACTCATGATATCTTCCCGAATGCACTAAACACTTGTTTCACAATATCATCAGATATTTCCAAAGGAATTATCCACCCAGGAAGAACAATGGTTACTTGTGTTTCGAGAGTTGCCAGTAAGGGAATACCAAATGGAGAAAACGGGGTCGGGCCGCACTCGGTTCTTGATCGTCGGGTCGACAACCTCAAAGGCAGCAAAAACCTTGCTCTCATCACGATTTATGGTGTTAATTTTCCAACAGTAAATAATCCCAGTGACTGCTGTGGGGTTTGAACACAGGAACGTTCTGTACTTCTCGTTGGTAGCTCGTCGTCTTATCCACTCATCCATGGATCCACGTTGTGAGATTGCTGCTCTTTTACGGTATTTGTATTAACAGGCAGCCTGGAATGGAGTTGCTTCGCTTTGTTCACCATCATGTACAAATAGAAATAAACAATACTTTCTTCTTTCTTATGTGCAGTTGTTCTTCTTTAATAAATTGATCATCGCTGCAATATCAAATTTGTATTTCCCAATAAGTGTAATATGTCGCCTTGGGAAACACTAATAAAGCGAAATCAATGTCATAGATTAACGCCTTATTAACGAAATTAAATGTTCGTTAAAATATAGTTTAAAATTCAATGTTTTCAACATGCAACATGAAAAATTTAGTTAATTTCGTTGTATTTGCTTGTTTTGTATGTTTTGATATTTTTCACTACATGTTTCTGCAAAAAGACGAATGAAATTAAAAGATAAATATGGTTTAACGTAATAAACATATTTTAATATTAAAGAGTTACAGCTCTCGGCCAGAATTCTGCCTATACAAACGCTGCCGCCCAAATTTCAACCGTCGGTGTAGAGACAGGTTAAAAACAAATGCCGAGTGAAGCCCGACGATCCTAACTGACATTTGCAATTGATTTTTTAATCTCTATAGTGAAGAAATTAATGACCATTGTAGATGTATCGTGACTATCACAGATTTTAATTGCAATTGTTTTCTGCTGACTGACTCAGATAGTTAGCACGCCTTCTTCTTGACTAGTCTTGCCGTCATATTCCCCCTTGTTAGGACATGCTCGGCATTTTCTTCAGTCCCGACCAAATCCCAACCCTTTGGTGGGGACGAGGGAGGCAAAAACTTTCCCACCCTTTTGCCAACCATTTTCACAAAATGTGCTGGTGTGATTGGTATACTGCAAGGATCAGTTTAAGCTAGTTAGATCACTCCTAGATTCGTTCTTTAGGCCATTTTGACAACCCATTTGGCGTCGGGCCGCCGGTGGACCGCTTTTAATGCAACTTTTTTTCGACTATCACACCCGCAACGTCGGATCGATGGTGGCAAAAATTGGACCATTGGGGTTGGGGCGCATTTTCTTCACTGGGTCCGCTGATTATCTATACAATAAATTATCCGTCCTTTACACGATGCTAAAGCTCTGTCCACTATTTGTCTATTGATCACTTTCACAAAAGCAGCTTTCAGGTAAAAATTTGCATCCACGTTCTGTATTTCTTCTGGTTCTAATCGCAGCTCACTTCGAATAGCTTCGTGTAGGTTTTCCAACCGTAATTTAACATTAAGACCCTGTTATGCAATTCTAATAGTGTCCGTACGTTTTACTGTAGTCACCACACTTCTTGCCATGCTACAGTAGACATGTAAATAAATATATTATTACGTTACTATTTATATATTAAATGGCGCTCAACTGCACTCCGTCCCACTTAACTAGCACAATCACCGCGAGCCACCCGGAGCTCGCTCAGGACACCACCGCACGGATCACCGCTCGCTGGACGTCTGAACCTATTGCTCCAAATTGTTAAGACATCAAAATGGACACAGACTGGCGATAAGAAGAGACTGAACCCTGTCATTGTTTAGAGCCATTTCTGTTATTAAAAACATGTTTTGGTTTTTTAACTTATTGAAGGCTGTTCTGCAGATTTGTACATTAATTATTTCGTTAAGTGATGATGTGAATGTTCTTTCTCTTGTATTTTCGTCTTCAAACTTCTGAATAAGGAACATAACATAGATAAAACCATATAGCTACGGAAATAGTACGAATTGATTACGTGAAACGAATCAGAAGATGATTTTCGTTGTATGACGTACGATATTGAATTCTCTGTATTTCATGCTATATTTCTTTGTAACGGAAAATTGTAGCGATGAAATTTCAAAAACATAATATATTATTTAATCTGATGTACACAAGCAAGTTGTAAAATATATAAGGACAGTGAAAACGGAAATTTCCATTTATGACAGACTGTTGAGCTAAGATAATCGAAATCAGTTCCTGTCACTTCTGAAATATTATAATCGCCTATTAGAAGAATACTGCTTTCTGGTGGTAATACACTATATACATAACCAAAATAATCTTGATGCACTGATATATATATATATATATATATATATATATAATGTTCTGCAGTATTTATCGCAGTATATATAGATAATCTATTGCAGTATCATTTCGTGGTACTATGACCAAAATAATAGGGCTTTCACCTAATATATCATATGATATATCCTGGATATATTACAAGAACTGGCAGCATTATGTTCACCACCTACTACAAAATCGTTCACTAACCTACATGGTTTGCACTCGTCTTCTCGCGCGCCAAGCAGTAAGCATTTACCCTTACGTCATAGAGTTGCCATCACTAACCTCTATCGACACACATATGCCCTTGTACAATATGTCCTTGCATTCGCATCGTCCCTCTATATTACATCTCATTCTGGATTATTCGCATCCGAAATTAGGGAAGTAACATATTTTTTACTATATTTAAACCTAGAAGTAGTTAATATAGAGAATTACAACGCTTTCTATCTTGTGCGACAAATTGTACAAAAAGGTAGTAAACAGTAATTGAAGGTAAATAAGAAAGCAAGGAGTGATAAAAAATATTTCATTTGAGTTGTGTCAAAGACGGTTTCACTGTATTCTCTCTTTTGTATATTTCAGAGAAACGTACAGAGAAATATGTTTCAAAATCACCCCAAATATTTTACTATTACAACGTTGGAAGACTTTAAAACTAAGAAGCTCTGCAAGATAATACGTTAAAGATTTTCTGAAATGGTCTGCGTTATTTCAGTAAGAAGTTTCATTGATTTGTGTGACGGTAAAATCTGTAACAATATATTCCTTTTATAAAAAAAAAGTCTAAATGAGCTTTTAATGCGTGTCAAGTATGCAACCATATACAAAAGTCAAGTAGTATTGAACCCTGTGTTTTATTTCCAAGTTCGTTGTGTTTAAACAGAAGTTTAGCAGTAATACTCGAATAGGACCTTCCCTTGGGCACTAGAATTAAATGAGAAAAGAAACAAGCAGAAAGAAACTTAGCAGTTACATTGCAACGCTGTTGAATTTCAATCTTATGCTGAAAAATAAACTTGTAAATGAGGTAAGTTTAATGTTGGCGCAAAGTAGCACAAAAGGGCGATATAGATTTGAAAACATATTTAAGAATTTCTTCATTTTCGCTTGTTATTACGATTTCTTCGCCTTCGTTATTGTATTACTGGTTTTTAGCACCGGTAAAGAAAAACGACAGGGAAGCAAAAGAAAGAGAGAAAGGAAGAAAGAGAGAGAGTGAGAGAGAGGGGGGGTCCAAACAGTAAGGAACAAAGAGAGGCTCTCACGTATTACCATGAAATGAGGAGCAAATTGGGTCATGACGTTTCTTAATCGATGTTACTCGCACTCCCGAAAACACTTATACTTTCTCTGTTATTGCTCTCTTTGGAAAAATCTTGATTTCCCACTAGATTTTGCTCTCTAAATTGCTGAGGGAAAAGATTTCAGAGTTAAATTCTATGTCTCGCTGGGAACTTTTAATAAATAAATTGCATGTAATACGGGAAGAAGTAAAATCTGAAGTGAATTCAGATTCAAAAAGTTTTTGTCTTCTCTTTATTCACTCTCCATTTCTTTCTTTCTATTATACATCCCCTTACACACACATATACAAATTGAAGCTGAACATCACCTGCTCATTTGTATAACCATAAAATCCGGCTGCAATAATTTGAGGCAACATTCAAGCAACGTTACTATGCTCTGTGGATGTGGATTTTGTGCACAAATTAGTCTAGCTTCCAGCCTTCGAACTCCATTTATACTATGAAACATTATCATTAGAAGACGCTTGTGTGGTTATGATTTACAATCATAAGACGGTCATAATAAAACACCCCAATTCACAGTAAACTACTATAAAATCGTATCAAAAATATATACCTTAGTGCAATCTTAATGTCAGTAGATACGCTCTTGTGTTTTGGCAATATTCGAAGAAGTAACTCAGTATCAGAATTTCAACACCTTACGTAGAGTTTATATGTCAAACTCCACTACACAAGTCCTGATACAGACTCTCTCTCAGTAACACATTTTATAATATAGTATACGTCTCGACGTCAACGGCGAGGACGGGGACGTCTATTTTAATGGCCAGTATATGTTTGCACAAAACCAAAATATATTAACAGGTACTGTCCAGAAGTAATACACGCTCACCAAGTATCAACTCGATATATTAATTATTACTATTTTTCTGAAGCAAAAACAAAGAAAATTTGCTATATTAACATTACGATTATTCTGACATACTTTCAGTTTCGCGGCGCTACAGAAACACTTTTAGATACAAGCGGAAAATTTTTACCAACTTACGTTGTCCAAAAGCGTATTACAAGTGTATAAAACGAAAACGCCAATTGTATCAGCAGTGGCGTTTTTATGCCATTTTTTTTATATATATTGATGTAAAAAGATATAGTTGAAATTTAAAATTGAACTTGATACTTCGTGAACAAGTAGTACTTTTCAGTAGCAAAGTTTTGTGTTTGCAATTAAAATAATTTACGTAGCGGCGCAAAACTGAAACTTTCTCAACACAATGTTGGGTCATTTATACGAATATTTATGAGATTTGTTAAACAATATAACAGAAATGTAGATATCAAGTTGATACTAAGAGAATATGTAGTACTTTGGCCATCACCTGTTGACAAATTTTGGTGTTGGTAGCGTCAATAGTTTCGGCGGATGCACAAAATATGCATTTTTCAAATAGAAATGCCCGGCGACGACTCTTGGTTTATCAATTTATATCCAGAAGACACAAATGATAATATCCAATGAAATAAGTTTGAACTGTTGCAGGACACATAGATACAAAATTTGAAAAATTCTTTTAAAGTCCACTTAAAGTTTAATTCTTTTGAATTCCTTGAAACGAAAGTTGTTAATACCAAATTGCGGTAATGTTTCTGAAATCAGAGGTGTCTCGGGACTACAGGGGGGAGCAATTATAAAATTTTATATGGCAACAGGGGTTGATTTTGCACCCATTGAAACATTCCCTAAATTTTTAACAACTTTTAGAGGAAACATATTTCGATAGCTCATACCCTTTGGCAGCTAGAAGAATGAAATTAACATGGTGTAAAGGGTTTTCGGAACTTTGGGATACTGCAACTCAAAAGGAAAAGAAAATAAAGGTTCCAAACTAATGTTAAATACTAAATGGGATATGCGAAATAAGAGGGTGAAAATTTCAAAAACAGGGGCATCTCGGAAATTTGGTTACCAGGGCGCAACGTCAAAATTTTAAGTGAAAACAATAGTTGATATTGCTATTTTTGAAACGAACAAGAAATTTTGAATAAGTTTCAGACGATTTTTTAAAAAAAGTCTTCAGTTACAAGAACTACTTGGTAAGTTAACTATTGACCTAACAACTAACTCTTCTAATTGCCAAACGTCACGAGGTATTAAACATCGAAATATGTTTCCTCTAAAAGTTGTTCAAAATTTACCGAATGTTTCAATGGGTGCAAAATCAACTCCTGTTGCCATTTAAAATTTTGATGTTACAACTTTCAACCCCCGTAAAGCTATTCCCGAGACACCCCTGCTTTCATAAGCATTGTCTGTTATTGTGTCATCGATCAACTTGTGAAAGTTAAGACAGTTAGACAACAGTCCTTTTTTACCAACTTTCAGTAAAATCAGATGTTAATTAAGTACATATTTAAGAAAGAAAGAAAATACATACGTAAAGACCTCTAGTATCCTCATTCAGTACAGAGTTGTCCTGTGATGTTCAGATGTGCTCTTGGCAAGTTGACATAGAATGAAACAAGATTTTGTTCTTGGGAGATAATTCAGAAATATGTAAAATTCAAAGTCAATGTTCTCCTTAATATGGAACTATTCGCTATTGTCCTGCTACGAACTTCTACAACTGAAACGTAAAATAAACTTTAAATGTCCATATTAGAAGTTACAAATTTACTCGACTATTTTGCTATGCTAAAAGCGCAATGTCTTTAAGGAAACGTACAGTCACATACAATACTATATGGATGTTGGAGTTATAAGAAATGCTAGTTATATATAACCTAGACAAAGCAACTATAAGCTTGTTCTCTTACGAAAACAATTGCGCAGACAGAATAAATATAATTTCTTACACGAGCAGTGAGTTTGTTTAATTATATTCCACTTGACGTGACTCAATCTGGTGGTGTTTTAATAAGACAAATCTTGGCAATATCTTGTCAGCTGTAAAAATAGCTCATGGTTAAGGCGTTTGCTTTCTAACTCAACGCAAGTGTAGCATAAGTTCGATTCCTAGTAAGTACAATGATACTTTTCCTGTTAGTCAGTAAAATAATATTAACTTCTTTTCATGAAATAACTGAAGTGTAGAAGTTGCGAGCAACCATCCAAGCTGTCTGTACTATTACGCCAAACTGAGTATGAGCTTGTAAAAGCTGATCAGCAGACTACAAAGTAGTGAAAAACAATTTCCCACGCCACTGGCGCGAAATTTCTTTCTTTTGAGGCTGAGAAATACAATAATAACACGATATTATCAAGTAGGGAACGAAGTCCAATGTAGTATAGTGGTTAACTGGTTGGACTTTCAGTCTATAGTTCTAGGTTGGATTCCAAGCTAAGCAACGAATTTGAAAAAATATATACTTGTATGAGAATAATGCCCTGGCTACGAATTGTATCATTGGGCAATCGAGAGATTATTAATAAGTATGTGTGTGATCGTAATGAAATTGTTTCCTGATTAATTTCACTTTCCCTCGCATCTTTCTTTCTTAGATCTTATCGTGTTTGTCTCTTCCTTTACTTCTCTTTCTCTCTGCTTTTGTTCGGTTATGTGTGTATGTGTAAGTTTTCTCTCTTCCTCCCCCTCTCTCTATCTGTGTGTGTGTTTGAACAAGAAATGTTTTGATGCATTGCATAAGGGTGGTTCCTGTTTCATTTGAATATTAGTATTTTCCTTTACATTAATTCCTATCTCTTAGAACTTAACGTGAATAGAATTTTTACCTATCTATCTCATCGTTCTCTAAATGATGCTCAACGACTTAAGCTTTATTCCTAGAAATGGGGGAATATCCAGGCATGCCATGTTTTGTAGCATATTTGAACTGTCATGTTAGTTGTCTAACTATTAGGTGTATAGTGAAATAATTTTCCTGGAGGAAAGAGCTTGTAACTCTTATAGCTCCAACCTCCATTTATTATTGGAAGTAAGTGTACAACAAAGTTCTTTTTTCGTTGAAAGATAATTTATTTGCGACATTTGCGAAACATAGAGATGGCAACAAACAAAATGATCTGAACCAAAGGGATACAATGAACATCAAACAGATAGTGATTGACCATATTTTGAAAATGAATGAGTTTAATTCTTTTCTTGATAACATGAAAGGAGTAACGATCTTACTTTCACCTTTTCTTTTCATCAAAATCTAACCTGTTTTACAAAATGTCTTCCTTGCTTTTAGCTTAATTAGTCCAATACATCTTTCGGAGAAAGAAAAATAATTGCTCTCGATTCATTTCAACCAGTCCAGAACTCATACTCCCATTATGCATGCCTCTCGTGAGAATAATACTGAATATTCATAATCATCATTACAAGTCTAGTAACATGCAGTAGAGTTGATTGTTTTTGTTTTGTCTTCTCCCATGGTTCGTCCACGTTTTATTAAAAATTATTAAACATGTAATTTACCTAAAGTTCCGTCACAAATTCACCACAGATTCATGACCGAAATGGTTTCCGTAATTATTTGACATAGTATTACTTCAGTTGTAATGATGCCGTGTTCACTTTGAGCGCCTGTAGCTGTGAGATCACTCTTGCTCTGAAATTTCTTCAAAGGAAACATTTTCGTATTCACATCCCAAAGTTTGTTCCATTATTTCAAGAACACTATGTGTAAACATAGAACCTAAAGCTTTTAGGTATGATTTTAAAGGGTATAATTTATTTTCGTCACTTGAGGCAGGTCGCAATGTAATACGAGGACATACTGACAAGTTATGGCGACCAACGTTAATTTCGTACAAAAGCAAACTTAATAATAATGATTATTTGTTTTCAGCCGTGCATCCAAAGGGCCGATTGCAAAGACGAAGCTTAGGCTTAGTCTAAGTTAGGCTTAGGCTTAAAAATCAATTTGAATTGCCTCAGTTAGCATAAAACAAAATAATCAGGGAAAAATAAGATTTTACTAGGCAGTAATTGCAACACAAACAAAAACTTCAAAGTTGTCAGTAGTTGTACGTGCAGAACATGGTATAAAAAGTTTGATAAAATTGGAGCAAGGGGAAATCTGTGAAAATAGTAAAATTTCAAAATAGCCACAAAACATACCAAGTATAGTCCGGTAAAAAGAGCAATGAACCTAGAACAAACTGCAACAGAATTTCTGACAGCTGTTTCTAGATGATAAATGAGTGTTCAAAACGATGGAACAAAGTTTATCACTGTAACTCTATTCATAACTCCAACATGAAATCAACAAAATAGCGAGTTTTCAAAGCCTGTCTATGTATATCTGTAAGTTTGTTACGTCGTAGAGCCTAAACCACTTGAGCGATTTTAAAAAAAATGAATCCATGAAAGAATAAATCCAACATGGTGGAAATCAACAACATGGCGGAATTTCACCTGCTATGTAAACCCTATTCCAAAAAGGATGACCGCGTTGATTACAGCAAATTTCAGTTGAAAATTCTCTAGGTTCAACTGTGGGTATCTTCGGGAACAGTAAACCAAAGATGCCAGGTCGAGCCCTGGAAGGAAGGATGAACCTTCGTAATTGAAAAAAAAAAGTGCAAATATTTGTTTTTTTTTCTTTTAAGTGCTATAAGACATGTTGAAATGTTACTAAGTGTAGAGAAAAGTTACATTCATTCAAATACGTACTGATACAGTTTTCGAAACCATCCATACACGTTAGCGCGTGATCGGTTTGTCACTTACGTTTCCATACGTGAAAGCACATTTGTAATAAAAGTGAAGACAGCAAATTTAGTTCTCGCATTCATACAAGTACTACAATGAAAAAGAGAAAGGAGAGAAAGAACAACAGCATTTGCAACGTATATGAACGCCATTGTATTGAACATCGAAAAGTCAGTCATGTTTCTTCAGAAGGAGTTCTATCAGAAAGAAATGGATAGATGTGTTTATGTTAGCTCAATTGTATAGCCCGTGCCTTTTAATCATGAGGTTGTGGGTTCGAATCCCGTTATGGAAAATTTATTTTTATGTAATTATATTCCTCAAAGCATAAATAATTAGATAAAATAATACTAATAAGTTTTATATGTATCCATACAAGTATTTCAGGACATAAGTTATTATTATGTTTAAAATATAACATCAGAGAAGTGTTGACTGTTGAAAGAACGTCGGTATATTATATGTGAACGTTAAATAAAAATTAAGTAAATGTTGTTATATCCAAAGTCGGATCAAGGTGTCATACTGGAAATTCACTGTCCCCTGAGTTCATACAAATTCAATATCCAAACGAGCGATAAGATACTAAACTGTTCTTCAGTAAAAGAAGACTGAGGTTCTTTCCATGGGTCTGAAATGCTTTTCTCTTTCTCTCTCTCTCTCTCTCTCTTGATAGCAAATTCTATACTTTTGTCATCAGATGAGGAGAAGTTATTAGTGTCTTATTAACTAGTAAGAAAAATACTTTACCTGACCATATTTCGAACCCACGTTCTTGTAGTATTGGTTTAGAAAGCAAAGGTTTTAACCACGAGCTACTGTTATAGGTAGAGAAAAATTGCCAAGATTTGTCTTATTAAAACCCCAGCAGATTGAGTCACGCTAAGTGGGCCATTTTAAACTTTTGTGATATTAGATAAGGAAAATTAAATTGGATTTATTTCCGTCTGTTGTTTTCGTAATAGAGGAAGCCTGTGGATGCTTTTTCTAGGTTTAAATCCAGAATGTATATTTTATACGTGTAAAGCTAGTGTAACAATTACCGTATTGGCCCGAATATAACCCGCGTTTATTTTGCAAATTTCGTACATGAAAATTTAAGGTGCGACTTATTTGCGGGGCTGATAATTTTTCACATGTAATTGAAGCCATGTGTCAGCCTTATGTGTGAGTGGTTCTCTCTTCATGGCACACAATATCATCAGACTCTGTCATCAAAGGATTCAAGAAATGCTGCGTGTCTAATGCTCTGGATGACAGTGAGGACGAAGTACTTCGGGAGGCGAATTATCGTACCAGTAGTGGCAGTGATGAAACAAATACCGGTATCGATAGTAGTGAAGTTAGCAGTGACATTGGAGAAGGCTCTGATCAGTTGTACCGGTATAATTTTGTTATTTACCCACATTATACGGTAACTGAAGAAAAATGTGTTCAAGAGTGACCGTATAGTGTAAACAGTTTTGTAACTGGGTAATGTGACAGGTAAATTTCTCTGCACTGAATTTTTCTTTTTTTTCCTTTCCCCCATAAAATTAAGGATGCGGCTTATATTCGGGTGCGGTTTAGATTCGGGCCAATACGGTAACTTTGCACTTTATTTATTAAAACAGCTTTTCTTATTTATGAAAATTCATTTATGAAAACTATTATTATTTTTATTATATTCCTTGCGCCATTTTAAAATCATTGTACGACTGTTAACCAAATCGTTTCCCACAAGTGGCGTGCCTGCATTTAATTTATGAAATGCCAGTTACCTGCTGTTACTTGTTTCTCTGGTGTTCACAGCACAGAGCAATGCTGATCATGGACATACGTTCATCTGTAATTACCTTGTGGGAGTTAGAGGGCTATACTGCAACTGCAGCTGGGAGACGAATACGTATCAAGGTCGCTACAGCCAGGTGATGGATTCGGCAATATCGTACTACAGGTCGGACTGACAATTTACGGTCTCCTGGTCGTCCTTATGCGTCTATCTAGGAGGAAGATGCGAGATTAGTAAACAAACCCCGGTTAGGCCCACTAAGAACGTCTAGACAGCTAGGGGAAGCTTCGAACTTTCCTGGTAGTACGCAGACTGCGTTGCGAAGGTTTCGTCGGGTTAGATTACGTGACCGTGTTGCTGCCGTGAAGAAAAACTCTCAGACGAACATAAAATTTACCGTCACGCTTTTGCACATGCGAATGTGGATCGCCAAAACATACTTCCCGTATGGTTCAGGAATGGTTCGCAAGACAGCCTGAGATTGATTTAATTGACTGGCCGTCTTGTGGAACAGACCTCAATCCCATGGAAAATAAGTGGGCAGAGGTGAAGCGTACTTCAAGGGACAGTTGGCCTGAAGCAGATCTACAAGAACTCGGGATGGCATGTGGGACGTTGTTTCCGAGGCAGGGCTGGAGGTAGGGGAAGGAGATTAAATTTGTCAGCCATCTAATGGATTTTATGCCCAGAAGAATGAAACGTGTAATAAATGCAGAAGGGTCTTGGACACAATATTAGTGTTCCCCACACCAACTCCCAAAACAAACTTTTTAGGGCTACCTAAAACTTTTTCTGAAAATGTTTCTCGAAGCAATCACTGCTTGCATCATACAGTATTTATGTGGAATTCTACTAATAAAGTAAAAGAAAAGGTTTCTCTTGGATTCAAACTCAAGATCTTACGAGTAGGAAACCCGCGCTCTACCACTGAGCTAATATGAACACACCTAAAACCCCTTAAAAAAAACATAACTTAAATTCCCGGTGTTCGATGACGATGCTACTCATATCAGTTGAAAATGTTGTAATAAACTTGGAATATTCCGAAACCCCGGAGTCTCGATGTAGCAAATTTTTGGACACACTTAAAAAGGAAATGGCAATGGAATTTTTCGAATTTACTTACATTACTCAATAAGTGAAAGTGCAGATTTATACGTTTTATTTCCTACAACCCTGTCAAATTTTTATGTTGTTTCATATTTTTGATTATGGTATTTTCACTTTCTACAATTGCGAAATTCCGAAATCTCTACATTCTGGAATTCGGTAATTGAATAATATATTACTTCCTAATGCTATCTACTCAACCACCGCTGGTTCTTATACAAGATATATCACAAAGCCTCAGGTTAGAACGGCTTATTAAAGAGATAATCATAGAGCGCGCTCTCATAGAGAGTCACTTTATAAATGATTCAATTTGCGCGCCCCAATAGTTTCTTTAAATCATGCATGAACTTTTTTTTTTTTTTTTTTTTACATTTTAGTACGATTTGCTTAAGAAAAGGATGTCTTTAAAAAGTTCTATATTACGACAGTCTCGTCCGTGCAAATGAAGAGCACAGGGATTGGGATAAGATAAAGATAAAATAAATTTTATGTATACCAAATAGAAAATTGACAGATGGAATGTTAACAACACTTGTGCGTATGCCCACCGCTAACCAGGGTTGCATCTTCCAGTGACTTCGAACGCACCGTGCTCCCCTTGCACACTTCGCTAGATGTGCATCCAAAATACATCCTAGCTTTCAGAAGCACATCTTAATAATTATTAAATAATAAATATGAACATATAC
>JAGDQP010000055.1:50326-83377 GCA_022664845.1 Lepisma saccharinum
TGCGAAACTTGGACATTGAATGCGCAAACGACTCAAAGATTGAGAGTCACACAAAGAGCAATGGAGAGGTGCATGCTAGGAATAACCAGGAGGGACAGGAAGAGAAATGAATTGATTCGCGCACAAACAAAGGTAGAGGATGTAATCAAGACTGCGAAGAAGATGAAGTGGAGATGGGCCGGTCACATATCTAGACGAACAGATGGAAGGTGGACGACAAATGTACTACAGTGGATTCCTAGAGAAAAGAAACGACCGAGACGACGTCCAAATGTAAGATGGGTAGATGAAATCAAGCGTTTTTCAGGAGCTACATGGATGAGGATATCAGCAGACCGAGATATGTGGAAAGAAAAAGGGGAGGCCTTCATCCAGCAGTGGATAGAAAACGGCTGAATATGATGATATATATATATATATATATATATAGAAACAAGAAGAAAAGTGTTGTCCTGGACGAGATTCGAACCCGAGATCTTCCACTCAAGAAGCCGACGTTTACACCAGTCATCCACAAAAGCGACCTAGCAAACGACTCTTTCGAACTTGTATTTACAGTGCACGTGTTACGTATGAAGCCTAATCACGTGTCTTATTTCCAATCTCTATGCTCAACTGATGTCGTTGTCCTGGTTAATTTGCACCGTTGAGAAATAGTCTTTTTTATTAATTTTCTTCGGGTTATTGCGGTGTTCATACTTTTTCTCAAGCTAATATTGTGTGGCTCTAATCATCAAGTGTTCAGCAACCAGCCAAATCCAGCCCGGTGCAAGCTACTATTAATTTTAGGATAAAGAAATCTGTAATAACAAAATATTAACATATGTTTTTAAAGTATATACATACATAGAAATATGTAAAAGTAACAATGCAATGTTGTATTTTCACCCAGCTTACGTCGCTGTGCGAAATTTCATCATTGTATGACGTTGGGTAATTAGTTAAATTAACGTCGCAAGTTTTGAGGACCCACAAACACCTATGAGCTAAACAAACGCATGTAGAACACCTTAAAACCGACAAGAATACTGTTTTTTTTTTCTTTTGGTTATGTTTTACCACTTTAGAACATCCGAACAATTCATGGATATAGAACCATTAAAAATAAATTACATATTTTTTTTTCGAGCCAACTTTTCTAACCTCTCTCAAAACTTTTAATTTTGCGCCAACAAATCTGCAAAAAGTTACAATCTTGTGAGTTTGAAACAAATCTTCATTCTTTTTTCAAAAAAGATAATCGAAGGTGCAAATCCGACTGAGATATCGCTAAACTAAAAAACAGTTTAATTTATTTTGAGATTCGGTTAGCATCTTTTGAGCTACAATTTTGTTGCCGCCCATAAAATTCATTTTTATCTTATCTTGAGCTGACATTTGGTGGAGAGCCATCATTTTTGATGGTGAATATGGTAGTATTATTTTTATTTATCACGTCCTTCCAAGGCACTTTTCACCATCTTACCCTGCTAGACCCTTTCCGAAACGGTGGGTGGAGTTTTTTACTCTTGTAACCATCTACGGAAACTTGAATCTCTCAAAAACCAGGAAAACTAGAGAACATAATAATAATAAAAAAAACGTTGAGTAGCTCTTGAAGTATAATTTAAAGATATGGAATCGCCTTTTCTGAAAATTAATTTCTATAATCCAATAGTTAGGTTGAAAAATAAGTAACGAATGGTATAAAATTTGATTTTAACAATCTTTTTGGAGTGAAGAGATTGAATAAAATTCTGGGAAATTTTGTAATATTTAGACCTACCAACCGAGTGTATGCACGCAAAAGGAATCAAGGCCCTAAATCGCACTCCTTCTCTTGTACGAGTATTCAAACATGGCCCTTTTCGAAAAATGCTGGATTTCGGGCTTAAATGCCTCAGACGGGTCCTCATGAAAAAGTCTGAAAATTTGTATCCAGGAAACGTTGCATAACATTTATTTAAAAGTCGTTCTGATAACTTCAGGTAGGAACCCACATAGGAAAACTAATTTTTTTCTAAAATGGTGATGTAAATATTTTCTAAAATTATCCAGGAATTACCCAATTTTACCATCACTAATCTAAACCAATCTAATCTTAAATATCGAAAATCGCTCATGTATAAAACGTTCCACTTAGCGTGACTCAATCTAGTGGTGTTTTAATAAGACAAATCTCGGCTTTATTTTTCTAGTTGTAATAGTAGCTCATGGTTAAAACCGTTGCTTTCTAAACCAATTCCGCACGGACATGGGTTCGAGCCCTGGTCAAATTAGGCATATTTTTCCTTAATTAGACAATAGTAACTTCTCTACATCAGTTGATAAAGTATAGCATTTGCAACCAAGTCAGAGATAGCGAGAATGATCAAAGCCTCATCACTTCTACCTGAAATAAACATTTCAGAGTATGTCTTTATTGAATACAGTTTAGTCTCTTAACGTTACTCATCGTTCGTGAGTGATCATGAGCTTTGGGGTATTAAATTTTTATGAACTTCGAGGGTGGTGAATTTGCTGTATGAAATCTTGATCCTACTTTGGATATAACAACAATTACTAAATTTGTATTTAACGTTCACATATAACGTACCGACGTTCTTTCAACAGTCAACACTTCTCTGATGTTATATTTTAAACATAATAATAACTTATGTCCTGAAATACTTGTATGGATACATATAAAACTGATTATCATTATTTTATCTAATTATTAGTGCTTTGAGGAATATATCATTACATAAAAATAAATTTTGCAGAACGGGATTCGAACCACAACCTCATGAATAGAAGGCACGGGCTATATCATTGAGCTAACATAAAAATATCTATCTATTTCTTTCTGATAGAACTCCTTCTGAAGAAACATGACTGACTTTTCGGTGTTCAATACAATGACGTTCATATACGTTGCAAATGCTGTTGTTTTTCTCTCCTTTCTCTTTTTCATTGTACTACTTGTGTGAATGCGAGAACTTGCATCTTCACTTTCATTGCAAATGTGCTTTTACGTATGGAAACATAGGTGATAAAACGATCACATGCTTAGATGTATTGAAGGTTTCGAAATATTGTATCATTACGTATTTGAATGAATGTTACTTTTTTCTACACTTAATAACATTTCAACATGTCTTTGCACTTAAAAGAAGAAAAAACTGCACATTTTTTTCCCTTCCAGGGCTCGAGCCTGGCATCTTTGGTTAACTGTTTCCGAAGATACCCGAAGTTGGACTTGGAGAATTTTCAGCTCAAAACAGCCTAATCAATGCGGTCAACCTTTCCGGATTAGTCTGTACGTATGTATGTAAGTCTGTTACCTCGTAGAACCTAAACAACATGAGCAATTTTAACAAATAAGGTGACGTAGTATTTGTCTTGATTTAGAGTGTGCCCTAGGCTATATGGAGTCGTGAATTAATAAACACAACATGGCAGAAATTAACAACATAGAAGATTTTCACAGGCTATCTGTGTTTTTATGTAAGTTTGTTACCTTGTAGAACCTAAGCTACTTGAGCGATTTTAATAAATAACGTGTCGTTGAATTCATCTTGATTTAGAATGTGCTCTGGGCTATATGGAGTCTTGAATTAATAAACACAACATTTCAGAAATTAACAACATAGAAGATTTTCACAGGCTATCTATGTTTTTATGTAAGTTTGTTACCTCGTAGAACCTAAACTACTTGAGTGATTTTAATAAAGTGTCGTTGCATTCATCTTGATCCATACTATGTGTTAGGTTATATGAAAATATAAAATAATAAATCCAACATGGCGGATTTTAATTTCAGAAGAATTTCTGACAGTGGTTTCTAGATGAAAAATATGTGCTGAAAACGATGTGTTTGAATGAGCATAATTTTCATACCGAGATTAGTTTCCAATGTTCTCCAAAACTAAAATTCCCAGACCGTGCAATTTCCTTGTTAGTAAACAAAGCGGATTCTGAATTTAAGAATGCATTTGTTAATATGGTTATTGAAGTAGCGTACGAAGAAATGCTCTAATATAATATTCATCACTGTTTATAAACATATTAACTTTCAATTAAGTAAATCTAATGCCGAGGTAAGAATATTAGAAACTTCTCTCAGTATGAAAATTATGCTCATTCAAACACATCGTTTTCAGCACATATTTTTCATCACTATCAAAAATTCTTTTGAAACTAAAATCCGCCATGTTGGATTTATTGTTTCATAGATTCACATAGCCTAGGGCACAGTATGGATCAAGGCAAATACGAAACCTCATTTGTTAAATTCGCTCAAGTAGTTTAGGCTCTATGAAGTAATAATCTTATAGAGATACATAGATAGCCTGTGAAAATCCGTCATTTTGTTGATTTCCGCCATGTTGGTTATGAATAGAGTTACAGTGATAGACTTTGTTCCATCATTTTCAGCACTCATTTTTCATCTAGAAACCGCTGTCATAAATTCTGTTGCAGTTTGTTCTAGGTTCATTGCTGTTTTACTGGACTATATTTTGTATGCTTTCTGGCGTCCATTTTGAAATTTTTCAATTTTCACAGGCTCCAATTTTGTCAAACTTTTATACCATGTTCAACACGTACTACTACTGACAACTGTCAAGATTTTGTTTGTGCTGCAATTGCTGCCGGCTTAAGCCCTATTTTTCCGTATTTTCCCCTGGCTAATGGTCTATATCTACGTCTTTACAATAAGACAATAACACCAAAAGATGATAAATACCTTACAAAAAATTTCCTTTTCATCTATTTCCTTAATTATTGTTGGATTTTTTTTGTACCGATCTCATTGTATTAATTAATTTAATATTACAGTTAATTTTAAAATACATACAATTAAATAGAAAAAAGAGATTACACACACAAAATATGTTCAACAATCAAAATATTTACA
The DNA here is from genome assembly GCA_022664845.1 of Lepisma saccharinum. NCBI lineage: Eukaryota > Metazoa > Arthropoda > Insecta > Zygentoma > Lepismatidae > Lepisma > Lepisma saccharinum. The sequence continues at coordinate 55,203 of JAGDQP010000055.1, forward strand.
CATACGGCCATTATGCTCAAAATTTATTGGATGAAATTGCCTACTGATACAAAATTGTAAAGATAAAAGTTCAAGTCAATAAGCATGAAATGGGGGTTGGAAGACGAATAGAGAAAAGGATTAATCTATGCGCAGTTATCAAAAGCATTTCTTAATTTCGATTTTAAATTTGCATGTTGAATTTACTATTTCTATTTTTCGAAAGATAATACAATTTTAATGAAATTATATTTAACACCTTTAGTACTATATGTAATAATATTATTATGTACAGTATTTGACCCATTTGCCTAGCATAACATTATGGTACATCTTTTTCTATTAATACTAAATTTCTGTGTATATTTCCAGCTGGTGCTTTATGGAAATAAATACGTGAATGTGTTTTCCGTAATATCTCAAACGGAATAATATTTATTTCAAATATAAACGCTATTATTTGCATGCGTGTGATATTTATATTTTAATAGGTTTTTTATTCCAATATACATGTTTATACAAACTTGTTTTATTTGGATGTCGAAAATGATACACAAGTATTGTATATAAAATGATTCTGGATGAACATGATTAATAATGTTTAACAATAAAATATTTTCAGAATTATTTTTAAGTTTATAACAACTATAACAAACTCTAATTCATTTGTCAACTGAAACTGCATCCTATGCAATGAAGCAGGCAAGAAAACAAATAAATTTAAATATATTGTTAGTTCGAGTTGTACTCATATGTTCACTTCGGTGTTTCTTTTGTTTTTATTTAATTAAACTCGTCCAAAGTTTCTGGGCCGCTGAATAACTATTGTCGCACAGTAGTAGTGACTTTGATAGAGAAGCTTCATAGAATTCATAGCTTCATAAATTTCATTGCTTAATAGAGATTAGCGACACGTTGTACTTCATGGTAACGGTACTAAAACCATTTTCACGAATTACGTAGGGACGGCTGAGCATACTGCATCCAAAATAAGAATTCTCGTAGAGTAGACAACATTCCATGCTTTAACCATACCAGAAAGGGAATTGGTGGATAAGTATAATGAAATGGCCCCAGATGAATCTTGGGACGACAATTGGGTGGTATGTATGTGCCCCCAAGATATATTAATCCCTCAAGTTTCAGATCTAAACTCTGATTGGTTCTTGAGTAATGATGCAAAATATGAAAAGTGGTTTTTAATTTTTCTCAAGATTGGCTCTATAGATATGTATAAGTATATATGAGGGCTTCTGAAAAAGCTAACAGCTCCCTCACACAATTTCCCCCCTCAAAAGATTCGATTCAATATTTTGAGCCCCTTTCGACCTATAAAGGTCTTCGAGCACAATTATGAAAAAATAAGTTTTTAGATGTCTCTTTAACCCTAGAATAACATATAAATTTTCCAACATTTTACATCGGGCGCGCCATGGTCAAAATTGGCTAAAACCAACTATACCTAACTTAGGACTATAAGGGGGCAATTTCAAACATAACGCCTATTGATGTAACGGATTCTATATGTTTCACATTTGCAACCTGAATGAATTAGAAATCACACCCGAAAGGCGTCAAAATATCTGAGGGCCTATTTGATGACTTCTGGCGCCCCCACCCCCAGTTTGGGATAAAGTGAAACTTGATATTCATCAATTTATTTATCAGTTTATACTCTTGTATCCTTAAACAAACAAAAACAAAAGAAAAAACGAAACAATGAACCATGGTTATTGTGAGTTTGGACTTTCACCTTTGACCTGTGTTTACACCGAACATTGTGTTTGTTACCATTAATATGTAGCTGCCTAGCATTTCGCCCTAGCTGCTAGCATTTCGCGGACTTTATGCATTTCAAGATAAATGCACATATAATTCGTCAATGTTAGGACCACGTGCTTGCATAAGAATTAGCGTTAAATAGAGTAATGTAAGGAAACTACATCCATGTACTGAGGGTCTATGCCCCCCAGACCCCCCGGCAACCGAACCTGGAAGATACCTATATTAAAATAGTACCGAATGTATCAGTGGGTGTGGGAATAAGTATAATTATCTATTACAGAAACAAACTATGCCAATAGATGGCACCACGATATTCAAAAAATGTAAGGAATTTGTAATTATGTTAGTAAATAATATGTAACAATTAACATATTGTATGCATAGTATATGAATTAATATAACATAAAACACAAATGTCATTATTTAAAAAGAAACTACTCATAAGGGGAGCAGAACTCGTAATCTCTGGATACTAAATGCACGTACAAGACAATTGTGCTACGGGGATCGACAACCAGCACTGCAATAAAATTATTAAAAAGACTACCTTCCAAATAAAATAATACAAAAAAAAAAACAATGCTAAAGCGAGCGATTTATCGTGAAAAAAGAAATACTGTCAGCGAATAAATCAAGTGACTATATTAGCTACTCAAAATCTCGTTCCTTCCGTGGTCTTGAAGCGCATTTTGCTACCTGCTAATGAATCATCTGCTAGTTCACTGGCAGTCGTTATGTATTCTTTTGTCATTGTACGAAGATGGAGTTTGACGGGAATTTATTTATATTTGGTCATTCGATTTCCACTCCTACAAGAGTCTGTTCTTGAAAAATCTGTGTTCTTTTGACTTGCTACGTGGTTTTGTGTTTTTGTGAACAGTGAACCTACGTAGGCCTACCTACTAGTGAGTTAATATTTTGAGTGTTTGTATTTGTTGGGTGAATTGTGTTGACTGTTGATGTAATAATCAAATTGGGTAAGATGAATTTTAAAACAAATGACTCAAAATGCTGCATTTGCACCTAATACATTAGAAAATCCTCTGGCACATCTAAACATAATGGATCAGCAGCAGACGTAGCTGAATTTTCCCCACTTTTCAATGAACAAATCGTCGTTGGAAACATTATTTATGGTAGCTGTTGAAGTATAAAAAACGCAGACTAGATACAACCTCCCAGGTAGGTGAATCAAGTTCTCTATTATCTTGTTCCAAATCAAACATTGAAGATCCATCTTTCGAAGTGGATCTCTCAGTTTCTAAAGACGTTGAATGTGTAGCAAACGAGCTGGAAAGAACCATCTCTACTCATAGGCATTGTTGCATTTGTGATGCTGCTAATGTTCCTCTCATAGTGGTTCCTCAAGTAGCGCGTATGCAATGTCTCACTACAAGACGCATTTATATTCCCAATGGCAATCGATACTGCCCGAAGCATATCATATATCAGCGTTTTTACGAAGAAGATCTATTCAAGATAGAAGTGTATTCGAATTGGAGCACAATCCGACCACGTGAATTGAGCTTCATCATATAGAAGTTGTCTGCGGAATGCGATAAACCATTATTAGATCAGATAGGAAACATTCAGATTTCAGCGTGTTTTTGCTGGCTTAAGCTGAAACATATTATGGAATCCAAGCACCGCTGAAGTTAATGCGTGACTCAGATAATCGAACTGTAGTACAAGCACTGATACTTCAAGTGTTTTATTCAAGCTGAGGACTGGTAATTCTAATAAACTGATATCATCAATTTTAGGACTAAAAGGCGAGCAGACAGTGTCTCATTATACACAGCAAGTAGTTTCTTCCTTCGAAAAGGATATTTTATCTGTTCATTTGGGATACTCAGCCCTTACAAGGGAGGAATTTATTTCAAGTCACACCTCACCAACTGCCAAAACGCTGTTTGAAGATGCTGCAGACAAAGTAATTATTATATGTGATGGTGCATACGCGTATCATCAGAAAAGTAAAAACAATGAGTATCAAAGAAAGTCTTACTTCGTTCAGAAGAAGAAACCTCTCTATAAACCCTTCACCATTTGTGCAACTGATGGGTATATCATCAACATGGCGGGGCCGTACTATGCGAAACAAATTGGCGCAACAATAATGCGCAATATTATTGATGAAGGTGGTATTTCTTCATTGCTTCAACCTGGAAACATCTTTGTTGTGGAACGATTATTCAGAGACGTGAAAACTTATATTGAGGAAAAAGGTTATTAAGTTCTTATGCCTGCACTCAAAGGGAAAAAATCACAATTGTCAACTGATGAAGCAAATGAAAGTAGATTTGTTACAAGAATTAGTTTGGCGGTTGAAGCTACACATGGCGTGTTGAAAGAAAAGTATCGTATGTTAGATGAAATATTTGACAATAAAATGATAGCTAGTATTATAAAATTGCTAGTTTTCTACATAATAAATTTCCCAAATGTTTGACACCAGACAAACATCACTCAGCAATCACTACAATCATGAAATCTAAACAAAATTCAGAAACCGAAAATACCCTAGGATCCTTTGTTGAACAGAAAATAAATGGGAAAAAGAAACCTTTCTTTTACATCTATTTTTTCACAGGATATTGAGGATTTTCCTCGAATAACCGAAAAGATTTGAAACGATTGTTCTGGGGATCCTTCCAGTATATACAAGCGATATGCTATTTGGCTGAAATGTTGGATGAAAGTGGTAATATATAGTATGCAGTATGTTAAAGACAACGACTATATTGAAATTACAGTACAGTCATGACATACGCAAAGCAAGACTTACAAATGCTTCATCGAATACGTAACAAACACTGAAGGTTACAAAAGTGTCACTAGGTATTGTTGCCACTGTGCAAATGGTTTGAGAACAGTTGGCTGTTGTTCACACATTACAGCCATTCATTATTACCTTAGTTATGCAAGATATTTGTCAAGGATCCCAAAACCAGCGCAAATACTGAGCAAAATATTAGATCACAACAACATTCATGTGGTCTTAAATGAAAACAATGACGAGGATTGAAGTACACATCACAACTTTCCTTGCACATTTGCCTTATGTTCTTTTGTTAAACAAATTGAAATACTTATACTTCTCTTATGTAACTTACTTTTAGCTTGCATTATGTATTCTTATCTTTCTTGGATGAAATGTTCCTTTTTTACAAGTGTTGCATTTTTCCACTACTCAACTTTTTGTGGAATGCAGGAAGCAAATAAGTATCTCTGAATTCTATCATCGTATATTCTGACAGAAGAGTGGACTTATTGCACAATCTAGGTATGGATAACGTTTTTAAAATATGAAAACTAACATTGAAGCTTCAGCCACACTCGAATAAGGTATTTATGGGGGTCTAATGGAAACTTGAACCTCATATTCATGCCCAGTTTGTTTCATTCATATGAAATAGACACCAATATCAACAGTTTCACTCTAGTGCAAACTGGGGGCTGGGGGCGCCAGAGGCCACCAAATAGGCCCTCAAATATTTTGACGCCTTTCGGGTGTGTTTTCTAATTCTTTCAGGTCGCAAATTTGAAACATATAGAATCCGTTACATCAATAGACGTTATGTTTGAAATTGCCCCCTTATAGGCCTAAGTGAGGTATAGTTGGTCTTGGCTAATTTTGACCATGGCGCACCCGAGGTAAAATGTTGGAAAATTTACATGTTATTCTAGGGTTAACGAGACATCTAAAAACTATTTTTTTCATAATTGTGCACTAAGACCTTCATAGGTCAAAAGGGGTCAAAATACTGAATCGATTTTTTTTGCGGAAATGATGCGGGAGCTGTTATTTTTTAGAAGAAACCCTCAAACATACCTATACGTACATCCAAGTTTGAAAAAATCTATCGAGCCAATTTTGAGAAAAAATTAAAAAGCACTTTTCATATTTTGCGTCATTACTCAAGAACCAATCACAGTTGAGGTCTGAAACTTGATAAATTAGTGTATCTTGGGGGTACCTACATACCACCCAATTGTCGTCCCAAGATTAATCTGGAGCCATTTCACTATACTTATCCACCTTGCCTTGTTACCGTTTTTATGGTAACGAGAATAAATTATTAAAACTTCCATTCGAGCGTGATCTGAGATCAATTAGGTCGATTTGCTTTAAGCTTCGTGAATTTGTAATTTTCTGTGCGAGAGGATATTTGGAAGTTTAGAGGTTGTGAAAGTGTTGGGTGGTTTATATTGTAACAGTGTTTTAAGAATTGGAACGTAAAGAATTCGAGCAATTAATGCCCTTATTATACACCTAATTTCTGTTAGCATTCATTGTCTGTGTTCGCATTCGTCTTTTAAATATCAAAGTCCCTTCAACAGAAAGTATCCCCAACTGCCAAATTAGTCTACTTCTCCACCAATTACTTCTTCAGAATAAAGATCTCCGACTAATCTTATATAATCTTAATAATATTTCTTTCTTCCGAATTACGCAAATTCGCCACTACGTATTTCCGATAGGATATATATTTAGAGTGCGACATCATCTTTCATATCACTATTTATCAATCTTCTTACAGATTTTGATATCCGAATAAATGCCGGATCCTTTTTGGTTTGATCCCGGAGAAGTGCTTAACGAGGGATGTCATCACTTAAACAGGTAATGAATGAATTTAGGTGATAGATCCTCATGAATGAAACTTAAAAGTGAACCTGAATTGTTAAAAAATGAACTAACAAGGAACACTCACCAAGTGACAGAGCCCGATTTTGATGTATGTAGGTACAGTATCTACGTAATCATTCACATCCAAAATTGTAACTGCTATGGTCAACAAATAACGTGTGGGAACCCTAGAAAGATGGAATGTTGATATCAAGTAGGATCGGAAACAGACTAAGGAAACATCTTTTCTTTTACAAACGGTTATATATTATATTCAAAGCAAATGACTATTAATTGATATCAAACCGGAGGCGATATATGCTGGAGGATGTAACAAAAATTTTGAAAGCGGTCGTCAAATTTAAAAAAAAATATATATATATATATAGTAAATGGGTCATTCTATATATTAATATGTGCTCCAACTCTCTAAGAAACCCAAAGCCGAAGTTAGTTTTGGCATAAATCCAATCCTGTTCAACAAAATGACATGGTAAATTGACCTGGAAAATATTTGAGTCGAACGACGAAAATATATTTTGTATTAAACCAGTTGAAGGAACAATACCAAACAGCCACTAAGATCATATTTCCCAACATATCATCGGTACCTCTTCTGTAGTAGTTTAATTTTCGTTACTTCAACTGTTTCAAAAGAAACTATTGTGTTATCATTCAACCCACACATTATCCAGGTCAATTCCAGAAGCTATTTTGTCGTACGAGATTAGAGTTATGCCTAAACTAACTTCGTCTTTGGATTTATTGGAGAGTTGGAGTACAGATTAATACACAGCATTACTCATTTACTATTTATAATTTTTGAAATTGAGTAAAGATGGTCGCCTTAAAGACGGCGGTCATTTTCGTCATGTATCGCCTCCTATTCAGTATCCATCAATTAATAGCCATTTGCTTTGAATATAGGAGGAATTTTCGGCAAATCTTGTCCCTGAGATAGAATGAGTTGAAGTACGACTTTTGTAGGTTAGTATATTTATTGTTATTTAAGGCTTTATTAGTTAGTGGTAAAAATGTCAGACTTCTATCACTGACAGTGCTAATGTTATTTATGTTTTTCAGGTAGCGAGTGAGTACTGGTAGCGGCAATGAAGAAAACTGAAGCGTACGTGCCTGATTAAGTTGGAGAACAAAGTAATGTCACTGGGAAAAATATCTGGAGAATAGGGAGGATACTGAAGTAACTCAAAACCTGCAGCTTTTATTGCAGCAATTGTGTGGTGACTTTTGTGAGTGGGTGCATTATTCTAAAGCGGCAGGATTCTGTCCTCTTTTCCTGTATCCCGTCCCTTAAATTTGGAATTAGCTGTGTGTAATGATGATCAGTTATCAAGTGCCTTTGTTCGAGATAATCCAATAGGAGAACTCTCTTCGTATCCCCCCAAAAATGTGTCCATAGTTTTATCAACGGAAGCTTGAACTTTGAATTTATGGGGAAATCTCTGGTGTCGCCACTGCGTGCTTTGCTCCATACATTCTGGATCGTATTGGTGTATTCAGGTTTCATCCACGGTTACATATCTGGCAACAAACCGCCAACAATTAAGAGAGTCAATTATTAACTTGGATCGCTTGCACTGCTAGATCAATCTGTAACAAAGCGATGACGACTCTTGGTCTTACAGCTTGCACTATAGTGTTACCCAATGTGCAGGTGTATAAAATGTGTACAATAATTATGTTAGGTTAAGAAGGCACGAAACGAAAAAAGGAATATTTTAAATTTATTCATTTCTTAAATATTCAGTTCGAAGTAAGATCGGTTCTCCAACGCAAGTGGTTGTCTCAAAAGAGTAATATTGTAATTTCTTTAGTTGCTTGTATCTGTCCAGACAGTGCTATATTTCACTGAGTACGAAGTTCAATTCACACGTGATCCCAAAAGGGCAATGTTAACATCCGCAAGATTCCAGTCACGTTGCTGTGACTAAGGTAATACAAAGTTCACGTGAATAGGCAGATAATATTACGCTAAAACATTAAGAACAAAGTTTCATCGAGTACGAAGTACACCTGGATCAGCATCTCAAATAGCACTGAACCTGGAGTGCAAGGTACAAGAAAGCCCATCAAGTTCAAAGTTTGCTATACTGTGATTGGACTAGAAACGCTTAGCTAGCCCCAAGAGGTGTGGCTAAGATGTGCAATGATTGGTTAAGATCAAGGACAGAAACAACAGACTTTGTATATAAACTTGATACACGACAACTTTAACCAATACTTTGGCTAAAATATGTGAAACTGTGCTTTCCAAACGATTAAATCTATATATGGAGGAGGCAGATTTGATATCTAAATACCAGGCCGGATTCAGATCCAACGTGTCAACAATCGATCAGCTCATGAGAATAGTGACTGACACTCAATTAGCCTTAAATAAGGGATGGAGAGCGGCTGCCATTTTTATGGATTTAACGTCAGCTTTTGATACTGTCTGGCATGATGCCATTCTATACAAATTGCATCTGCTCAGTCTCCTCACTTCCACTATAAGATGGATTTCACAATTTTTAACCAACCGAACAACTAAGATCAGATCAGGAGAAGACTTTTCAGAAAACATTTCTATTCGAAGGGGGGTACCACGGGGGGCAGCATTGAGTCCAATACTCTATTCAATATATGTTAACGATATACCAATCTCACTTAATAACAACACTAAATTAGGACTCTTTGCGGATGATACCGCCTATTGGACTGTTGCCAGAGCATCAAAATCTCTAATAAAAAACTTACAAAAACCTGCTAAGACAATTTTGAATTGGTGCCGTGATTGGAAACTTGAACTTAATCCGAATAAAACTCAATTCATAATTTTCTATCCATCTGGAAGGGGTACCAGAAGAGACAAAAACAATTTCATCCGCATAAATAAAGCAAAAATCAATCCGGGGTCTACAGCAAAATATTTGGGAGTTACTCTTGACCAAAGATTAAACTTTAAAAAGCATATTCTAGAAAGAAAAAAGAAAGGACTTCAGACATTTTCGGCTCTAAAATCTATTCTGCTCTCTAACACTCCTTTTCGTATTAAAAATAGAATTTACCTCTCAATTTTAAGACCTGTTCTTACCTACGGACATGAACTGTTCAATTAAAATATAACAGTTGATCACTTCGAAAGATATGAAAGATATTGGCTCAGAGTCTCCAAAAGACAATGGAAAGCTGAAAAGGAAGAACTTTAAAGAGACATTACCTTCCCACCAATTTTAGAATATATGGAATCTTGCAAAGAGAGATATAAAAACTCTATTGAAAACAAAAAATTGCTAACATCAATTTCCCAGATCATCTATTGAACGTGACAGTTTTTCGTCATCAGATCACCTTACAGGAAATCTTAAACATCTAACTAACAAAATATACAGGGAACAAAGTAAAATAACAAAATACAAAAGAACAACTCTCAAGAATAAAAAACACGGAAGAGATGAGCCTGAGGCTGGATTTAAAAAAAAAACAAGCATGGGCTCTTATAAACAACAGTTCATTATATAATAATTTATTTACCACTAGCTTAACCTACTATCCTCAATAAATACCTTCGATCTTAACAACAAACAGACTTAAGACTACAATGAACGAAATTAGATTAAAGTAAATTTAATTTAGACTTAAATATTCGAAATTAACATTTTAGAATAACCTGTGCAGCTTTACAATAGGCTATAAATTGTTATTTTCCAACAAACAAATATTAAATAACCTGAGAACTCATATTTTTCAAATCAGTACACTTTGGTAGTTAAAGAGCTTATTAATAAACTAAATAGAACTAATTTGGTTGGTTTCAGGGCTGTTGTTGGTGCGGGTCTTTTGGTCCTGGCGCGGGGTCCGTTTCTCTCTCCTTTTCATTCTCAATATAGAAACACACTAACATAATTTTTAATTTCTAAGGACGAAAATGGCCTCTTATCGGCCAGAAGTCCGCCTGTAAGGCCCTGCGGGCCAAGGCAGTATATGTTTCAGTCAAACGGTGTTATGTTCATTAGATGGCCGTGATAGTGTGATACGATTACGCCTCGTTCAGTCATAATCTACACGCTGATTGTCTCCGAAGATCTCGTCTGTATTACTTAACAAGAGACTGATACCATCAAAAATCTCTACAAGTGGCTCGACTCAACTCTGGCAGTACTCATGAAAAGCAGATACATTTAACATCTCTGTCTTCTTTACTCCTTCAATAACTTACGTATGTTGGAGAAACAATCATTCTTGTTTGCTTCACTAAATTAATATTATTTACTATTTATGCTATGTTATGTATTGTGATTTCATAGATATATTATCAAACGCATTCCCTTCGTTCTCGTGCCATTAAATATAGACATTTCAGTATGAAAAGTCCATGATCAAAGTATATGCCATACACAGTTGAATTCTCATTTTTAATTTAATGAAATAATATTCGGTTACCTACTTCCATTAAGAGAAGATCGCTTGGTAGAATTGTATGAGTTTTCAGCTTCGCCCTTGTATAATTTTATACGTTATCGCTCTACCCGAACATACAGTTCTGCCAAGGCGACAATAGCTTGTCCGACAGTGTTATGTTACACCCACAAACATTAGCTGTAACAAATCTCTAAGTGTCTCTGGAAGGAAATTTATTCTAGAGTCAAGTGTAAGTTTCCATAATCGATGGGTGCTTGTCTGTTATTACTGACACAAATGATTTAATACGGTATCACTCTTGAGCAATCTTGCTTGTTTGTGGATTATCACTCTCTTTTGTACTTTGTCATCATTTTCTTATGTCTGACTTTTGTAGAAAGTTCGAAGTATGATTGAATCTCCTCCTTTCAACGTCACTATGTCGGGCAAAACCATTTCCTCAGCAATGAAAATGGAATCTCCATATTATTCCTTTCGATAGACATACGTGTAAGGTAAAGAATCATGGCTACCTAAAATTCCGGTACTTTTTCAATGAAGATCTAAAATATTATTTGTTCATCATCATTTCTTTCTAAATAATCATATATCACACAGCCTTCGGTGTGACAGAGGTAGTTATGTTTGCCAACAAATCACAGTAAATTGCACTTAAAAGAAGAAACACTTTTCACTTTTCTCTGCCGGATTTCCATCCTACTGCGTTTTCTAAAGAAAGAAGTTACTCTTATATTTTCCTGTATTTTCTTCGGGATGTTTGCCGTGATGGGTACAAGCGTTATGTTTTTGGAATCTGGGTTTTATAAAATTTCCAATACTCTAATTGTATAATGTATAATTTATTACTCTATGACAATTAGAACTTCCAAAGGGCTACTCATATTAAGGTTTTCTTTTTTTCTTCCAAATCCCGGGAATACGGAGCTGCACAAACACCGCCGTGAATCCGATTTTTTAAAAAGTTTATATTGCACATATTGTTGTTACTGTTGATTATTTGGTGTGTCATTGTTCAATGTATATGCCGGGATTTTATTTATGTCAAATGATGATTACCGGAGTCGCAACCTTACGACGTTTTATTTAAAAACACGCTTCTTCGCCACATTTTCTGATATTTTCATCTTCTTCCTCTAGAGATTGGGTACCATGAACACCAATGTTATCTGTTTAAATTTCTCATTCTATAAGCTTTACAACGATGTATCACTCGTAACTTTACGGTAATTAAGTGTTTCACTCAGTTGCGCCAATTGAATTGCAATGTTTTTCGAATTTCCTCGACAGCGTGTTGCGGCCATCTTGTAATCCACAACATTTTGATGCATTTGTGAAGGTCAGATTTTGGTACACTTTCTTTCTGTTATTCACTATATTCAGTTGAATCATAAATCGGTGAGAAACCTTTTGTTACAAATTTTTGGGGTTCGGATAGTTTTATCCGTAAATTGACTCGATTAGCAATTATTAACTAAATTTTGTTACTCTTTCTAAGTTTAGATTTTGTTGTTTCTTGTAAGTATGTGTTTTTGAATGTTAAGTGTGGGTATTTTCAATCCTTATTTCTTCAGTTTTAATCATCATTTGACAAAATGTTAGTTGATAGCTATTGTTATACAAGTTCTTATGTTTCTAAAATTTACTTTTAATGTGTTTCTAGACATTTTTCAACCCGTGACCGAAATGATCATAGTGCTACTAAAAAAACGTTTAAAATTTTAAGTTTTAGAAACGTAAGACTTTTACACATTATTCAAAACTTTTGTAAGACTATGATGCAATGAGTTTCTTGGTTTGAACCTATATTTGACTTGAATAAAAGTATCGTGTTGTGTACTTCAGTACGGGAGACATTATATCAGCTGAAGATACAAAAGGTTTAAAGTCACAAATTTAAATGAAAGTTATGTAGGTTTAAGAAGTGTGTACTTACCGTACTTCGAATTTTCTCAACACTAATTTCACATAGTTTTAAATAGTAAAACTGTTGCCCACAGTTCCCATCGTTTTAATTTCCCATAGTTCTCATTAATACTAGCCTAACCACTTTTTATCATTCCTAGGAAATAAGTTTTAAATGTTTTGAAATCTTTGTATATTTCACATATAATTTTTGCATAACTTTTCTTTGTTAGGTTATACAAAAGTTATGAAAATGAGATGTCAAATATGAAACAATGTTCAAACATGTGAAGGCCTTTTGTCTTAAGGGTAATAAAAAGTTTGTTAGGTCAGTATGGTTTAAAATCCATCAAATTTAAGAAATTGCTTTTTTACAGTATTTCAACATTCATTTTCAATACAAATTCTTAACTTTGTTAAATATTTGAAGAACTTCTTATGGCGCTCTATTAAGCTGTTAAACAGTTTATACAATTCCCTATTATATGACTGGTTTCTCAATGGATAGACTCAGTCTTTTAGTTTCTTTGTATTAAGCTGGAAAACATCAAAGCTGCCAACGTGCGCGTATGAGAAAACTAGCCAACTTTTCTGATAAACTTTCCTAATTGCTATTTGTTCTTTTCTTATGTAACTTAACCTCAACAGAACTGAATTGTACTGCTTGAACTAGTACTAGATTAGGTGCCGAGAAATTGATAACAAATCTCATAATAGCAAGGAAAGTATCAATTGATAGTGTTTTATTATTGGCTTAAACTTAACGTAGCTAACATATTTAAAATAATCAGATTGCGTTTTCCAGTTCAATCAACTATGTGGGTTACTTTTATTAAACTTTGGAATCTTAATTCGAACACTAAATCAGATCTCAAAATGATAATTGTATATACAACAGCATCAATCTAACAAAATCTAGCATTCATTTAGATACATTTTATATGTTCATTTACTTTGACAATATTTGTCCTTACAAGTTCTACTTACATTTGAGTGCGTAATCAGATAACCATAATCTCGATTCCTTTAATATATAAATGCATTCTATTAGAAGCAGCATCCCAAAACATAAATCTTTACCTAGATTTAAACTTCTGAAACAAAACTTGTTTATAAAACAAAATACGATTCCATTCTCTAGAACAAAGAACCAATGTCATCAAAAGTATGTTGCATTGTACTGAAATCTTTAGACAATAGTTTCTGATTCAAAATCTTTAGATTGTGTTATTTTAATTACCAATTTCCTTATACCATTTTCAATTGATTACCTTTCTAATTACCCACTAAAAAGTTGATAATGCTTATTCACGCCTAACCAAAATATCACAGCTGAATCGGAGAGCCATCGATTTAACGTATATCGAAATATGAAGCATTTCATATGGTTCATATAACAAAATCTGTGAAAATTGAATATTGTTTTGACAAAAATAATTGGAAGTCAAAAATCGTTTACATAACAAATTTATTGGAAAATGACATATCAATCATAATTAAAAATATAACATTGTATATAACATTGTTTTTAGCTTGGTATTTTGACATTAAAGAATATCCGTAGATTGATCGGTCGGCATAATGAAATACCGAACAGTATTATCAGGGAATAATGTTAATATTTACTGAACGGAACGAATTTGGTGTAATAGTGGTTGCTTTATTCCAGTAACGGATGGATTATAGTGAACGATACTATGGCTACCATCCATCACACTACATTAATCTGGCAGCAGTAAATTGAAAGGAAGAAGAGAAGGAAAGCCAGATAGAGAAGATGAAAGGGAGAAACCTAAAGTAAGTATTAAAGTAACATGAGGTTCAATATGCGGTCTTTAATGATATTCTTATAAGTCTCCGGACCACTCATGTTCGCAAAAGCCAGCCAGGAGATCAAGTCATTTTTTATCTGTTTTAATAACTTTAGCAACTTCAATTAGAAGAAGGCAGCGTTTCAAGATAGGTGCACCAGGAAGTTTCAACAGGATGAAGTACACACCAATTTGTGATTATCGTCCGTTCTTATTTTAACAACTTTACAGGTATGTGTATGGGTAGAGCCTCAAAAAAACTATTGGGCTGACGCTCTCCCGGACTTAAACTGGTGTTTCATTAAATCCAAGGAGATTATAAATCGGCTTAGTAACGTTATTGACATAAATACTCCAGACAGATAGACAATGGAATGTTTATCATGCAACATTGAGACCGTTTTCCTGGTGGTAACAAAAGTCTCTGAACGAAAGAAACATCATGTCCAATTTGCACCTAGGAAAAGCATTCAGCATGCAAATTTGCATGCATTTTTGCAACTGTCGCTAGTCTCTGATGATTTCATAATGGCTGTGCGCAAACATCCTTTATTTTTACAAATTGTGCTGAGAACAAATAATGTAATTCATTAAGACAGTCAATGTTTTGTCAGTATAGTGCTAGTTTCTAGCTGTTGCTTTTATTTTCGTTTTCTTTATGCATTTTTAAAAAGTCAGTTTAATGAGTTCAATGTCTGAAAAAGAGTGTTATGCGTCCGTAGACTAGGCGACGATTCATTAGTTGAAAACACGCAGAACCGCCATAAAGAAAGTAGGCACAAGTTCCAGTAATGTATGTATCTAGCATCAAGAAACAAAAGGAAAGTTTGAAGCGCTATTTTGCTATGAGATGAGTGATTAATCCGAATTGTGGAAAGCGATTGTCGTACAGACTAGCGCATGGTTACTTGCGGATTTCGAAAACAACAAATTATTGAATAAAGGTGGAAAAAAGTAATTAGTTTTTCGTATAGCTAAACAATAAAAAGTATATCATTTTATAAATGCAATTAAATTCTGCCTTCAGAAAATAAACGTCCTGAGCCACAGATGGCTAAAGGTCATATATTAATTCAAATTCAATTTAAAATTTAGTAATTGACATCTTTTTTCGATTCTGTAATTCCAGATAAAGTTTTTTAAGGTTTATATATTTATAAAAAAATGTCAATAGTTATTCTGAATGTTTGTAAATCTCAACGCACTTTCGGGGGATATGTTCAACAAAATATTTTCATTGAAGATTATAAAGAATGTTTAAGTGATTCCTATAAGTCTTGCCACGAAGTAATTTTGAGGTTACATGTTGGGAACTTTTGATTTAAATATTATCTAGACTTCTGATTTTGTTATGTGTTATGTTGGCTAAGCAATCGATTTAGCATATGTGAATAGTTCTTGAAAGCAAATATATTCTTAATATTACTTTCAGATATTTGATGGACATTAAAACAAAAGGACTAATATTAGTTTTGTTGTGAAATCTAAATAAAATATTAAGGATAAATCTGGAAGCTGTTTGTATTTTAACATTGAAACCGAGATCAGCAAACTTTCGTACATTGGTTCGATAACGGTTGAACGTAGTTTTATACGAGGGAATAGGTTTCTTTGAAGCATTAAAGTGTTATCTTTTGTAATCTAAGATGTCTTAGTAGCCAAGAAAGTTGCATTGGGAGATACTCTAGATGTTACTTGTCCAAGTCAATATTTACTTTCGGTCACCTACTATCTGGAACAATTAAATACATAAACATATCTCATAAAGATAGGACCCAAAGTACAGAGAATACATATATAATATAATTATAATATAACTTGGGAATTCTTACAGCATAAAAAAGTGAAAGAGAACAATTCTGCAACTTTAGTCTACAATAGCCTAATACCAATAAATAACCAGCTAACTCTATGGCTTACGGAACTCACCAGTTCATCGCCCCAGTTACAAACGTTAATCATTCGATTCTATCCTGGACTAATCGAATACTAATAGTAACTACAACAGCAAGATATCCGAATACTAAAAGCTCAGAACACAATAGTGAATTCGATGATTAATTAAAATTAGTTAATATAAACGTACTTACTGAGAGCAATCATGAACAGAAAAAATTCATTTACTTTTGAGTAGTACGGTGTATACTAACAAGGAAGCTGCTTTACTTTTTCCATAACAGTCTTGCATTTAATAAATTGATATTCATTTCTTTTGTAAACCACGAGTTGTGGTACTTTGAACAAGGAAACAAAATCCTGAGAATCTTAAATGTTAGAAACGTTTAATAAGACATTTTATATTTATTCTAGTCAGAAGTAACGCTTCAAGCTGATAGGTAATGGCGGTAAGAGGCTTACGTTTTTCTGCTGTTCGGCTTCCGGAGTTGTAGTTGGGAATAATAATGATGTGGTGCTTGATTAGAAATTGCATGGATGAATAGAAAAAAGAATTCACTTTAAAATTTGAATTAACTAAAAATATTCAACATCTCCCGTAATTCCTCATGAACTAACGTTAAAAACACTCACAATCGGAAATAATTCCTAGGCCTTAGCTAAAGTTGCACAAAGACCTTGAAAATTAAATTCAAATTCAAATAATTCCTGCTGCTGTACATCAATATAAGGTCAGCCCGGTTATTTAGCATCACTTTTGGGTACAAATTCAAGTTATTTTTTTGTCATTTGCATCTACTTCATTAGTTTGAATTAGGTAATACTGGTTGGTTGAATTATATAACAATAGGTTAATGACGGACGTTATCGGCAAATGATTTATTCGATTCATACTATTGCAAGGGTTAACAAAAGGTTCATAAGCTCCAGTGGTTATCATCACAGTGTGCTTTGTAAAATCATAATATACCGTATGATACAATAAGCTGCAATTAACAAGTTCATAGTGGTTCCCTGCTACTCGCAGGTAGTTTAAAAAACTGAAAGCTTCATAACTCGACAAGAGGTTTCTGCTGTACACAACAGAGAAATCTGTCGATTTGCAAAAAATTCGATCTTCTAATGATCCTGTGTTTTGTTACTCTATTCTTTCGCACCGAATGGTTGCAAAAGATTCCTCTACTAAAATCTCCACTTGTAGTACACTAAGTTTTACGAGGCGTGAGAAACATACCATATTCAACACACACGAAAAAAAAAAAAAAGAAAAAGAGGCCGTGCTATGGTGGTGTAAGGAACTTCATATCCAACTGGAAGCCGGATTCTTGTTCCCGTCGCTGGAGCTATCAGCTTTCCCTTTTTAATTTTAACCTGTATTTTATTTCCAGTTTCTTTCTCAGTGAACGACATTACAAAGCACATTATCATAATGGGTCTTTTTAAGATTAAGATAATATCTATATTGCTCTTTCTATCCTAGTATTATAATAATTCATGGATAGTTTCTAGTTTTCTTGCCTCTAAATGATTAAGTTAATTAAGAATATATTTGATTATGTTAAAATGCACATTGAAACAATTATCTGACACCACCTTTCTTTAAAAAGTTGTTTAAATGGGGCAGCCGAAATTACATTCAGTTTTACATTAGCCATATCTGTAGTTTCGGTAGATCGTTTTAATTGTATTATCCCTAAACTGGATTTGGCGCTTTGGAGGTGTCGGTCGAAATGTCTTCTCATTTATTATACCACACTTCATTATCTTACTTACATTATAAGTTCAGTGACACGTACTGTGCCTGTACTTGGGTAGCGATATTATTCTTTAACACTTGTGCATAACGATCACTGTTTAATTTACTACAAAGTAAAGAACTGATAGTCAAGTGTGAATAATAATTCAGATCCAGATTTTCGTTCGGTTTTGCCTAACATTTCTAGTACAATATCATGATTAACTAAAGGTAAGCAACAAGTTATTGCCGTTTTTGACGTTCCATTAATCATGCGCTCACAGAGAGGAAACGAAATTACGCACGTGGCTGCCAAGCGATCGGGAGTTAGTCTGACCATCAACCTTCTGCAATGCAGGCACGGTCCTCACACACAGCAGTCATAGTTCGTCCAGTGTAAAAGAGAAATGGAGATATTGAAGCAGCTTGTTCTTGTGTGTTTGTTGTATGACTTTAAAGTGGGCCTGTCAGCTGCCGCATCAAGTCACCGCATATGTCAAGCATTTGGTGAGAATGCCGTGAACGAACGCACCGCCAGGCATTGGTTCCAGAAATTCCGATCGGGAGATGTGAGCCTTGCTGATGAACCTCGCAGTGGACGACCACATGTGTTGGATGACGAGGCCCTAAAAGCAGCCGAGGAGGACAGTGACCTAACTTGCAGAAAGATTCTATGTTTCCGCTGAAATAATCAGACCTGCATGCGATATAGAAGTCATACAGGTTAAGCAAGTAGGTACCCCACACATTGTCGGCAGCCAACAAGGAACAACGGGTGACAGTCTGTTTGTCCTTGCTCATTCGGCACCTGAACACACCCATATTTTATCGTTTGCTCACTGGTGATGAAACGTGAGTCCACTATGACACTCCCAAGCGTGCCAAACATTAGTTTTCGCCACCTGACCCTGTTCCTCACACCTCAAGACCACCTCTGCACCCAAGAAAAGCTATGCTCTCTAAGACCGAGTTGTCGCCAAGTGGTGCATTACGAGCTCCTCCCACCTGGTCAGACCTCTACTCACAGCAGTTACAAAGGGTACACCGTGGATTGTGGCAGATTGAGCTCGGCATTGGTGAATGGCAAAGGTGTGCTGGTCCTCCACGACAATGCCAAGCCACATGTGGCAAAGAAGACCCGGAAGACCTTCAGCAACTTGGCTGGGAGACACTGTGGCACGCACCATATTCACCGGAACTTGTGTCAACATATTACCACATGTTTCACTCCCTCGACAACCACCTCCGTGGGAGATCCTTCGCCAATGAGGCAGACCTGCGGAACGCACTCACCGACTTCTTTGCCTCGAAGACCGCCGACTTTTATCACCAGGGTATTGTGCAGCTGCAGGAACGTTGGCAAAAGATGTTGGATGCTGATGAAACACTTCGAAACCTAAAGGTACTTACCGTCCACCGTATTGCTCTTTGTTTATCACTCTAGATCGGAGAAAACTTCTTTGGTTACCTTGTACGGGTACCAAGCAAGAAATATAATTAGTTTTTAAATTTTAAAGTTGCTTACCTAAACAAAAACCCTTTATATGGCAAAATGTGTTGACCTTCAGTAATCTTATTTACCACTTCAAACTTAATTATAAAATTTTATCTTCAACTTTATTTTAAAATATATACGAGACATATTGTTTTAAATAGAAGTTACACAGCCTCAGAAAATTTAAATCAACATTTGCGGCTATTGTAAAAGACAAAGTGGATGGTAGGCACTTGAGATTACAAGGTATTTGTCCGATCCAGATAGAAAAAAGTGTCTTCTTCCCCGCCTTCTTCTCTCATCCCTTTCTCATTTCACAAAACTCTTTTCCCTGACACCGCTTGCCGCTACCTCTGTTTCTTTTTTGGGTGACAAAGTGCCACATGATGGGTTAGAAGCAAGAGATAATTGGGGGCGCGTTGGGCGATAGGGGATGGAGTAACAGAAGCCTATTCCAACTAATTAGTACGTAAATCATTGTCTAAGGGTTTACCGGAAGGGAGATACTATGGGAGACAAGATTCTTAATAGCTAAAAACAGTATGAGACACACAAACACAGAAAGAGAGAGAAAGACAAAGACAGAGAGAGAGAGAGAGAGAGAGAGAGAGACGCAACTATACCGTATAGGAAGAAGAAGAACTATTGAGCAAGGGGTTTGTTGGGGGTAGACGCATTCGGATCAGATGAGCTATATATATTAGTGCATCTGCTTGAGGCTGCGAGGGGAATGGATTGCGACGAACCCTGACACACGTGTTTTGTTGCTTGTTGAACTCCCTTTTCCCTCCTCATGTTTTTGCTCCCTCTTCTTTACCCCCTTGAGACCCCTTTTACACAAATTGGCTCATTTGTCGTCAATTAACCGATCTAACGTCCTGTGCGAATTTTCTCCCCACTCACCAATTTCAGGTCTTCGAGTCGATTAAGAAGTGATTAATATGTCCAGAAGTGTTAGCCACTGTTAGATTTATGATACTAAATTGCCATCCTCTCAGTATATTTTACTTGGCACCTACTACTACTACTATTACTACTACTACTACTGCTGCTGCTGCTACTAACCTATTACTAGGAGTAGTAGTAGTAATACTGACATAAGCATCACTAAACTATAAATATTTGCAAACAAATATTGCAGCCGCTTCATAAAACAGCTCTATACGAGACATGCATAAATATCGTATATACAGAAGATACTGGATATTGTCTACTCGTGATTGTGACTCCGGGGTAAAATTTTTCTAACGCTATTTCCTTTGCTATTCATCGTGTTTCTCGTCTAACATTCTTGGAAACTTTTCCGATATTCTTTCTCCTTAATGATACCAACCATGGCAGTAACGTCGTTGTCATTTTTTTTGATGATTTCGTTTTTTTTTTAGAATACAAGAAGATGTATCATGTCACCAATGTAGATAAATAAGCTGGATTGGAAACCACATGCATGCTACAATTAAGCCAGAATTTTTAACAATTTACGCTTCCTGATCTCGCAAATTCGTTAGTGTCTTTTAAATTTTGGAAGTCTTGGCAAATTTTTTAGTCTCCACCTCTTGTAAAACTTTGGTCAAATTATTTTCTGTGGGTCATTTTAGTACATTTAACTTCAATACGTCAGAATTACATGAGTGCAGTGGTTGTTAAATTCACAAATATCCGTGCCCGAGGGAAAATTAGAACCCGCAATCTCGGAGATGTTGACCTAACGCCTCAGACCACATGATAATCAAGGTCAGCATCCTTTTTGGTGTCTCTCCTTTGGTGTCATTTGTTGTACACATCATTACTAACATAAGAGAAAAACACCAGGATTAAATAATATACTTATTTTCTTAAAGGATAATAATTTACTTTAAAAGTTTTACCTGAGATAAATTTCAGGTGCTTGTATAACCTGTGGCACTGGCAACAGGATTAAAAGTTGCATGCACCGCACTGCTGTCAGAATTCAACAATCGTAACTATCAGGCCGAATGAACTATGACTCTCTTTGCATTAAAGCGTTCCAATAACAGTTGTAAGTTTTCACTATTCATGCATTTTTTATCTTTAATAAACAACATAGGTTCTCTAAATTCTAAAATAGATATTTAAATGACTGCCACACAAATGATGAACTGTTCTTTTGGTTCTATTTAAATGAGTCCCTACGTTCTTCCCTAATTATGAATTTGAATACCACGCAGATTGTGAATGGCCGTGAGCAGCATTCTCTCTCTCTCCTCTTAGCAGAAAGCTATTTCTGCTATAATTAGAAAACGCGGAGTCTCCTGATTCTTTTAAGCGATAAGTCTTGTATGTAACTATGAAGATAATAAAGAAAGAGGGGACATGGAAGGAAGGGATAGAAGGATGCGGAAAGGAACAAGAGAGGAAGAAGATACGCATAGCTAGATGAGAGAAAGATCGCAAGCAAGAGATTCGAAAGTCAAAAGATATTATGGTAATCAAGAATCGGTTATCTTAAGTCAAAATGAAACCTTAAAGAATTGACAATATCTTATCTTCTTACCTGAAGGAAATAAATCAAGAAAGAAAAAGAAATAATGATAATTGGAGACCATATTACAAATCATTTTGTATACTTATATGTATTGTGCGCATTGAGATTAAGCAAATATCCAAGATAAATGTTTTGTTCATTACCTTACGTAAAATTAAATTACATAAGTATTAAATAAATGTTTTTCTCAATTGTTCGGAGGAATTAGAATGCCAACAATGGAAACTAAACCGAAAGGGAAAAAGAATCTTTCTCATCCAGGATGGAATTTACTCAAATAGCGCTGAAGATTAAGTTAACCAAAATGGAAAATTGTCAACCAATAGTGGCTAAGTGGGACACACGATTGCCAACAACTTACCAATGTTGTACTAACTGGGTAATGACTATCATCATTTCTAAGTAAGTTATGAATTAGAACGAATAATTTATCTTTCTTCAGCAAGAGCGAAGTGCAGTGTTAACAGAGTTGACACGGGTTTAGAGCAAGTGCGATAAACTGCATTAAAAACACGTAGTTGGCACAAATAGTTGTAATTTATAACGTTGCGATTTGCCGTTGTTCTTAACCTGTGCTCTTAACTGCAATATTCCAAAAAAATATATTTGAAGTTCGTGAAGATTGAAAGTGAAATCTATAGACTAGTCCAGTAATAGATAGAAGCCAATTAATGAAAAAAAATGGCCGCCGTTTCTAGTTCTGTGATTGGCTGTTGCTGTTTACATAACGAGATAACGAGAGGGCACTTGCTGACCTTATGTTATCATGTTTATTTAATAAGATTAGGAATATTCATTTAGAAGATAAAAGTCATAAGTTAACTTATAATGTTTACATATTGGGTTTATGAGAGGGCACTTGCTGACCTTATGTTATCATGTTTATATATTTTATTTTAACTTCCTTATCTTCTGATGTTTGAGGAAAGTGGACGATAGAGAACGTTTGTAATTTTTCTCTCTTCGTATCTTATTTAATTTAAGAGTGATATAATTTATTCAGTGAAAATTCAAAGGGTGAGAGAGGATGAATTATTTTAATTTTAGACATGATTGGGTGGACCAAGGATCAAAGCCTCAATCACCAGGGAAAATCTCAGACATACTCTAATAAATCGATCACTGAATATGGGAGAGGACGAATTATTTTAATTTTAGACACGATTGGGCGAACTGAGGATGAAATTTTGATGCAACAGAGAAAATCCCTGGCATCTCCTATGAAAAGTGAATACTGAAATTTTATCCCTAATGGCCATGATTTTCAGAATTAATAACCGGGGATGAAATCCTCATGCACCAGGGAAAATCCTCGGCATCCCCTGATATATTGAACACTGAATCTTTGGATAGAAATGCTACGAGTGGTTCAGTTACTTGAGGTTATTGTATGTTGTACTGTTTGATAACAGTTGTATATGGTATTTTTAACCTTATGTTTGATGGCGATATCATCATCATACAACACTAGTTCAGTTACGAAGTGGATGGTGAGGGGGTCGCGGTCTGGATGTAGATGACGTATTTGGTCACTACATAAGGACTGTCGCATATGTAAGTATCAGCTCACTACATAAGTACGGTCGGGCCCCGGTTTCTGTTATAGGATCATAGATGATTGTGTAACCGGCATGGTATTGGTAACGTTATGAGGTGACCGTGGCTCAGTTACTTAAGGTTATTGTATATTGTATTGTTTGATAACAGTTGTATGTGGTATTATTGACCTTATGTCTGACGGCGACAACATGATCAGACAGCCCTAGCTCAGTTATGAAGCGGATGGTAACATCGTCAAGCGTCATTAACCCAGTTAGATTTGTTTTATATGGTTTTAGCACTAACTTAATGAAAAGTTCCCAATGTTTATTGTCTGTTAACACGTAGTAAGGTATGGGATGATGTTAAGTTAATATAACTTTCTCTTAGAGATTAATAGTGATTCATATTTTACACAGAATATAATCTAATTGTAAGTTCATAAATATAAAAGAAGAAGAGTGACAATTTTATTTTGTTTGCATCAAATATTCTTTAGAAAAGGATGAGAGAGTGTTGGAAACACATTTTATTACAATTTAACTGAATGTGTAGAATAGTATAGTTATGATCATTACAAGGGACAGTCAAACACCAAAGACATTACCGCGACAACACCAAGCATTGTTGAATCAATTCTTTTTTTATATCATTGTTATCCTCCAAAAACTACTTAACAACCACCCCTGCTCCTGGTAGAATCTCAAACATATTTATCAAAATCCTTCACAACGAAAATGTCGTTTTGGCTGAATCGTGCGTCAACATCACTGAACTAAAATCTTCGGTTCCACTAAACACGGAACCTTTGCACCGCTTCGTCAGCCTCGGATATATACCTGATTGGAAGCTCTGTGTTTCTTATTCTGATTCAAATTGTTCTTCGGGTTTACATTTCGAATCTGATCAAGGTGCACTGTTCGAGATGTTTCATTCATATCTACCTCCACCAATGTGCTTACAATATGTCTCTTGACTATAGCTGTCTTACAGGGTATTTTGCACTTCGCAATAATTGGTAATTTTTGTACTGTAATAGTGTGAACTGTCGTCTTAGAATTGCGTAACTCTCGTTCTAAGTTAAGGTTTTTGAATAAGGTATACGACAATATGTTCGCAGCTGCTCCCGTGTCCACTTCCAAATCCACTATTTGACATTTTATTATAAGTTTAACCATACACGGAACCACCTGTATGTTATTTATATTAGTAATGGAGTCCATCATTGTGTTGATCTTATTCAAGCAACGATTTTTACCTCAACACATCGTTATTAGGCCGCTAATCATTAACTTTATTCTTTCTTTCTTATTATAGTGCGTAGTTCCATTAGCCACTTGAAATAACGATCGGCAACTAGTTATTGTTTGGGTGAAATTTATTGCACTATTGTTAATCGGCCTCGGTGGCTTCAAATGTACTCGTCGCCATTGTTAGTATTAGTAAAGTACGGTAAGTTGTATGTACTATTTAATTAATGATAGCCGATATGCATTGTCCCTATATCTTTATTTGTGTTTACATATAGTATATGATCATTATAAGGGGCAGTCAAACACCAAAGAGATTACCGCGACAACACCAAGCATTATTGAATCAATCTTTTTTATATCATTGTTACCCTCCACGAACTACCTAACAATCACGTGATAGGAATAGTGAGAAAAGAGTAAAAGATCATAATGTTCGGAAATGCCAATTTCATTTATTTCTTTTGGTTCAGCAGCATCAAAGAGAAATTGTTAAGCAAGTGTTGGTGAACCTGCCAAAAAAAAAAGTACTCCAACAGTGCTGCTCAACCGTGAGCCATATTTTGTCGAATATTCTGTGTTGCATATGTGAGTATATGGCTGAATATGGTTAATTGAATTTGAAAGTTCAAGACGTTACTGAGTACGTACTAGAGGTTTTCAATAATATAGTGCTTCAAGTTGCGTTTGTCAATACAGTAAAAGTGGATAATATTACAGTGGTGAATAAAAGTACTATAATCAAATTTATTATTTATTGTAAAAAAATTCTTATCTTGTAGTTTCTTCAATGTAAAAATTGGAAACACGTGGTGGATGAATGTTACTCCGCTTTATAGAGAAACATGTATCTAAAATAAGGTATTTTAGCATCTTTACTCTTACGTGTGGATATACTTTAAGCCCTTCTTTGTAATGAGTGGTGTAGTGAACGCCATTTACTAGTTGAACATTTTCTATTTAATGGCTTAATGTTAACTAAAAAAGCAGTTGAAAGTAGTCAGTATTATTTCCCTTGTAAAGTTCAACTAATTTTACCCTTAAGATTTGGTTCTTCTTGGATCGAATTGTAAAGTTAACCTGAAATTTGTAGGTTACATACTTTTACGTCGTTGTTGGTTAAACTTTAAACCAATGAAAGGAGTAACGCCAATTTTATTTTACTCAGTATGACGCCATGTTTGTTTTGTTAAGAACGGAGTACGACGTATATGTAGAACATAGTTACAATTGAAAGGGAGAAAGTCATTAAGTGGCTAGATCCAGGGACTTCGTCCTTTTTTCTCCTTCCCGGAATACTGACGGAAGTTAGGTTACATAAGATGATCAACCACACATTCAAAATTTATCAGATCAACGTATTCAGTGTGTGTTTGACATTGTAAAATAAACCCGTTACGTAGAATGTCAAGTATTTGCACAGTGAACTGTTGTATGTCATTTCGTAACAATACAAAGTACTTGAGTAGTAATACACGAACAATGTTTAAATCCGAAAATGGACGCTGCTGAGCTTCATCTATTTTTTGTTGAACCTTTTCATCCAGTTTTGGTTGAACGTTTACACCTGGGAAAAATCACAATTAGGATGAAAGTTAATCCCACAGGAAGATAAATCCTTATCTCATACTGATGACCATTTAATCGTAAGAGATAAACGTTTATCTTCCTGAGGGTTAACATTAATTTTAATTGGAGATTTTCTTGCGGTTAAACGTTCAACCAAAAAGTGGAGGAAGGTCATGTCTACAATTATAATGGTGTTGTTTCTGAGGAACATATCTGGTATCACCTGTTTCTCTTCCTAGATGTAGTTTTTCAGAAACTGGTTAGGGATTTACATATAAGGACATATTCTTCTGAAATATATAGTGCTCTTGTTTACAATGAAACTGATGTTTATAATCGTTCTCTGAGTCACTAAGCCTGGAACTGAACACAATTTAATTCGAAGCATAAGACGCTGTACTATATTGTTAACTGAATTATTGTTTCTCTTTGAATGGTGAAACATTATTTTGCATGCGCCATTTTAGTAACTCTTGACTTCGGCCCATCAAGATTATATGAGTCAAAAATTAAAAAAAAAAAATGAACTCTCTCTTACACACCACATGCACTATAGGTATGATGGTAAAAAATGTTCAAGTTTGCGACTGTTACAAAAAAATAGTTAATGTTAGATGTTATGCTAGCTTATCAGCTGTAGTTGCGCCGACTCGGTTTAAAGCAACATCCGCGTTTGACTTCTTTTCGCCCGGTACAAAAAGTTTCCGTTGTCAGTTAGAATTTGTTAAACGGTCGGCGGTTGGCCTTTCGTAAACAATTAGCAAGTGATGGTAAGCACTTGGCTAATTGTTAGCGACACGTGTTTGAATTCGACCAGTATAATTTCTGTATGTTTAGGTATTATATTACTAAATTATTATTATTATTATCTTAAATCGTCTATATTTTTCGTTTCATGTTAATTATTTGGCGCTACGTCAAACATATAATGTTATGGTTTCAAATCCAGACTGAGGCATACATATTTTTAATCGTATGAACTATTGTAATGGAACAGAAAAAAGATTTAAACCAAATCTCAATTTTTATCTTAGACTATTGGCCGGTAAGGCACCGACTTCAAGAGCTCGGGTTCAAATCCCGCCTTTGGCAAGGAAATGCCTATTTTTCAATTTAAATTTAAAAAAAATGTGAAATCAACTTCCTGCTGACAATTTCCATTAGAAAACATGTTCCCCCTGAGCATCACAGATGTAAAACAACTTGTTTCCCCTCCCCTGAGCAGCACAGCTGCGATACAACAAAACCGTCCGCGTCGCCCTAATCACCGCATCTGCGAACTTTCTAAAAAGTTTATGAAATTTCTTATCACAGCCATATATCTTTATAAATCACAGCCATATTCAATCCACTAGTGGATGAGGCCTCTCTTCGAAAGGAGGAGTTGGTCTACTGATCCCACGTTGACCAGACGGGTTGATATATATATATATATATATATATGCCGTCCAAGTTTGTGATAACTGTCAAGTAAAATATTTTCAATATCATCACTTCCGGTCTAAGTCAAAGTTGCCTAAGAGCCATAAATAAATTTCAGTCCGCTGCAGTACAGAAATATACACAAATTTAACTGGTATAAAATAATGGAAGCCAATACAAAACTTTCAAATACGTAAGAAACAAATCTTCTACATTTGTTTGAGTCAAAAC
>JAGDQP010000055.1:83777-95605 GCA_022664845.1 Lepisma saccharinum
AGATTAAAGATATAAGAAATGAAGTAAATCCAGTAAAATATTTATGTTTGTTTCTGTCTCGTATTTTTATAGTCGAGGAAACAGGCAAAAACTTGATATGTTGCACATTGTTGTGCAATATTTTATATTTTTGTGTCTGAAAGTAGTACCCAAAGTTTCTTTAAAGTTCTTAGAAAATATTCTTCTTCACAAAAGAGCATCTAAAAGGTAAAGCTATATCGCCCTTTGAGATCGCAGACGCCATGAACTGCCTGAGAAATGTGGAGGTAGCGCTCCACATTTTCTTGACCTATGGTACAAACAGGTGTTGAGGTGAGTTCTGGGGATAACCGGCTTTACCTTCCCAAGGTGTCTAACAATATCAAGTATTAGTATTCAGTTTCATAAGAGACTGAGTGAACCTCACAGCGCCAGGCATAAATCCCACTGGAAAAAATCTCCAGTGTCCTGTCCGGGATTTCAACATGGGCTGCACCATTCGTAGTCATATTTTATTATTTTAACGTATATTGTTTTAGCGTAATAGGTATACAAAACGTATACGATGCAATTAAAAGTGTATATTCCAGCAAAAATTTAAAACAAACTATATTAATCACTTAAAATATGTGTTCTCTCATGCTTTGGGTCCATCCTTCCTCATGTGATGTTCGTCATCTTATGCACAAACACCATATAAATTAAAATTGCCAAGGAATACCACTGTTTCCTCCCAATTATTTTATTCCATTGCTAATAAAGAATGTGAAAAATTGTGATCATTTAAATAATCATTCTACATGAGTCTCAGATGCCTAAAGACCATAAACAACAATATTTCGGTAGCAAGTCATCATTCCACTTTATATTGTGTTACCCCATCTCTGCTTGAGTGTAAGTTACCTAAAGGCCATAAATAAATATTATTTCGGTAGCAAGTCATCATTCCACTTTATACTGTGTTACCCGATCTCGACCTGAGTCTGAGATGCCTAAAGGCCATAAGCGAACAATATTTCGCTAGCAAGTCATTATTCAACTTTTTAATGATCCTATTTTTAAGTGAACTCTCCAATGTTTACTTTAGTAATCCTGCACCACATTTACAAGTCAAATAATATTTACAAATTAGACCAAAAATTCAGTTATTATCACAAATGTCAAATTTGATTTCTACCTAATAAAATAATAAAGACCGCCGTAAATGTGAAATAATGAATAGCCTGAACCAAATTTGCGAAAAGGTGTTAAAAGTAAATTTGAAATCCAAAGTATTTAAGAAACACACCTAATTTCACAGCTGATCGTTCTGACTGGTCCTCCAATGTGTCGATCAATAATAATTATCTTAAAAAATAAAATTATAGTCTTAGTATCTACATATGGGTCTTATTTCGAGGTAACATAAAATCGTTGTTTGAAAAATCAAGTTTGGATTCTACTTACGGGCTCTGAGCGAATTCTGAGCGTATTTTCACTTATGGGAGTCTACCATAAATTGATATTTTTGTGCCTCATACTAGTGGAATTGTTTAATATTTTAAAAATAAAATTGGTCGCCTTAATATATTCCCAATCTCTTAAAAACAAGTATTTACGATGGTTTTCCAACAAATGTATAACAAATATACAAGAAGTATATTTCCCCATTTCTACTTAAATTCTTGGCTTTCCAGGGACCTCTGCCGAAATCTTTAATTTCAGGACTACAAAATGTAGTCTTTCACTTGTATTGAGAGACTATTAATCTTTCACAGTACTCCAACTCAAATATTCTTAGTTCCGGTTCAATCAAATTTCAGCCAAAATTCAACACATCTCACGTTTGACTTCTGTTGCTGATCATTAGTCTAATTCCAAATGGGACATATCACTGTAGTTTCATGCTAAAGTGAACGTTTCACATTGTAAAGGGCAATTAGCCCTAGAAATTAATGTAATTTAAAGAGATAAAAAGTATATTATATTTCAATTCTTCAGTCTCAAATTAGACATTACCGGTGCTGACGTCTAATTTTAGCAGAGTTTGAGTATACAGCAAAACACAATCTGTATTATCATGGAATTACTCAAGTTCCTTCCAATATTCTCTCAAACCCTCTACCTTATTCCGACTTCAGTTCTATATGTCATAATCAAGATACACAGTTCAATTCACTCAAATATGCTGGGTTCGAATCCTGCAGACGAATATTCCGATAAAGATAAACGAAATTTAATTATAAAAACATTAAACATGTTCCGATAAAACATTAAAAATTATACTGAAAGAAGCAATGCCGGATTCCAATCCCGACTGCGGTATAAATATTTCTCATTCATTGTAACTATAATGTGATGCAGGGGCCATTGTATACAAAATTTTATTCAAGATGCTAATGATAAGTATAACTTAAATAAAAAATCTAATTATATTTCCACAGATGCAGTAATCTTGTAACACGACGTTCAAGTTGCAGATATACTCCAAACAGAATTAAAACGAAAGTTATTTAATCACTTCTCAAACAGACAACTGGTGAAATATTAAAGCCGTTCAAACTATTTATATAATTGTAAATTCTTTCCAGAATTTTCGTTGGCGTCGCTCAACGAAAAACTAAAGATCTCCCCAAAGCATTCCAATTTCATTATCTTTCAAAAGCTTTCCGCAAACCATAGCATGCCTCCTAGCGGCCTTAAATTCCTGCCTACTTCAGAACTTGTGATACAGAAGAAAAAGAACAAAATGAAAGACACCGTTACATTTGAAAAACATGTTTCTATCATCGTGTAACAAATATCAAATTAGCAGGTTCGCATAATATACAGTATACAATCAAAAATGTGGCTTTCATTTTTCAAAAGCATTTATAGCCGCTTTTTCACATTTTCTTCTCTTTTAGCCCGTCCTGTCGAAATCAATTGCTGGCAATAAAGCACTTAGAACTTGATTACAATAAATACAATACTCAAAATTTTCTAAAGGGGTACTCTTTATTCTTCTACTGCTTCTTACCACTAATTACTTCTGTTTCTGAGCTGGCTTGTAATAAACCGTATATTTGTTATTTTTCATTCTTTAGATTTATCTGTCGTACAAGTAACAAAATACCATAAGATGGACAAGTTGATAATTAAAGTTGATAATTAATCCTTCTCTTCGGGTGAGTCCCTAAGGCGACTCAGACAAGCATACGTTTGAGGTTCCGTTATAAAGCTTAAAAGCAAAATTTCAAAGTGGTATGAATACTCATAATACACCTATAAATATATTTTCAATGTCTTGTCATAACGACTCTTCTAATTTATTGCCGTATTCAATACAGGTCCATCTCAAACGAGTATTTTCAAACGTCGTCAGGTTGACTCTTCAAAAGAAAAATTGTACGGTTCTTTTTGTCATCAATATAGTTTATTACATAGCGGCTAAAATCAATTCAACACAGAGAGGTTATAAACTAGGGTTCTTTGACCATTACCTGTGATCTATAGGCAGGTGCAAAAACAAGAGAAATTTCCAGAAATTCTCCAACAACAAAAATTCCATTCGTTTAAAAAAGATAACGCTCAAACATTTTAGCCTATTAGATTGTCTTAAGGTTCAGTTAAACAAACCGTTTCCATTGGTCAATGCACAAAAGCATTCATAGAAAAAAATCTTTTGTAAGCAGTATCAGTCTGAAAGAAGCAGTCCAGAGAATCGCAACTTTGAGTATATATACATTAGCTGTGTTTACCTTAAATAATGAATGTCAGAGTCTTTTCTTAATAAAAATTATGTCTGATACATTGAGAAAAATTAAAAAGAAAATGTCATCATATACTGTTCTATGGTTTTCACTGGTGCTACACATCGGGTTTTGGCGGCGACGGCGACGGGCAGTTTCATACCGGGTTTTCGCGACAACGGGCGGCAACATGGCGCTTATAAAATCATCGATTTATTAAATAATTAATCAAATTATTACACTTTCATTAAAACATCAATCGAAACTAAACTTTGACATCTACGAACATTCCCGAATAACCTTCGGTTAAGTCTGCAAATACAATTTCCAACACACTGCAGTTAGCAGGCAAGGGAGGAGAAGGGTAACAGTTAACTATAACCACACAAATCCAGTAACCATACTCAAAACTAGTTTCAAAGACGGTACCCCTAAAATGCTCACCACTTCTACTCTATTGACTTTGATCCATTAACTTACTTATCCTGATAAGAGATTTTACGTATTTAATGGAATGTATTTTCCACTGTAATCAA
Organism: Lepisma saccharinum; assembly: GCA_022664845.1. Classification (NCBI taxonomy): domain Eukaryota; kingdom Metazoa; phylum Arthropoda; class Insecta; order Zygentoma; family Lepismatidae; genus Lepisma; species Lepisma saccharinum. The sequence continues at coordinate 88,003 of JAGDQP010000055.1, forward strand.
CGAAAAGGGAAATTATACAGTGTTGGAACAGTTTAAATTACTTCTCTTCGGGATAATTTTGGTATCAGATTATTAGCCTACAACCATGTCGTTCTTCTAAGAGATCAGAGCACGAATGTACGATTAAAGAATATTACTCTGAGGTTATTTAAGTATTTATATGAAAGATAACATTTTCTGAGCTAGCTGGCATTTCTACGATTAAGCTATCTACAAGATTGATATTATTATTATTTATACACAACATAGAAACAAGACATATAATGAAGATATTGTTTCAAGAGGAAGTGGAAGCATTACAGAGAGGTTGCTTTCAAAGCGCTCTCGTAGTGTAAGCAGTAGAGCGATTGAGTCACGCGTGACAGATCTTTGGTTTAATTACTTGTGCTGACAAGATGGTTTCCTTCTTCATTTTAATTTTGTTAGAACATGTGCAGATGTCTTGTTTCAGCTCTTCAGAAACAGAGACAAATTCAACGAGGAAGAGTATCTCTCCTTCTCTATCTTCATCAAACAATAAGACAATTTAGTAATTCTGATGAGAAATAATTTCTTAAATAATTTAAAAGTAGGAACCATCCAACCCCTATGGTCTACCTTTTATGATCATTAACTTCGTATAAGCACTGCGGAGGTGGTACGGGTTCGAGTCACTCATGAAAGGCATCTGCCTAAGTTCCCTCATGGATTTCGTTAGTTTCATGTGGCAAATAAGATGTGGGGGGGATCTCTGGGAAGCTCACTCCCAGAGGGCGCCAGTAACTGCAGCGAGAATATGTTCACTGTATACGTCATCACAGAGGGATAAAAACTGCTAGTTTTCTCCCCGCTTCCGCTGTGGCTAACAGAGCCAATTATGTCATTTGCAGTAAGAATAGTTCGCATGATTTTTATAGTAATATTATTTTTTTATAAAGAGCATCAAACTGTGATTTCACATTTTCCCTTATTATCCATTAGTGATTCTCCATACTTATTATAAGAATACTCTTTATAGCCTTGAACGACAGTGCGTTCAGAGTCAAATTTAATTAATAATTTCCATCCTTAGAATTGCACAATCTTGCTTAGGATCGTAATAACAACCCAGCTTCAACTTAAAAATATTAGTTTTAATAGATTTACCAATATTCTGCACTACACAAAATCTATAGCGAAACAAAGAAAAGCCACATTTTTTGCAGGCTTAAGAAGTGTTAATGAGTAATTTCAAAGCCAGACATTTTAATCTTTCGTACATCTTGTTATAGTAATGGTTTTAGAATGTGATTCCATTAACGAGCGAAATATCCCATTTAATCCTTTCGCTGCCTTATAATCAAAGGTTCCTGAAGTCGATCCGCAGTCGCGAAGGTAGACAAATGTTACAGCACGGTGAACAGCAACCCACCTCCAACATTTGGAAACAGACTTCGACAGGTGGCCTTGTATGTTCGTCTGTACAAATATCTTTACCTATTAACGATTTTTAAGGGATCGCCCACAACATTTTCAAAAATAAATTAGCCTACATGGGGTAAGCTGGATATGGAATGACAGTCTTTCGGAGAAAGGGATGAAAGGTGTGATTAGAATGGTATCTTTCTAGTTATAATGTGACACATAGGCACATGATATATCTACTTATAATTTATTTAAAGAGAATTAAGCTCAACACATGAAAGCTTTCCTTTGTACTTGCATAGAGTTTCTTCAATAAGAGCTGTCCTGTAGAAACTAACCAAGAAAAAACACATACAGCCGCTCGCCGACTTACGGTCGGGTTGCGGACCGATAAAACCATAGGAACTCGGAAATGTCTTTAGTAGAAATTAATAAGTGGAATTTGAAAACATGCTATAGGTAGAGGTACATGCAGCTAGGTGAATAAAAATGTTAGAATATGTTATAAAATACTTTATAACAAGAAAGGTAAGTGATGTAGTGATATGTGATTGTGTTTGTCCAGTACTGTATTACTATGGTCACCAGACATACTCTTTTTTAAGAGTATTATACTCTTTTAGAGGTTCAAATACGCTATATTTTTTTCAACCGAAAATTTCCCGAATTATACGGTTTTCCCATATTTTTTATATATTTTTTTCTAACTGAATGTCATGTAATTTTTAATTTTTCAATACATTACTCGTATACAAAAACGTAGTTAAAAGCTTAATATAATACAATATAATATAATATGAATTCAGCAGATCTCTTGAACTGCTATGGCGATTTATCCACTTTTCCTAGTGATTTTTGTAGCATGGATAAGGTTTCCAAGAATGTTAGACCTGTGACGGGTGATGATTTGAAGATGGCATATGCTGAATGTTTAAAAAAATGTAAAAAAAAACAAAACAAAAAAACAGCAGTTTACAACTGTCGACTTAATTAGAAAAGTCAAACCCAAAGGGAGGTCCAAGGGGTCCGGCCGGACCCTCTCCAAATTCCGATATCTAGATTAAATTTGTATAAACTTAGATGTAGTCATATGCATTTGATATACATGCCAACTCGATATCGCACAAAGAAACTGGTGAACCCCCTCCGGAACAGTACGCGCCTGGTCGAAGTGCCTTCGGATTGGAATATTTATCGCAACTTCAAGAGTACATTGAATTATTTATATATAAAATCTGGTGGCAGACGATTTAAGTAAGTAGTAAATGTCAAGGAATTATTCGGGGAGGAAGCTTTATAAGCTATAAACTTAGCAATTACAGTAATACACATTATTTCAATATGTTTAATGCTATATGCATGCACACCTTTATCAATTCTATAATATACTCTTTTTTGTCTACAAATTTCTGGAGACCCTATGTGTAAAAATAACTACACTTATGGAGTACGATATTTCATCAAGAACAGCTACAACAGAAGACACAATAGGCTTGAAAATATATATACAAAGGAAAGGCACAGTACAAGTTAATGAAGCTTATTCCAGTTGCTTCATGAGGATGAATCAACTGCGAAGGGTCGTCAATTTTTGTCGTCCCACAACGTATCGTATCTCCGAAAAATCGTTACTCGAATCCAGGGAGCATCTGTACAAGGTAATACGCGTTCCTTCATAGGAAAAAAAAATCGTCTCTAGCTTTTGTCTTAAACAAAAAACGATCTCTTAAAAGTGGCGAAAGGCAAGTGACAGGTTGTTATATTCTAAGGGCAATTAGGCATACCTAATCAGTATTGATAAGATTACATAAATATTAGTTTATTGCTAAAAACCCTCCTAACTTTATGTGTTTCGTTATATCGATTTCGTCTATTTATAACAAACATTTTAATCTCTTGCTACAATGACAGGGGAGTTTTTCTTTGTTTCTAACGAAATCAGCAGGATCCTAACAAGTAAAACAGCCACGCCATCTAGACAGCAGAAAAGGAACCTGCATGTCAAAAATCTGATAAGAACTCATGCAATATTTAGCATTGCCAAACACCAACAAGAAGTGTTGTAAAATGTCATTCCCTTTATTTTAGGGCGTGAAATAACAAAGAAAAGGTGGGAAGAGAACTATAATTTTAAAAACAGTCTCCCATGATCACTTATCTTTTCTTTACTAGTTTGGCACGTCCGGCTTTTGTGGAGCGAAGGAGATTTAAAATAATATATGAGTACCGTTTTAAACTGCTGCATTAATAGTCAATAAATTTTCATCTTCTTTTGTTGTGATACTACTGGACTTTAAAATTGTGTTATGATAAATCTTTTTTGCTTTCAACTTTTCTTTTTAGACCTGAAGAAAACATGTATTATATCTTTAACGGTAAATTTTACGCTCTTAATATACTATTTACGTTGAAACTCATTTTTTTTCTCGTGAGTATACGACCTGTATATTCATGAACAAAATACAGTTTAGGGCTAATAATAATGACATCAATTTTTAAAGAAAAGTATACCTATATAACAAAGATTTTTTTAAAGGAAATCGGTACATTTACATTTTAAGGAATGTTTATAAGGCATGTACATATGGCTTTAGATTAGCGTTTCTCAAAGTATGGCCACGAAAGTTCAATTCAATGTACGCAGGCCACTTCAGGAGGGGACTCTTCGAGGAATTCTTCAGGGAATTAGGCCATGCAGAGGGTCTAATAAAAATCTTTGGTCTGAAGTAAAGAGACCAGTGAAATAGAATACTGAATGGCGAATTCATATGCGTGTATTTCCATATCAAGTTGACCCATTTTGAGAATGAACAAATTTCCTCCCCACTCTGTTTCACAACGCAAGCGGAAAGAAAAAAGCTTTCTTTGACGTTGTTAAGAAGCGAAGACAGCTTTCTCGTGCTACTTAACTACAATGCAGCCCAGTGAGGAAATAACATGTGTCAACAGTGTGTATGGTGTTTGGCTAAGTATCCAATACAGTGTCTGTCCCTTCTTGTTGGAAGACGGGCAAAACGGAAGATAGAGATCTATGCTCTCCTTCTTACCAGTATAGATTATTTCCAATATTCATGTGATTTCATACACAGCTGCTTAAAATTCTGGAAAGTTTCAGACTCTAAGACACAAAACATGAAGTATAAGGCAACTTAACACTTTATTCTTAGCTTCTTTTTATTTGTAGTTTACGACAGCGCTAACTAGTGACGAGGACTGAAGACTCCAGCGAAGGCATATCTTGCCCTGTCTAGTTCGCACGTCAATCATCCTCTACACACCGTATAACACAACCCTCCACTTCAAGGAAATAGTTCCAATATCAAACGTATTTTCCTCGCTATTCAGATGTGCAAAGAGGTGTGCGTGTGTGTGTGTGTTTCTAGATAATTGCCAAAAGCTATTGCAGCATTCGTTGCAATCACTATGTTCATGGAATTTAAGCAGTATTTCTTCTGCAAAGCTTGACAATGCGAGGGGGAAGAAGAAATAGAATCAGAGAGGAGAGGGTCTGTGGTTCATTCAACAACCCAAACTCCTGAATTTCATAGAGGTACCCAAGGTTACTGCATAGCGTGTGGAAAGGAACTCTCTTTCTACACGCTATGGTTACTGAATAAGAGGATGCCTCTGTCGTGGTTCATATTCCTTCCTTCCTCCCTTTTGTATTGATGTGTGTCGCTAGGTAAAATCAGCTTTTTTTTTTCATCTGCGCTTGTTGAGAACTATTTCAACTGACCGTCTTACACCAGGGTTTCTCAACGTGGGTTGTGTGGAAGGCGGTCGCGAGAGGAACTGAAAAAAAATAAAAAGATAAAAAACACGCTTTTTAAGATGGACTAAAAAAAGTAAAAAAATAGTAAATTAAAATAATCATATGAATCGGAAAATAAAAGCGCGGGTGCTCTTGCTTACCTTATCATAAAATCCTAATATCTAAGAGCACCCACGCTTTTATTTTCCGGTTCATACGATTAATTCAATTTATTATTTTTTTACTTTTTAGTCCATCTTAAACAGCGTGTTTTTTAAGAATCCTTTTTTAATTATTTTTTTCCGTAACCAACTCTTGGTCATACATTTTATACCGAATTCCGTTTCTCTAGATTCAGTGGTTTGAAAAATGGTTTGACGGCCATTTTGGATTAAAGATGGAGACTTATTGTTTAACGTTTTATTATATTATCATGACTTACTCATAATGGTACACCTTCATTTAAAATTTCATTTCTCTAGCTCGAATGGTGTGGAAAATGATGTTTGGGAGGTAATTTTGAATCCAAGATAGCCAATTTATCAAAGTGTAATATTTTCCTAAACTATTTATTATGATACATCTTTATGCCAAATTTCGTATCTCTAGATCAAGCGATGTAGAAAATGATTTTTTGTGTCCGCCATGTTGAATTCAAGATGGCGTTTTTGGAGAAATTTGGTAATACTCTCATAACCTACTAGTGATATTGTACTTTCGTATCAAATTTCACTTCGCTAGCCCCAGCGGTTTAGGTTGTGTATTCTATAAAACAATGGGTTTGGCGGCCATTTTGGATCCAAGATGGAGACTGTTTAAACATGTCATAAGTTGCATTGTCAACCAGTTCCGAGCTATGTTTAAAGTTTCAAGTCTCTATCTCATTGAAAAGTCATTTTAAAATCGATTGCAAAATTTTTACCGAATAGACAGATAAGAAAGCGGGTTATTATTAATTAAAGTTAACTGGATTTTTCTTTCGAAAATCTAATGATTGAATGTTATATTGTCATCAGAAGCAAGCAAGTGTACAAAATTTAATAGAAATCAGATGATGGGAAGTGAATTTAAAATTGATTGCAAAATTTGAACCGCACAGACAGACAAGAAAGCGTGTTGATTTTCTGTTATTTTGTTATATATTGTGCTGAACAGACATACAAGAAAGCGAGTTAATAAAAACGTGTTAAAATAACTGTAACTAAGGTTTTATCATCTACAACCAATAAATTTCAAGGAAGGTGTTTTATTTGACTTGCCTTTTACTAAAGATAATTGTAATTTGTTGAATAGTTTTTCGATAATATAATTAGGATATTTATTGCCAAATACAGCAAATCAACTGCCATGTTTTCTGATGAAAAGCAAATATTACACAAAATAAAAAAGGACTAAAAGATTTAAAGATTTCTCCTTAGTCACATTAGAAACAATCAGGGATGGTACCTTCAAAATAGGCCCTGGATTACTACTTCCCGCATGATTTTCTGACGTTATTCTGATCTCAGTCATTGATGTGATGTTTAAAGGGCATATATAAATTCAAAAGGAAATTCACAAAGTACCAGCATTGTGCCAACATGAAAACGTACGTTCTCAACCTGCGCTTGCAGCTGGTGTCACGATAAAAATTGTGGTGAGTTTGTGTACCTAGTGAAATGCTGTTTTACTGTATATTGCTCAAGGAAATTAACTAATTTCAATATACCATCATCAATAATAATGTCGTTCTCCTTTTCAAATCGTTCTACTGTTTTAGGAATGGACATTTCCGGTAGAATTTTTTTATTGTAATAAAAAGTTCTTCTGTTTAAGTAGACTACGGAAAACATTTTCTTCTCTTTCTGTGATGCATTTATGAAGAGTTATAAAGACTTGCTTCAAAACAGTCTCAGCCTTGCGCTTAATCGGGCGCCGTCATGTTATGACGTAACCAGTCTGCCGACTGCTTGTCATTAACACACAGATGGTATTTGATTAGTTATTATTGTTAACAAGAGATAGCAAAAATGGATCGGAACAAATAGTATAAGTGGTGAATAGCGTTTCTGTATGCCTTAACACGTCATTTAGTTCGTTTTATTCATTTAAAATTGATTTTTACTTTTAATACTTCTTTAAGATATTGATATATTTTGGTAGCATCAACACTAATTTATAGCAGCTCTTTTTTCATTATTAAATCATAAGATAGCTTCTAATAATGCTCTTTAGAACTCTTGTACTTAAAAAGAATTACCTATTTTTTCTGTAAAAAAATGTGGGTTTTTACATTCGACAATTGTATACTTTTTAATGAATGCCACTGAAGTGTTTTTGAAGAACTTAAAAGCACATGAATTAATAGTGCTCGTTAGGTACTGCCGTCTGTTAACAATTTATCATACTACTTGTAGCCCGTGAATATATTGAATACTTTTAATATGTCATTTAAAAAAATAATAAAAGCATGTTAGAAACAAAAACGTA
>JAGDQP010000055.1:100982-133463 GCA_022664845.1 Lepisma saccharinum
GAAGGTGTTGGACAGGACCTATGTTGAAGGTGCCATCTCGACATTCGCCTGATGTGACAGGAAAAACGCTGGAAAAACCTCGGTCAGGGTGGTCGGCCGCTGGAATCGAACCTACGAGCTCCCGAATGCCAACGCCATCCTCCAATTTAAGTTCTCTTAATAAGTTAACTGCATGCTGGTTACCCTTTTTAAATAACTCTCGTATCCAATATCGTGCGCTTATATTTCCTGTTAGACTGGGTTACCAAATAGCTAGCACAAACACCCGCGAAAGGCACTGCTTGCGTCATGATCTCTCACCAAAACCAGACTCTGAAGCCATATATTCGATCTTCGACGACCTTGCTTTGATGAATGAAAGAGGGAGGGAACTCTGCTCTATTTTGGAATGTCTGCCCAAGACCCTATAGTGTCATTTGACACCAGCCAGCAGAGTTCTTCTCTACCTCCCCCACGCACACTTGTCAGTGGTCACCACGGAAGTACGAACATAGAAAAGGAAAAGAAACCCTAACGTAAATGTGAGCCCCTGGTGGATGATATGACTAAGACAGAAGCCCATATATTACTATAGGAATTTCATTTTTAATAGCCTCACAAAGAATTTGTACATAGGATGGAGGGGAAAGATACATAAAATGAAAGAGGATACTAAAAAGAAGTATCCTTTCAAGGGTTTTAAAAAATAAGCCACGTTTTACACGAAAAAAGTGATTTTTTTCTTCTCCGTATTTCTCTCCCATTTAAAATGTATGGCGTCAAGAGCATCTACATTTAAAATTATGCTACAAGGTCAGTTTTGCTCCTAAAATTTCCATTACATTTTTAAATGAAGGAGACATTCTTTAGGCAGTTCTGTATTAGGACTTTTTTAAATTGACTTTCTTGTTTTTGTAATATGACCAAAAATGTTAGTACACTGTCTAACTGTACCTCTTCCCCTTAAGTGATAATGTGAATGTTCAGTCTCGTTTTTGTTTTTTCGTCTTCAAACTTCTGAATAAGGAACGTAACATAGGGAGAAGCATATAGCTACGGAAATAATACAGATTGATTACGTCAACCCAATCAGAGGATGATTTTCGTTGTATGACGTAGGAGATTAAATTCTCAGTATTTCATGCTATATTTCTACGTAACGGAAAACCGTAGCGCTGAAATTCCAAAAACATTATATATTATTTAATCTGATGTACACAAACAAATTGTAAAATATATAAGGACGGGGAAAACGGAAATGTCCATTATATTAACTAACTTCGCTATGCTTTCATCACAGTCGTAGCGATTTACTAGCGGGTGAAGGTTCTCTAGAATCAGAAAATAGTCTTTGATTCTGGATGCAAACATTACTTGTTAAGGGAAATATTGTTTCTGAATCTGTTATGCAACTCAAATAAGATTATGTTAATAACGAGAAGGAAAGCATATTTACAAAGTCGTCTTCTGATGTAAGTATTTCCACATTAAATCACAACAAATTTTGCTAAGTGCTCTGGCGAACGAAGCCTTCTCACTACTGTTCTTCCTTTAATTCCATTTTCTTCTTTCAATGGATATGCTTTCCTCCATATTTTAAAGAAATCTTCTCTTGCAATTTCGAATTCTAAAGTGGTCAGTGGTGTGCTGCCAGAGTTAATATCTTGATGTTAAACTCTATAGAGTGGTACTCGAAAAACAGATAAGTCAAGGTACCATAGTAAGGGAATTACACAAGATCTTTTGTGTTATCTTAGGCAATTTGAACGTTTCAATTACAAATGAACTTTATAATGCATTTATAATTTCAATGATCATATTTTTTGAACAAATAGGGGTGCGGAACTTTACTCAAGAGGTGCTCTCGCACCCGTTTCCACCCCTTAACGACTCCCCTGGTAAAATCCTACATAACATAGAATATCCCATATTTTGATCCGCTATAATCGTATAATGTTCCAAATGTTTTGAATGGAATATAGTCCTAGGAATGCTTATGAGAATAGGATATTGCTGGAAGAAATTTCCCAACAAGTTATGTCTTCTTTCACACTACATCTCTTGCATTACAATTGAATCGCTTATTGCAGAAAGGCCCTATGTCCACTTTTTGGCGAATTTCAGTTTTCACCTAATTTAAGTTCTTTAGATGTAAGTTCACCGTTGAGTGTATGAAAAGCTTTTCTACCTGCAATAATAAGCGAGAAATCCGAATGTGAAGTTTTCGTTGAGTGTAAAATGGCCCTATTATGTCTAGACATGAGGCTCTCCTGCACTCAACAGTTGGCACTTCTGGATTATATTATTCACACGTATGGTATCCTGCAGACGCCACAATAGACAATTTGTGTTCCTAAACAGTACATCAATACGGATTATGTTCATTTTTTACAACAACAGTATATCAGCATTTTTTGCATATTTTTTTCATTAATAGGTACTTCTCAGCACATTTATACATTTAAGAGTAATTAATGGCTGCATGACATTTTTTTTCTCAGCAAGACGCTGATTGTAACTGTGCACTTTGGATCACACTAAAATGTATAAACAAGTACAAACTAGATATATTTTCCCTCACTAGCTATCTGTTGATTGCAGAATGGCACCATGTACAAGCAGAACAAATAATAATTTTCCAGTTGACAATAAACTTACATTGTTGGTTCTTTATCTCTTATTAACAACTAGGGTAATCTTTCGAACGGCAGTAGTCGGCCAAAAATATATGACTGTTGCAATAATGTATTTTTTTTCTTTTCATTTTTCTCAAAACTATGTAACCGTGTCGCCCACAGTCACATGTGATAGAGACTGATTGTGTGTATGTCAGTTCATTTGTCATTGCGGAACATAGATGGTTCACGCGGTTGTCTGCTGCTCATGTTCACTTTAAGTGTTTTTAGTGTGTAGAACATTGAACAAATTGTATTGTTTTTATAATTGTGAATGTTAAGTCAATAACGTATTTAATTATATGTACAAGTAATAACGTGTATACTTGCTATGGTATAATGAAGATTATATCCCCGGACGGGTATGTAACCCCAGTCAGAACGTCAAATATACCTTATATTCTTATGAAAGGTAGACTTTCTCTTATGATATATTCCTGCTCTAAACATTGAATAAGATTCCTGGTGCAGTGAAAGCCCTGCTTGCGCTTCCTACATCAGTGCAATTTTCTCACATGTTATTTGGAACATACTGTATGCATGTTTTCACGGTTTGGGCCATGGCTTTCTGTAGCAGTGACATTCCTTAACTGCGGCTTCCTGCTATAGTTTAATCCGGGACAAATTGGAAACATCATAAGTATTTCCTATCGCCGTCATCGTGCCTGAATACAGTGGGCTACATTCTTTCACATCGTAAAGAGTCAACATTGCGTTACCTAGCAACCGAAACCGACCTGTTACAACTAGGTAAAATGGACATAGGGCCTTTCTGCAATCACCGATTCAATTGTATTCCTTTGGAATATATCGTTTCATTCACGTTAATCTTGTTTCCAGAAATGTCCCATTTAAATTCCCAATATCCGCAGAATGTTCTAGATTCTAAAACATTTGGAATTCTAATAAGAATATTCATAGGATATACTTCTTAAAATATTAAAAGATATTGTAGTATGAAACTTGTGGAACATTCCTTGAATATGCTTCAACAAATCTGAAGATCGCGAGCTCGAATCGCACTGCAGACTGAAAATTTATCTCACTACAGGCTGGATGTTGGTCTACCAACGTTTTTAAAAATCAAGGTTTGTAGGAAGTTTGTCCTGAAAGGTTTGTAGCAAGTCTGTCGTTCAAAGTTTATGGCAAGCCTTGCAATGACAAACTTGCAGTGCCAATATTGCTACAAACTGTGGAGCGTGTCGATAATATGTGCCTCAAACTGTGTCGATAATATATGGAGCGCTAACTCCACAATCCTTGGCACAACAGAACACTTCCTTGGCACTCAGATCGCAACGGAACTGGTGTCATTCCTTTCTGCACTCAAATCGCAACGGAACTGGTGCAGGACTCAACCTACTTCTCTGAGGTTTTAATCACCAAAAGAAGAAGAAGGTCCAGAGTTTCTATAAAGTCACTATAGTCCCAGGTTCGGTACACTCACTTTATTAACTTGTATAGCACTTGTATATAAATTTTATAATAAACTGGTTCTAGGAGAAAACACAATTCCCTGTACCAATTGTTCTACCTACAATAATAATCCAAATAACCCGCAGAAAAGTGCGGACCACCGAAGAACGTTACGATATACAGTAGATGACACATAGAGGCATTGTCCGCTTAACCTGTTCATTGCATTCTGCATTGCCTCATTTCTTCTCTGGCTCACAATTCGTAGCAGCCACTTTAATAGCAGCTGGAATATACATACATGTTAATACATAGCTGCCCCCTATATGTGTACCAAGCTTCATGCAAATCGGGTTCTGACACTTGGTGCAGTCTCCGTGTTAGTTCACAGTGGTTCGTGGTGTTCTCCAATCTTGCAACGTTAACTCATTTCCCGACGTCATATAATGATGAAATTTTGCGCATGCGACGTAAGTCAGGTGACAACATAATATACCATTGTTACTTTCATATATTTCTACATATTTTTTTTAAATTTAAACGCATATTTTATTTTTAATACGGACTTATTTATGCTAAACTAAATTATAACCTACAACAATCTGTCGTTTGACTGGTTGCAGAATACTTTAGTGTTTGGGTCACATGAACACCGAAATAACTCGAAACAATTACTGAAAAATATTTTCAAATACTTACTTTTCTTAAACTATTCAAACTAAAATGTAAAATATAATTTTGTTAATGCATGCCTAAAAAGAAAAGCATGAGGCGCACAAATTCAAGAACTTATAATGACTGCATATGACAGCGCGCCCTATGCTTTTCTTTTTAGTTATGCATAAACCAAATTATTTTTTACTTTTTAGTATGAATGGTTTAAGAAAAGTATATCTTTAAACAGTTTTTTAATTACATTTTTTTCTGGTGAAGACGCTGTAAATAACGAGAAAAGGCAGTTGTTCCTTTCCAAAGCAACATGATGGAAGTTCCTGCCTACCAGAACTGATATAGCTTCTGAACCGAGTTCGACCCATTTGTGACAATAGAACCATCGCATATAACCCCTGTAAATATAAACATGATTTTTCTTTCGAGCGGGAAAGGTGAGAACACGAAATAAGTCAACTGGTTTTGTGCATGTCTCTCTTCTTATTTGCTACGTATTTCCGTTGACAACTTTCATACTGTAAGTTCATTCTCTCACGATCAAAGTACTGTTCCAACTCAGCAAATTTCGGTGATAGCAGGTATTTTCAAGATCTATTTTGTTAGTACAATGGGTTGGGATCTTCTTTCATGTGTTTAGTTCATGGAACGCATTAGAGTAATGTTAACCCAGATACTCGACTAAAGTTTCTCACTTCGGCGGGCTGTGAAATATCCTTTGTTAACGAAATTGTCATATTCGGGATCTCTAAACTAGAACTCTGGTCGACAACCTTCCAACGTCCTCTCACCTACCCTATTCTAGCCGGAGCCAGACTTGCCTAAAGCTCATAGATAAATTCAAAATCATTCAATATATGTTGCTGACTTTCAAACTAATTTATATGTTTTTGGTCCCAAATGAATATGAATTTAAGGTTTTAAAATTATAAGATGACTCGATTACATCTAATAGAAATTATTTTTAGAAAAACAAGAACGGGAAATATGTGAATTGACTCAAGTAATTAAAACATCGTTAGCAGATATTATTGTCCCAATGATTGTGGGACCCAGGGGAGGTGTGATAGCTCCTGGTCATGCTCCTCAAACCATGATTGCACCGTTTTTGCAGCGTGACAGGGTGCCAAATCATCTTGGTAGATGCCATCACCATCCGGGAACAATGTGTGGGCCATGGGTAGAACCTGGTCCCCCAAAATGGCCTCATACGCCTTAGCATTCATCATTCCATGCAGGGCTATGATGGGACCTACAGAAAACCACGATATCACTGCCCATACTGTAACAGAACCACCCCCATGCTTTACACTTGGGCGCAGACAGTCTGGATCACAGGCCTGCGACGGTGTTCTCCATACGTAAACACGACTGGTTGTTGGAAACAAGGTTTAGGTCGATTCATCGGAATACATTACGTGTTTCCACTGATCAAGCGCCCACTCCTTGTGGTCCTTGCACCACTGGATACGCCGCTTCGCATTTACTGCTGTGACCAGAGGTTTGGAGATAGCGGCCCTGCCATGAATTTTCATTTTATGAAGTTCCCGTTGCACTGTTTTTGATGAAACCGGGTTCTGTAGGCCGGAATTGAGTGCAGACGTAATTTTCATTGCAGTGGTCTGCTTTTTAGCTGCTACAATCCGTTTTAATACCCTCATGTCCCTATCGGACAGGATTGTTTTTCGACCACTGTTTTGTTTTGCAGACGTTGTTTGCCCATGCATTGTGTATGCCCTCGTGACATTGGACACAGTGCCTGTCGATACCCCCACAATAGTCGCCACTGTTGTCACTGAAGCTCCAACCAGACGGGCACCAACGATCATGCCTCTTTGGAAGACTGTCAGGTCGCCCATTTTACCGCACCACTTGCACACCACGACACTCACAAGTGAACTGGGTACTGCTGACGGAAGAGGAAGGTCCACATGACACATTGAAAACAAAACACGATCGGCAACCGCAACACGTGGTGTACAGTGGCGGGCCACACTTACGTGTCCTGTATGACGTGTTTTTAGATTTTTTTGTCCAACTCCTGTATATATAAATATATATATATATATATATATATAAGTAGAAATTAACTGCAAACATTCGAACGTGAGCTAGAGAATGAAGTACCGTACGGAATTACAATAAACTGTAAGATCAATGATTAAAGTAATGATGTGGGAAAAACACAACGAAAAGAATAAACCTGATACTGAAGTTAATAATTGAGTGAGAGAGAGGGAGAGGGGATTAAAGACTGAAATGGATGAATGAATATACGAGAAGATGAGAGGAAGAAATGCGTCTCAGTCGCCATTTTAACAGCAAAGCTTTTAAAGAAAAGAGAAGAATCTTCAATAACACAGATGAAATTGCAATTCGAAAAAGTGGAAAAGAAATGAATGTTTATGCATAGAGATGATGGCATCTGGAGTCTTCTGAATAGAAAATTCTGCTAAAATGAGATGCCAGGAGCGCTAACAAATTAGGAACAGTGAATGGGATTAGCAATGAAAACGAAAAGATTCTTTATCTAGAGAGGAAAGAAAATGAAGGTAAAAGGTATCGATGGAACCTGAGGATACCAAAGGAAAGTTCGCAGGTAGCCTAATTTGTTTGGAATAGGTAAGAATATTACTACGAAATGTGAAAGAAGGTAAACAAATGAAGGAGGAAATAAATGACAAAAAAATAAATTTGTAATGAAAGATTTAATGACAAGAAATGCATTAATCTATTTATTTATCTATCTATGTACAGAGCCTCCATGCTTCAGTAATTAACGCCTTTCTAATATAGGATGGGGAACAGAGAGATATGTGGGTTTGATTCCAGCTATAGGCAATCCTGACTGATTTTTTAGGAGATTAACTCCGTTTTATTAGAAGAATTCCATAATAATATCTCAATGAAGCCCTGCACAACCGTCTCATTCCTTTTCCCCAAGAGCAATTCCCGAGTAGTGTCATCCCTAAGACATGAAAGGATTACGCCGTAGTTGTCTGCACAGCACATAAATTAAAATTAATCTTTCATATATCTATATAACTATCTATCAATCTTTACATCAACTTTGTATCAGGCTATG
This sequence comes from Lepisma saccharinum, assembly GCA_022664845.1. Taxonomy (NCBI): domain Eukaryota; kingdom Metazoa; phylum Arthropoda; class Insecta; order Zygentoma; family Lepismatidae; genus Lepisma; species Lepisma saccharinum. The sequence continues at coordinate 108,807 of JAGDQP010000055.1, forward strand.
ATAATTATAATTTTAATCTAAAACTCATACTTGAATTGAATGTGTTATAAAAACTTATGTTTATCTCTTTTTGTGACATAATTTTCTCAAGACTGTTGGTACACTTCTAATTAAAAAAAAAAGCGGCAGCGAACGCCGTGCAGCTAGGCAACCCAAATGACACCTTCTTATCCCATAATCGTGTACGGCAAACAGATCCCCTCAGCAAACATCATGAGCACTCTTTTTTCAAAATAGACATGTATTAGTATCGGTAAAATGAAAGAATAAAAGCGTAACAGAACAATATACATAAGTCGTTGCAGGGAGAAATATAAACATACACAATGAAAAGTTAGAAAAACCGATGGATGTCTTTAGGCAGAGGCTGAAAAAGAGACAGACAGAGAGAAGAAGAAGAAGAGGAGGAGGAGGAAAAACAGATAAAAATATGGAATTTAAACGTAATAAAAGAGATTAAGTTCAGTTTCCACACTATAAAGTTCAGTTCCCACAAATCTAACAGCAACATAGAAGTGACTTTTGGATTTTATATTTTATCAGTACTATTCGAATATATAAAGGGTGCTTCAAAAATTCATTAACTCACTATCAAAATGGCGACCAAACTTGGTGGTCAGATTAAATACTCATAATTTCCAGTGAAACTCTAGAGTTTTGATACACATCTAGGATAATTTCAAAAGTGTTACTCACACATGCTTTGTTTGCGCGGAATTTGTTTGCAAATTCGGTGGGGCTTTTTAAACATACTGGACTGGAATACTTTGTAATCAGGGATTCTGACAGGATTTTCAGATTGGGGTGTAAAATCAAAATTGGGAAAGCGGACGTAGATTTTTGCTCTGTTTTCATCAACTTTTGTCCGCAAAACAGTTAAAGTTGGTGGGTAGTCTCGAGGATCGGGGCTGGCACGCTCCAAAAGAGCCGGGACTTGGCGGAATCACTGATTGTAACAAACTCATGACTTCTATTCCAGACTTCTAATGCAAATTAAACATAAAAAGAAAATGAATGAATGATATTTTTTCTGCTTTATTTTCATCAGAAAGAGCCAAGATTATAAATCAAACTGTATGAAAATGTAAAGTTACAAATGTTCAAAAGCAAAATTTTCATGTTCCTTATAAGCATAGTAAACCATACATGTTCCACATTGCAAATGTGAAAGAAAATAATACTTGTAAGAGTAGTATGTTGATAAATTAGAGGATGGAAACAGTTTTTGTCAAACTAATAAAAAAGAATTCTTCTCTTGAAATAGCGAAAAAAGGAAGCCATTTTCTACTCATGCCTTAAAATTTATCTGTTCTGGACATGCGACTCTATATTCCACCTACTCTGAATATAAAGTTCTAATAATTATTCGCACAGATGGAATGAACATTGCAGAGCTGAAACGGATTGGGGGATGCTGGTCAAATTTTGAACTGTGTTGTCGGGTATAAGATTTGAATCGATTCAGACGCAGTGATTCGATCTAGATCTGATAACCCGGAGGATGAAGGAGATAATTTAATTATTTATTTGCGTTTGAACAGTGTTTCTTTCAAGAGTGACCTGGACCGGACATGTTACCCCGAAAACACGAAAAATACGACACGGAAATCCCCAGTTAAATAGATTTTCCACAGCAGGTCAATCGCGTTACCGACACACTCATGTTTGGGTCAAGCATTATCACCGGGTCATCGAAAATAACCCGGAATTAGCTCTGGAACATGCACAAACAGAGAAAGTGTGTGTAAATTAAGAGAAAAATAAAGATAAATAGATAGAGAGAAGAAGAAGAGAAAGACGTATCGAAGACAGGATAACAATATATCAAGAAAGAGATGAAGAGAGAAAGACCAATAAAGAACATGAAAACTGAATTATCATTATGCTAAACAACACACACACTGTTTACTCGGATTCTGATGAGTGATACTTCGTAAGTTCTCCACAACCCGGAGATGAATCTCCGTTTGAATACTTCAGTGTATGCGAAAAAGAAACTGGCTGGTAGGGAATCGAACACATGTTTTCAAACTAGTAAGTCCAGCACGAAAGCGATACTCCACAGCTGACTCTACCCAAAACGTACTTAACAAATGCTATAGTGTTTATTTCGAAGAATAATAACATGAAAAGTGGAAACTTCAGATGAATGACGTGTTCATAACTGTTTTGGAAACCCCCTGAGAGTTGATTTGGACTTTTCCAACCAACATTCATAAATCGTCTTCCTCTCTTTATTGATTCAGGTGCTTCACTCCACAGTCGGAAACATTCTCCATGAGAAGTTATGATTAGATTATTCCCGATCGCTTTGTAAAATGCTTGCAGCTTGAACAGGGTTTGAACCTATGTTGGCTTACTTTCGCACTGAAATGTCCAGTTCGTTTCCCCTACTCCTTCTTGCCAACGAAATACAGCAGTCATAAATTACTAAGTTCAAATGCGAGGAAAATGTAACATTGAGTATCTGTTACATTTTGTCTGTATGTATTGTGTGGTAAGTAAATATATGTGTATGCATGTCCTTTTTGTCATGTCAAATTATGAAATGAATATATTATGGCAGTTTTAGGAACAAATCCAGTTTTGGGTAAGTATTGCCACATTAAAATTCAATAATTTATTGTCTTTTATTTTAAAGTAATCCAGCCAGAACGAAGTTACCATCACCAAAAAAATGTCATTAGCAAATGGAGAAGTTAGAACTTTAATTAAAATTTCTAATATATTTCGTGCAATATGACAAGTTGAACGTAAAGAGATTTTAATTTTTGACAGTTTTTATTGTAAGTATAAAAAGTCGTTATTTGCACGGGTTTCCAACCTACAACCATGAGGTTTACTACCCCATCAAGTGCCTCAGGATTGAATTTGATTCGTCATCATATGTCTATGTTACGCGAAAGTTTAGATTTTTGTAAATTTTCAGAACGGACCTACTAACTGAAGTCGCCTAGCATCAAAATTGTCTCACATTTTTAACTTGTGTGGAATAAGAAAAGAAAAGAAAGTACATGAACCTGCAATAATATTAGCGGTACAGAACTTGCCTACATTGAATACTGTCTAGCGCAGCTCTCATGACCGAAATATTTCAGGATCTTGTTTATTGTACTTTTGATGCTCATGAATATGGGATCGAACCCCATATTTTCCAACATTTTTTTTACTTTTTCCAGCTACGAAACATTAAAGTTTCGTTCTCTACCAACTGTAAATGGCGTTAACATTCAAAATAAGACAAATGGTGGTTGAATTGGTTTGCAAAAGTTTATATAATGAAGAAGAGAATATACCAGTACGCAAAGACAAAAACTATATTTAAACATTATCAATAATACTTGCTACAAACGACTAAACAAACAGCTGAGCTCCTAACGACGGGACGTATACTTTTGGCTAAAGTCTGTCCGAACCACTCTCTTCAGTAGTCCTCCACGGACTTGAACCCATGTTTACGGGCACCAAATATTTTGTGCAACGTTATACACAAGTTTATTCGGCAAAATCATGTATAGTATAGCTCCCGACATTTATGTATATGTTGGATCAGGGTTTCTCAACCTGGTGGTCGAGACCACCAAAGGAGGAGTGGGTTGTGTGCAAGGAAGTTGCCAGACGAGTTGAAAAAGTAAATTTAATTAGGGTTGTGTAAGCTAAAACAAAAAAATTCACAGAAGGTATTTTATTTTACTTGTTTTCATAATTACTAAAGGTAATGTAATTAGTTGAATAGGTTTTTTTTTCTAATATTTTTCGAATATTTATTACCAAATAAAGCAAATCAACTGTCATGTTTTCAAATGAAAAGCAAATATTACAGAAAATAAAAGAGGACACTAATATTTAAAACATTATTAAGGATTGCACAAGTTTACTAGGTTAGCGCCAAAGCTGAGCCTATTTTGATTTAACCAGTTTCAAAATATCCTGTTCAATATTTGTGATACATTGTCAGTCAAACGTTAGGTACCCATCCTTCCCATGCCTGGCGTTCTCCGGTGCACTCAGCATCCTATCAAACTGAGTACCAGAGGTTACTTGGTATTCCTGGGCACCTTGGGAAAGTAAAGGTGGTTGAGCGTGGGACTGACAACTCCACTGTTCTTCGTACCGTAGGTCGAGAATATGTGGAGCGCCACCTCCACATCTCTCATGTGCCGTTCACAGCGCGGGTGTATCACACAGGGTAAAGCTTTACCTTTATTAATTCGTGTAACTGAGAACCAGACCGGTAAAAAGTAAAGTTTTAGAGATATTTGCATGAAATTTTCTAAACTTGCTTACAAAACCCACTTCTGACACTGTAACAAAATTTTAACCCCCTTTTGGTGGTCCAAACTGAAAGGTGAAGTAGATCGAGAACGAGAGATGCTACAATATTTTGTAGACAGAAATCGGTGTCTGACTTAATTTCTTGGTACTAATTAATAAAATTAGACAAGGAGAAGTAGTCTTTTGAATCAACATTGCTTTTCAAATAAGCGAAATTCACTTTTGAGTTTGAATTCCCGAAAGAGGGGTTAAAATTTAGTTTAGAAAATTATTCTCAGTGTGAAAACTTCAGGGTCATGTAAGAACTTCAGTAGAAAATTAATAAAAATTACTTGAGAAATTCCGTTTTTACAGGCCTGTTTCTCAGTACCACGAATATATAACCAATATATATATATATCATATTCAGCCGTTTTCTATCCACTGCTGCATGAAGGCCTCCCCCTTTTCTTTCCACATATCTCGCTCTACGGCTTTCATCATCCATGTAGCTCCTGAAAAACGCTTGATTTAATCTACCCATCTTGCATTCGGACGTCGTCTCGGTCGTTTCTTTTTTTAGGAATCCAATGTAGTCTTGATTACATCCTCTACCTTTGTTTTGGCGCTAATCCATTCATTTGTCTTCCTTGTCTCTCCTAGTTATTCCTAGCATGGATTTTCCCATTGCTCTTTGTGTGACTCTCAATCTTTGAGTCGTCTGCGCATTCAGTGTCCAAGTTTCGCAGACGTACATCATCACAGGTAAGACACATTGCTTATAAACTTTACCCTTCCGACACATTGGTAGTTTCTTTTGAAAATAAAGTGTAGTCTTCCAAACGATCTCCACGCCATTTTGCATCTTCTATTTATTTCATCAGTCAACTTGGCATTCGATGTTTTGAGCTTGCCTAGGTAAACATACTCATCAACTATGCCTATTGTCTCTCCGCTAATTTTTATTTCCCTTTTTGCATCATGTTAATTGTATATGACCTTTGTTTTACTTAAATTTATATTTAAACCCTATTTTCGAACTCTCATTATCCAGTTCTTTGATTCTGGTTTGTAGTTCTTCCGCATTTGAATCAAACAACGAACAGTAGGTGATAAAGATATTCGCCATTAATTTTAATTTCAACTTCATCATAGTTTAAATTTTGGAACACTCTCTCCAGGACCGCACAAAACAGTTTTGGAGAAATTGAATCTCCTTGCCTTACCCCCTTTCCAACTTTAAATTTTTCACTTTCTTGATGTAGGCTAATGACAGATGTGGCAGTCGAATAAATGTTTCGCAGTAGCTTGATGTACGTATTTTCGATACATTGATGTTCCAATGATTTAAATACTGCTGACAAGGAGACCGAATCGAAAGCTTTTTCGAAATCTATGAATCCCAAACATAAGGGAAGTTCATATTCATTTGTTCTATCCATAGCTTCATTCAATGCTTGTATGTGGTCCATTGTGCTAAATCCACGACGAAATCCGACTTGTTCCCTTCCCTTCCAAGTCCCATTCAATACGATTCAAAATAACTTTGGTGAACATTTTGTATAGAACTGACAGTAGACTAATTGGTCTGTAGTTTTCGGCGCATTCTTTGTCCCATTCCTTGTACAACTAGAATATAATAGCATTATTGAAACTTGATGGTATATCTCTCTTCCTCAGGCACATTGAGAATAATTTCGCAAGTTCCTCTTTCATCTTTTCACCTCCCCATTTAAACATCTTTGCTATGAGTCCATCTTCTCCTGGTGCCTTTTCGTTCTTCATCCCTCGAAGTACTTTATCCACTTCTTTCATTACATCTGGGACATCTACATCATTTTCTTCTGAGTTTTCATTTCCTAGCTCTTCTTCGGACTAGTACAATTCTCTGTAGAAATTTTCAAATATTTTTTATAATTTCTTCCTTATTTCGTGTTACGGTCCCGTCTGGTCTCTTAACTGGACCACATGCTTTTTCCCTATCATGAGCTGCTATTTGGTTTTCTTAAGACTCTTCTTCTCCTCGATTGCATTTCTATATATATATATTCGTTTTCTCCTACTTTCTTCATTCCACCAATTAATCCCATCATCATTCATCGGGCCTGAGTCAAAGTTGCCTAAAAGGCCTTAAAACTAAATTCAAAGCTCTATATTTAAATGTAATATTATGTATGCACGCACTGTCCTTTATTCTGGAAACGGAGGAGAAAATGGGACACGAGCCTCATCTCCAAGGAATGATTCTCATGATTGGCGCTGTGTAAAATATATGTGCGAGTCGTGACATTGATAAAAACATAGTGATATTTTGTTCGTTGTTATGACACCTTAGCAGTGAAGGTAGAATCTTTTGCTGGAAGTCGAAAACATAAATTGAAGTGCACTTCAAATTTTCTGTATAATGCCAAAATAATATTTGTTATTTTAGATTATACCTATATATACTAGTTCACCATACTATAGATATAGGACTTTAATAAACACATACTGGATAGTTGAGAAAAGTCCAATCATAGGTTCAAGTGCGTGGAGTTTATTGAACAGAGTTGTTCGGAGTCCACTTTGCACAATTTTTTACGAACTAACTGACCTTGGTCACATCTAAAGAGAGTGTAGACCACTCTCGGGAAGACTCAGAGCTCGAATTATGAGTAACACAGTCAACCGCTTGTTCGGCAACTGGCAGTTTGGTCCTGTGGTTAACGCATGGAGAAACTAATTCAGAGGTCCCGAGTTGGAATCTCGGCGGGGCAAGCCAATTTTTTCTTTTTTTTTTCGTTCAGAATATATTTTTCTAAGTTCAAATTTATTATTTTTAATTGCTTTCTTACATTTTTAGTAGATTATATACAGTAAAATTAGTGAACAAAAATATTACCATCGTAACGTGGTGTTTTGCTACTAAAAGCTAGGATGTATATCAACCTACCAGGGCAGGATGCACACGGAGCGAAGCGAACCGAGGGTACGGTGCGTCCGAAATAAGCTGGGTGGCGTGAGCTGGGGGGGGGGCGCAGCCCCTGGTTATCGGCGTGCATTCGCAAAAGTGCTGTTAACTTTCAATTGCACATTGTTTCCATGTAAGCTCTCCTTAGACGCGAGCAAGGTCAAGTGATTCGTGAAAAACCGCCCAGTTTGCCAGAAATTGTGCAATGCTTCGGAACCCAGGAATTAATTAAAGCACCTAGTTACTGATGATGTTCAATAATTGTATTGGAGAGGGATTGAACATAACGTCATCATTTATTTTCCTGATAGGAAAATTACATCTGAAAAACTATTTTATGCAGAAAGTTTTGCAGACATCCACTACAGAGAGGTTTTTACTTTAAAAGAAGACATTACTAAACTGTCAGTGTTCTTTTTCATATAGTACACTATGGACAGAGTTTTGTTCCATAATATTCAATTCTGTTCTACAGGGAATATAAAAGTGTCAGTTATCGGATGATTCACTGCAATAATAATAATTATTATAATTATAATACTTATTCCGATAAACGTGACTTTGAACTTCCACGGCGCAAAGAAACTGTATAGGCTGTAATTATTTCTTTAATTTTCCTGGATTTTTGGTATTTCGGATATTAGTGGGCACATATTACTGGTCACCCACCAGGCGCCTCCCCAGGAGGCGGATAGGGGAATGCCGACCATATATGGTGGGTACCGAAAATATTCCGGGGTGGACCAAAACCAGTATTGCTGCTTTGCATTTAGTAGAGGGATCTACAAGGCATGGGGAAGATAACACCGAACAGAAATAGCATGGTGAGTGGAAGCAGTATCACAATTACCACTCTGAGGCTGAAGCTGAATGACATCGGCAAGTCTCATAGAAGGACAGAGGACGACATCTTGAATGTCTACTTTTATTGCGAAGTCGTAGACAAATGGTTCATGGATTCTCCTGGGGTAAAATATTCCGGAGGTAAACTAGTCCCTCATTCGGATCTCCTGGCGGGGACTGCTTCAGGGGGCACCAAGAAAAGGATTAAGAAAGAATAGAAACGTGGAACGTACGAATATTATACCAAACGGGCGTTTTTCAGGTGCCGGTACGCAAGACCGAGAAGTACGAGCTAAACATATTAGCGATACAAGAAGTTCGGTGGGAGGATCAAGATAGCATTCCACAGGGCAAGTACACTTTCTACTACGGTGGAACAGAGTCTCACGATTTCGGAACAGGATTTCTCATTGAGAACAGTATCCTTCAGGCGGTACAGAATATAGAGTTCGTAAATGAAAGACTATCGTACGTTACGATACGTACTCAATGAGGCAACACGATTTTAGTAAACGTCTATGCTCCGACCGAGGTGGCTACTGATAACGACAAAGATATATTCAACGATGAGCTAGAAAGGCTGTTTGACCGAATGCCGAAGTATAATTCGAAAATTGTGTTGGGTGATTTCAATGTAAAGGTAGGGAGGAAAACATATAGACCTACTATAGGCAAATATAGCATTCACGAAAAGACCAACAATAATGGAGAAAGACTGATAACTTTCGCGATTTCGAAAAACCTACCGAGAGCACGTACTTTAAACACAAAGACATATAGAAATACACATGAGTATCTCCGAACGGAAAAACTCTCAACGAGATCGATCACGTATTAGTAGATAGACTTAGACACACGTACATAATGGATGTTAGGTAGTACAGAGGAGCGGAAGGTGACACTGACCATTAATTAGTGATCACAAAAGTAAGGGAAAGGTTATTTATCGCAAACAGAGACAGCAAGGGGTCAAAACAATTGAAATTCTAAGCTAAACGATTAAATAATCTGAGCATAAAAGCAGATTACCAACTCGAAGTTTCAAATAGGTTCGAAATCCTAACCGACTCAAATAATAATAATGATGATATTAATAAGGAAATTGATGTAAATAAGATGAGGGAGGCAAATCGTGAAACAATTAAGAGCACAGCAAAGGGACGTGTAGGTGCGAAGAACAACAGAAAAAAACCTTGGTTTGATGAAGAATGCCTTAAGCTTTATGAGGTACGAAAGCCAGGCAACGATGGCTTAGTTGTGAAATCGAAACAAATACTAACCACTACAGTTACGCGAAACGAAACGCCACACTCTGATTCAGAAACAAAAAGCGAGAATCAATAACGCAAAAGATTCAGGAGGTAGAGGAAAATGGCAAGACAAATAACATACGAGATCTATACAAAGGAGTAACTCGTTAAGAAAAGGTTACTAGCCGAGGTTAGGAATGATTAGAAATGAGCGTGGAGATCTTCAGGCGGAACCGACCAAAATTGTCGGTGTGTGGAAAAGTTATTTCGACAAACTTCTTAATGTACACAACAGGAAACAAACAGAAGAATTTGAAATTCATACCGCTGAACCGTAGATTCCCGAACCTGGCGAGATCGAGATCAAAACGTCGTTAAAGAAACTGAAAAATTTCAAATGACCAGTAATAGACAATATTGCAGCCGAATTAATTAATGGAACTACATAAATTGATAAGTGTTATATAGAGAAAGGACGAGCTCGAAAGAAATGGAAAACCTCAATAATAGTTCCGATTTACCAAAAAGGCGATAATTCGGACTATAATAAATACCGCGGAATCTCATTACTTTTAACCTGTTACAAGGCATTAAGTAATATTCTGTTAACACACCTTATTTTATACGTATATGAAATAATTGGAGATCACCAATGTGGATTTAGGGGAAATAGGTCCACGTTGAACTAGCTTCTCGCCTTGAGACAAATTTTTGAGAACAACTGGGAATGCAATGGGACGGTTCATAAGCTATTCATTGATTTTAAGAAAGCATATGATTCTATCAAAAAGGAAAAGTTATACAGTATCCTGATACGATTTGGAATTCCGAAAAAATGGATCAACTAGGGAAGATACGTTTCAGCGACGCCATAAGCAGAGTACGGATAGGTAATAATATGTCAGATATTTTCAAGATTCGCAAAGGATGGAAACAAGGCGATGCCTTGTCACCACTGCTGTTTAACGTTTCGTTAGAATATGCGATTTTAAAAATTAAAGGGGACAAAAAGGAACTATCATTGAGTGGTTTGAATCAACAGTTCGTATACACGGATGATGAAGATTTAATAGGGGACGATATAGATGCACTACAAAGCAACATCGATTACTTAATAGAATCTTGCGATGAGATGGGGCTACAGGTAAACATAGATAAAAGAAAATACATGATAACAAGCCGAAACACAGGGAATGAATAAAATAAAACATATGAATTAGTGATGAGGTTATAGAGAAAGTAAACAATTTTAAATACTTGGGAGCATGCGTAACAAGCAAAAATGAAGTCACGGAAGAAATAAAAAATAGCTTAGTATCGGGGAACGCATATTTCTATATAGTCTAAAAACTTCTAACATCGCGATTAATATAAAAGAAATTGAAATTGAAAATATACAGAACGATTATTCTGCCGGTCATACTTTACGGTTGCGAAAGTTGGAGTACGACCCTAGCAGATGAACATACATTACGTGTATTTGAAAATAAGGTTTTAAGAAAGATATACGGGCTAAAACGAGACGAGATGACTGGGGAGTGGAGTAGTCTGCATAATGAAGAACTCCACGGACTGTACGATTTACCAGATGTTGTAAAAATATTGAAATCGCGACGACTAAGGTGGGCAGGCCATGTAGCTTGGATGGGGAAAAAACGCAGATTATATTCTATCCTGGTTGGAAGGCCGGATGGAAGTAGACCATTGGGAAGACCGAGACGTCGTTGTAAGGACAATATTAGAAGAGATCTTCGAGAAGTAGGTGTTCGTGATGCAAACTTGCTTGATATTGCCCAGGATACAATCCAGTGGCGAAGTGTGTTACTGCGGCGATGAACTTGCGAGTTCCATAAGTCATAGAGTTGGATAGTTAGTAGGTGGGCACAAATGTGTATAAGTCATTGAATAAAGAAATTTTAGCGTGCATTTTGGTTTAAACAACTTACAGGACGAAGTTGGCTATTTCCAAAGATGAACTTAGTATTTCATGGATATTGTCGTTATTTGGTCAGATGGACTAGAGAAAAAGTGCTGGACTTTCGAGTCCTAAAGCAAACCAACGTAGGTTCAAACCCTGTTTAAGTCAAGAAGTTTTACAAAGCGGTCGTGAAGAATCTAAACACAACTTCTCATACAAAACGAAGAATCCTTCAGACTATGGAATCAAATACCTAGGTCACTATAGAGAGGAAGACGATTTACGAATGTTGGTTGAAATAGTCCAAATAAAGCCTTCGGAGGTTAGCAGGATAGCTAAGAACATGTCATTGATCAGACGAATCAACTGTTCTTGTTATTATTCTCAGAAAGAAACACTATACTATTAGCTAAGCACCTTTTTTGGTAGAGACACCTGTGGAGTATCGCTATCGTGCTGGACTTCTTATTGAGAAACTTGGGTTCGATTCCAGACCAGTTCGTATCTTTTTCGCATAAAATAATGGCCGCAAACAGATCTCCTTCTCCCGTTGGAGAACTTACGAGTCATCACTGGCGAGAATTCGGGTAAGCGGTGTGTGCTCTTTCTCATACTGATAATACAATTTTCATGTTTTTATTGATCTTTCTCTCTTCTTCTCTTTCTTGGTATATTGTTATCTTGTCTTCGCTGCTTCTTTCTCTTCTTGTTCTCCCTCTCTCTATTCCACTTTCTTTATTCTCTTAATTTACACACACTCTTTCTGTTTGTGCGTGTTCCAGAGCCAAATCCGGGACATTTTCGATAGCTGGTGACCTGTTTCAGCTCTTCTGTGTTCAATCGTCTGTGCGAATTGTTATAAACACTAGTTCATTAGTGTTGTAATTATTAGAACGCTATATTCACAATAGGTGGAATATAGAGTGGCATGTCGAGAACAGATACATTTTCAGATATGAGTAGAAAATGGATCCCTTTTTTCGCTATTTCAAGAGAAGAATTATTTTTGTATTAATTTGGCACAAAATTTGATTCCTTCCTATAATTTATGAACATACCGTTCAACGTGTTCCTTTTTTTTCGCGTTTAAAATGTGCAACATATAATGTCTGCTATGCCTATAGGAAACATCCGAAGTTTGCTTTTCAATATTTTTAACTTTTAATTTTGATACAGATTGCATATGCAATCTTGGTTCTTTCGATAGAAATTGATCAGAAAAATTATCATCCATTCATTTTCTTTGTATGTTCAATTTACATTAGTAGTCTAGAATGAACATATGGCCTACGTACCTACTGGGTTTGTTACAATCAGTGATTCCGGCAGACCCCGACTCCTGGGGGGGGGGGTCAGTCCCAAATACTCAAGAGTGTCTCCAGCTTTAACTTTTTTCGGGGTCAAAAGTTGATCGAAACATTGCACAACTACCTACACCCTCCCAAAATTGACTTTACACCCCCGAACTGAAAATCCTTGCGGTATCCCTGATTACAATGTATTACGAACCAATACATTCAATAAGTCCCACCAAATTTGCAACTAACCACACGCAAACAAAGCATGTGTGTTACACTTTTGACATTGTTCTAGATGTGTCTCAGAACTCTGCAGTTCGACTGGAAATCATGAGCATTTAATCTGACCATCAACATTGGTCGCCATTTTGAAAGCAACTAAATGCATTTTCAAGCACCCGTCTATATATTCCAATAGCCCTGAAAAAAATATAAAATCCAAAAGTCACTTCTATCTTGCTGTTAGATTTGTGAGCACTGTACTTTATAATGTTAGGTTCTTTTTTACAACGTATAAATTCCATATTTTTATCTGTATCCCTCTTCTTCTTCTTTTTCTTCTTTTCTCTTTCTCTCATTTCTCTGCCTCTGCCTAAAGACACCCATCGGTTTCAATTTTTCATTGTGTGTTTAAATTTCTCCCTCCATCAACTTATGTATATTGTTCCGTCGCGCTTGTATTCCTTCATTGTTTCGATACTAATACATGTCTATTTTTTTTAATGTGCTCATGATGTTTGCTGATTTTAGTTTGGGCGAGACAAAGGAAGGAGAAAGAGGGAGTCTGTTTACAGGACAAGATTATGTGATAAGAAGGTGCCATTTGGGTTGCCTAGCTGCACGGCGTTCGCTGTAGCAATTATTTTGATAGGAAGTGTACATTTGAAGACCCATACATACATAATTTCCTTCTATGTAAATTATTCTCTTCCTTAATTCATACACACACGCATATTGCTTGTAGAAGTCAATCATAATCATTCTATGTGCTGTTTCAGTCCACTAGAAGAAATTAAGCTTTTAGTCTGTTTAAGCTAGCAAGGCATCATAAAAGATAAGGCACTTGTACTCTTATTAAATTCCTTCCTGGAATTGAACTTCCCGTGTAGTAAGTTTTCTCTTGTTTCGGTTCGTGTCTGTACTTTTCCCCACCTTTCAAGTATTAAAAGTTCTTTTTCGTTTAGGAAGGCGGTTTATTATAAGGAATAACAAAAGAGAAGACGAAGAAAGGTAGAACAGGGTGAAAGAAGAAAGAGGAATCTCGGGAGTGGTTAGCTGTGGGCGTGGCTGACACTGTACCCAAAGAAATAATGGGGGAAAACGCTAACAATAAAAATAAGAAAAGAATCGTCACACGAAATCATTCGTGACAGATGACGCGACACTAAAGTTCAAGTCACGCTAAGCACCTTTCAATCTATCCATCCAACTACCCCCCTTATATTGCGCTTTTGTTCCTTTTCTATTTCATACATTTTATTTCCTTTCCTTGGATGCTATTTCTGGAGACTTGTGTTTCTGTAATTCCTATCCACCCAGTTTTATATATCACCTATTTTTCATAAAACTTTTGTCAACTTATCAAGTGACAACCAGAGTGGCCTTATTCTTGACTTGGATAATGTGACGAAACTATTGAAATTGAAGCGAAAATTTATATTTTTAAATAACTCAAGGTTTACTTACAAAGGCTTTTCAATTCCACGAATGTTTTTCTCTTATATGTAATGGAGAACTAAGTCTTGACGCCACATCCGGTTGGTTACCATAGAAACGGAGGAGACCGAGTCTAAACAAAGTAAGTTTGATAACAGAAAGGTAGAAAATCAGCTATGGAATTAATGGCTGTTAATATTTTAAGAACTGTTGATTACTTCGGTGACGAGCGGAAACTTATTGAAATAGTATAAACTGCTGTGAAGTCCAAACATGTACGGTTGCTTACATATGACCGAGATTTGATGCACATATGAGAGAAAGTGCAAGAAAGGATATATGAACAGTAAATATAATACGTTGAGGCGAGTAACTAATTTTTATTCCGGTAATTTATGTTTTTACGAGACACATACAAAGGTACTATTACCTTCCGAAATCTTGATTTATGCTATACCTTGTATACTTTACCTACAATATTAATTTGCGCAGTTGTACATTGGATACAGGAGTTTCGTTTTCGCACTCGTATTTATCTTCTTGAGTGTGTATCCTTAACTATAACCGAATTAGCCACTTCAATTTAGCGTCTTAGATATAGTTATCACCGTTCTAAAATCAAGAACTCATCAATCAACGATGAAATATCCTCATAATCATATCAACGTATTCAAAATTGCGTTCAATTGCATTGAGAGAAATTTATTTATTTACCTAATTCGCTCATTTCACTTCTTTTTCTAGTTTCAGTCCTTTGGAAACAAAAGAAGCAACACATGACTCTTTCATTGTAATGATGGCAATCTGGCACAAAGCACAAAACCACGAGTTGTTGAATATCGAACACTACTTACCTAGGCTACTGCTAAACACCCATTTGCTTAGACTGTAACTTGACGGTTACCGTGGCAACCTGCCGGATATGACGTAATATTTTAGTCCTCCATTTATGAAGAAGGTCTTTTTTTATTTAAATATTTCACATTATATATACTCAGGAATTACATCCTTTTTTAATAATTTTCTCAGAAACTGGTTAGAGAACGTAGCGAATTACTATTTGTCTGGTTGGAAAACATCAATCAAAACGGCTGGCAGCAGGACTTGAGACTGCGTTCATCTTCAGTGCCGATTCAATGTTCTCGACCGCATCCAGTGGGCCACGCTGTCTAGGATATATCTATAAAATTTGGAATTGTGTAAAAATTATCTCAACAATAGACAGGATTTTGAAAGTATGCACGAAGTAATTGACCACTTTGTGCCTACAACTACGTCCTCGCAGTCTTTTCCAATTAATTTATTTGAATCCGGTGGCCTTGAAGGCACCTTGAGTGCGTCGGTGAATTTCAATTAGAACAGTTCTTTCAATAGTAAGAATTTAAGTAATACTATATTTCCCAAACCGCATTGACAAATGTTCATGACACGCTAAGAGATATAGATGGACAACCTTTAATACAGTTGCTTTCCACAGGCTGAGAAAAAACAAGAGATCTGAAGAACACGTGTGTGTGTTTTAGCCTGTCATTGCTGCCTGTCATTGCTGCCAAATCCACAAAACGAACTCCTTTAGTGCGTCATCCAACTTATCTTTAAATAGAATAAATATAAATATAAACATAAAAGAGAGCAGTATATTATAAACACAAAAGTATTCAAACGTGATCAGAAGACCACCATTACTATAAAAATCAAATGATTTTAATTTAAGCACATCAGAATGTTCAACATCTATTATACAGCAATTATACGTCATTTCTTTCATCGTCTCCAAAAGAACTCAGAAATATTTATAGAACATCTATAATCTTCTAGCAACTCAGTAATGAAAAGTTAGTCTGATGCTAAGCTCAATACGCAGTTTTATCAACTTTGATTGCCGTGCAGTCACCATATAATAATACAAGACACAAAAATATGTTTCAAAGAAACTAAAAACGATAGTGACTTCATTCAGATGAAGTAAACCATGCTGTAAATAAGAAATTTGGAGTAAGTGTAATAGGATGGAGGGAAAAAACTAATTCGAATCACTTGGATTTCAATTTATGTTTTCATGTTTTAAATGTTCTCTACAGTTAGGTAAATGACTACGTGCTTTAGGAATGTTCTCGAATTGTAGCATGGCACAGTGTCTCTTCAGCATGAAAATTTACAGTATTGTGGAAATATGTTAGCTACATATTTGTAAATAAATATGGTGAAAATAAAATGTTAGCATTCTTCTGAAACAAGGTAATTTCTCGAAAAGAGAAAAAGAATCTCAACATTTTCTGAAAACTGTAGGAACTCTTCTATCATCATTGAACATGAGAACTATGAACTATGGATAATATCCCCAATTTAGTTACACTAAAACTTTAGCCAATGAACAAGGAACTTTTACTGTAACAAATTTAAATTAATGGAACTACTCATATAAGACAGTAATCCATTGTACTAACATATGATATGAGAAACAATTAACAACTCAGACAATGAAGAAAACAAAATTTCGATATTATAGTTTCAAAAATATATTTAAATAATCTGTCGAAAAGAAGATAATGTGAGTGATAGACTAGAATAATCTTTGTATCCTACATACACTGTAAAAGTGCAAATCATCTAATTTCTTGTACACCTTTTTACTTCCAATAACCATTTGAATAGCTTTATGTCTAATTTTTCACACTGCCAAGAAGCATTTTTGGACGCCTTAGGAATGGAGGACCAGCTGATATGTATATGAACAGAAATGGTGTGGTGCCGGTGGTAGCAAATTGCTTTGAGGGAGTTACTAAGTGCACAATAAGCTCCTAATTTTGTCGTTGCTCATTGAAGAAGTGCTATACAAAAATGAGTTTTGAAGATATATTGTTAAAAAAATGTGCATAAGATATGTATACAGTATAAATTTGTAAACCTTAATGTGCAAAAACCTTTCAAAACTGACCTTAACAAATATATCATACACCTCTTGTGCATATACTGACATTTTCAAAACAATACAAGCAAAATTTCAAAAACGGTGTGAAGAAAAAGTGTAACAAGAAGACCCTAAAAATATTTTTTACATTGTAAGGAATATTAATATACAATATTGATAAAATCGTGGTGAATACTAGAACACTGACATTTTTAGACAGGTGTTTCATTATCTATTTTATTGTTCGGTTAGTTTTGATTATTTGTTCTAAACACTTTATAATGCCAAATGCTATATAATATAGCAGAAGTAGATGCAGGGTGTTCATTAAACACATGCACGTATTTGACAAGTAAACTTAGCGAAAAAGAAATAAAAAATGTTATTTACATACAAATCCAATACGTTTTCGTTACACAGGCGTCTAACTTTGTGCCCCAAATTGACCTTTTAAAACGGCAAATAAAAGTAATATTTTTTGATAAATCCTAGTATGTTTTTACAAGTCCAACGCGAAATAAAGTTTTATTTTACAGATAGAGCTAAGTCTGTTTATTTTATATTTCCTATCCACTACTAAAGTTAAGTGTCAGATGTTAAGCACTCCATTATTGCAAACCGTAAATTATATATGAACTGAAATATTCAAATTGTAGTTTGTAACATTGCATTATATGATTCACATATGATGTTAACTAAGAAACGCGTATAAAAATTATTTAGAAAAGGTTAGTAACATTGGCTGTCTAACGGTATTAATGTTTGTTTTTGGTATCCACCCCAATCGATATAAATAGGCTTTTTGATATAGTGTATTGAGGGAAGATGACACAGATTTTGGTCTAGAAGCTATTATAGAATTTTAATTTTAATTTAATTTTTAAGACCTTTAGGCAACTTTGACTCACGCCGGATGGATGACGATGAGATGAATTGGTGGAATGAAAAGTGGGAGTAAACGGGAGAACCCCGAGAAAACCCACGCACACGGTCTTTGATCATCGCAAAGCCCACATGGCATGATCAGAGATTGATCCGACGACTCCTAGCGCCAGAGGTGAGTGCTCTACCAATTGTGCCAGTGCGACCCAGAAGCTTACATGGATATCTGCTTGAAAGCGGATTTTTCTCCATTATGTGATAATGAAAAATACTTACTTACTTACTCTATGGCTTACTAAACTCACAAGTTCATCGCCGCAGTAACAAACATTCTCCATAGGATTCTATCCTCAGTAAGATCAAACACGTTTTCATCACAAACACCTACTTCTCGAAGATCCCTTCTAATATTATTCTCCCAACGTCGTCGCGGTCTTCCCAACGGTCCATTTTCCTCCGGTTTACTGACCATGATGGAATATATAATCTTCGTTCCTCTCCCATCCGAGCTACATGGCCTGCCTACTTTAGTCGTCGCGATTTCATTATTCTTACAGCATCGGGTGAGTCGTCAAGTCAATGCATTTCTTCACTATGCAGTCTCCTTTATTCCCCAGTCATCTCTTCCCGTTTCGACCCGTATATCTTTCTCAATACCTCATTTTCAAACACTCGTATTTTATTTTCATCTGCTAGGGTCATACTCCAACTCTCGTAACCGTAAAGTAATACTGCCAGAATAACCGTTTATATATTTTCAATTTCAACTATCTTGATCGCGAGGTTAGGAGTTTTTGTACTTAGTAGAAACATGAGTTGCCCGATGATAAGTGACTTTTTATTTCTTCCATGACCTCGTTTTTGTTGGTTACGTGTGCTCCCAAGTATTTATTTGTTTACTTTCTTTATGTTCTCATTCTAAATTGTTATGCATCTATTTCCTTCATTATCAGCGTTTAGGTTTGTTATCATATATTTTGTTTTCTCTAAGCTTACCTGTAAACCTATCTTATCGCAAGCTTCTACTAAGACATCGGTTTTACTTCGTAGTGCCTCTATATTTTCTCCTATTAAATCTACATCATCCGCGTATGCGAACAGTTGATTCAAGACATTCAATGTTAGTTCCTTTCTGTCCTCTTTTATTTTCTAAATCCCCTAATCCAACGCAAAGTTAAAAAGTAATGGTGACAAGGCATCAAGCCCTTGCTAAACTTGAAACTATCTTACATATCCGTTTCCGTATTTCCTATCCGTTTCCGTATTTCCTATCCGTATTCGTATTACCTATCCGTACTCTACTTATGGGATCGCCGACACATATCCTCCCTAGTTGAACCAATTTTTTTTCGAATTCCAAATTGTACCAGGATATTGTACAGTTTTTCCCTTTTGATGGAGTCAAATGCTTTCTTAAAATCAATGAATAACTGGTAAACAAGTTATAATAAAAAAAACATACACCAATTAAACGCATTAATAACTTAAGGTTTTGTATGAAATAAGAAAATAGTTCTTTAAAGTATAGCATACTATCTCGATATAATAGAAAACAACTCTGAAAATTTCCTGTCAAATATAACTCGCATAAATTTACACTAAATCTTACATATGTGAAAGATAATTGTCGAAATTAGCCCTAACTCTCTATTATCTGGAGAGATTCATATAAACCATGATAAATAAAACTATGAAAGTTTACCTTATTCACCTACACATGTGTTAGATAATTATCGTAATTAGGCCTGACATGTGAAAAGGAACATTTCTGTGCAGTAATGAAGTTACTCAGGTCTTCACGTATGTCAAGAATGAAGGCACCTTCACGTTGTTCAAAGTTACTAGCGACATTCGTTACGACACTCACGCATTCACGTTATCCTGTTAATTATAACTGTACCTCCAAACGGAGAACAGAGAAAAAGAAAATGAGTGAAATTTAATTCGAAGGAATCTCGTGAACTCCACTTATTGTGGCTACTTTGTATGTTAAATAGCATTCTTGCCTACTTGCTTGATATTTAGTGTATGTGTGTGTGTTTCAGAGAGCGGGCGTGGAACTCGAAAACAAAACTCAGCAATGCAGATGTCAAAATTCCTCCGCTGTAGTAACACTCTAGGGGACACAGGAAAGAGAGTGCTAGAATGACCTGGTGAAAGGGAGGGAGAGCAAGAGAAAGAAAATGAAGGAGAAGAAGAGATGTATGCTAGTGTTTGTTCCAGAGAGAGAGAGAGAGAGAGGGAGAGAGAGAGAGAGAGAGAGAGAGAGAGAGAGAGAGATAAGGTAAAGGAAATGTTTTCCAAAACATTTTTTCTTTTCTAGGTTAATAGGCAGTTTTATAGTCAGCATCTACTGTTGCCAAAATTAAGTACCCATTATTGGGAAAGAGTATATTATGCTTTTTACGATCTGTTGAAAGGAGGTTTCAATGAAGAAAAGAAGTTAGAGGTACGGTATGACATTAAAGTTTTCCAACATGGTTGTTTTATAATTGAATGACGTCAGTGACATAAAAAGAATGTTTCAAATGACGCAACTTTGGGATCCTATATTTAGATCTTCTGGTTTATAGATTGGCCTTAAATGAGATTATTCTCATTAGACTATAATTTAAAATTAAAAAAACGTGGAAGTCATAACCCCTGCAGCACAGACGTTGATAACACCATTGAATGTCCATCTCTTCAACAATCTATTCAAAGTCGCATCAACGATTAAACGTTTAAATAACGTGTAATTGTTGAAGAAACGTTTAAAGAGGCTGACAATTTGTGAATATAAGCTGATGGTAGTGTTATTAAAACAAAATGTCACACATTTTCCAAAACCAGTACCGGATATCGGGCCAATATCGGCCAAATATTGGACTAAGCATTATCTATCTGTATTGACCGTTAGTGACCTAATATTCTGTGCTGATAGAGTCTGAACGTCTTTAGCATTATGCGTGACTGCTTATTCATTTTGTGTGTCTTTTGAATAAAAACTACTACAATAGTATCCACGTTAAAACATAGGAATCAGAAGGCACGAGTGAAAAATGACAGCGAAAATGCTTTTAGACTATGTTTATGAAGGCGCATAGTAGAATTGAAATGCACTTCTATTACATTTTAAAAGTATCTTTTGCTCACCGGTAATAAGCCAAATTTTGACCAATTTTTGTATATGAGTATTACTCTGCATTACATTGTGAACACATTTCGTACCATTTTAGCAATATTTTTTTCACTCAATTTTAAGAATATCAGTATGATGCTTTGTTGTTTAGAGATCAAGTTGACCTAAAAGATTGTCGAGAGAGGGGGATAAAGCCTGAGTTGCCTCGGTAATAATCTATTTATTTAACTGATTGAACTACCAAGAAAACGCAATAAAACTGTCATTTTTGTTGCTCTGCACTGAGGAATTTCGATCCAAACAGAAGCAAATGTTGAAAGGAGTCGTCAACGACACTTGTACACATTCTGTACCCATTAATTAGACTTGTTGATCACAGAACTGAGATAATATTTCAAAATAATAAGTGGATTATTTTTTGACAGCGAACCTTTAAAAAAATTATACGTGTGAGTATATAAGGCAATATTTGCAGTTAGTGGAGAGAAACTTCCCTTCCTTTAAGATTTTCTGTATCTTCTAGTGTGATAATTTTTCGCTTCTCTGCGATCTCTTCTCTGATAAGAAAAGACATTTTGATTTCTCCAAACTGCATCATATTATTTCAAAGGCTCATATTTAGCCGGAGCAAAAGATCGCTCTTAGGCTTTCTGAGATCTTAAAGTTGCTAGAGAAGTGATCTACATTTGGTAAAGCATATTTCCTTCTATCGAAACAACTAAGACCATCTCCTACTTGTTATACAAGAAAATGAAGTAAGGAAGTTTGTGAAGCCATTGTGAACGAACAGAAAAAAATGTGTCCTTTTACCTGTTTCTTTGTAATACAATCAAAGAAGAACTATGAGAAATAAGATACATATATATAAATCAGAAGTATCCTTCTACATTTGGTTGGAAACACAATCTGCTCGAAGTGCAAATGAAGTAGCGTCTGCTCAACGAGATTACCTGGAAGAGCTTGAGAAGAGGTTACTGGAGGAAGGAAAGGCAAACTTGGTTCTTTGACTATTTTCGGAATCTTGTGTGGCTCAGAACAAAAACAGCATATTGATGGCAACCGTAGCAAAATATTTGGAGAAATCAAGAATATTTTATGATGTTCAGCACTATTTCCCCATTCGAGCGCATAGTTTTATGTCTTCAGATAGGATGTTCTGTAATTTGGAAAAGAAATATAAACAAAAAGAAGAAATGTCAAGCACGCACGTGTCATCATTTTTCCAAACCTTGTTTGATTTAGCCTGTAGGTTACCATTAATTGTATATATTTCCTAGAATAGTTTTTCTCGTGAAGACCTTAGAAACTAATCTGCAAAAGAATATACATTCAGAGGATACAAAACATTGAAAGGAACAGTTTTCACTAAATTCACAAAAGAAACGTTCATAAAACAACATTAATTGAATGAAAGAAAACTAGAAGCAATATCAGGCATTCTTTAATCTCTTTTCCTCCTTGTTTTCCAGGAATATAGACTTCCTTTTTATTGTTTTGTCCTTTCTTCTATTTTCAGGCAAAGAAAGACCAATGGAAGTGAAGAGTGAAATAGAGGGGGAGAAAGAGAAAAAAGAAACATCGAATTAAGTTGTATGTTTCGTAAGGGGGAGGAAGTCGTCAAAATGAATGTTTGACAATCGGATTATATATAGTTCAGATGTAAAAGAAGATAAGAGTAAACAACAAGGAAGGCGGAATTAAAAAAGTAAAGTGAATTTAAATTGTCTTTTTCTTTATTGTACTAATAAGATTAGTCGGGAACTAGAAAAAAGCGAATTAGAGAGCGAAATAGAAGATAGAAGTGCATGTTAAGAGACAAGTATACATGTAAGGAAACTAGTGTTCTATCAGTAATATTGACTGTTGATTACGAAAGAAAAATATTAGCTTGTATACACTGCAAAGAATATTTTTTCGTCCTCTGCTGTCCACTTTTTTTATAGTTTTATTGTTTCTTATAGCTGGTAAAGCAAATTACTCTCCATATACCGTTTTATTCATCGCAATTCCACGTTTCTTCATTTACGTTCCTCCTTTTCATTTATTGATCTTCTTCAGAGTGATTGATGAATATATTGTGAAAATGGAAATCAATTGCCGGAAAAAATACGTTCCTCAGCGATCACTTTTCCTCAGAAACGATGCAAAAGGTACTTTTGTCAAGGCATCATCCCGGCATTGACCTGGCGAAAATTGGAAGATCTCTGGAAAAATCTAATCGTACTTACTGGCAGAGGGATCCAATCCCTAGAGACGTCCAGTTCCGATTCGACGTCTATGACATTAATCTCTGCATACGACTATGCTTCATCGCTCTCCTTTTTTTGGGTAAGGAATAGGCAGATCTTCACATTTTGAAATCAAACAATACAATAATAAAAGTGCATAAATTGTCGAATGTAAATATAGGTTGGAATATTGCACATATTATGTCAACCGAAATTACGATACACATAACTGTATCCTGTTTATTTCTAAATTCATAGTTATTTAGACAAATTGCACTGATTTCAATCCAACAAAGTATCGTTGTTAAATTTATATATATGCGTTTCTGGTAACTATAACATGTTCAACCAACTCATTTTGCTTCATTAAGCTGTACAGGTTAAGCAGATCTTTCCCGTTTATGATTCAAACCTGTACTCGTCAACTTAAATCTAATACATTCGACCACTCAACAAATACAGTCGTGATTTACGCTACACTGCAGCTGTTTAAATACATAATCACCGCCATCTGATTGTCCATAATATTTTTCTTCTCATTGATAGAAGGTAAAGGAAAATTTTGAACACATGCAATTCTTACTCCTGTTCGTTATACAAGAATGATTTTTCGAAACAATCGATCAACATTTGGAATCTATTTGATATATCGACTTGTCACAAACATATTCATATTATCTGCTGGAAAGTGTTCTCATTCATGCTCATTTCAACACACTACTTCAGAAAATTCTAGGAATCCGCTATTGTTTCGAAAAGGGTAGTTCCTTGCGCATCCATTTAACGGTTTCGAAATGTGTAGAGCAAGTTTCAGGCCTTTGCGGATGGTATCCAGCATCAGTTCTGCTCATAGTAGTATTCGAAATATAAAGTTTATTTTCCTACGTTTTCGGTAGCTTATAGATCCAAAAAGCAGCGGAATACGCACTTTATTCTTATGTTTCGATGCACTATCATTCGTCAAGTCAAATGCTGTTACAATGTACATTTTTAGTCCTCCATCTCCTCTTTTCCAGGGGAGAGGTCAACTGTGACTGTGTTTTATAAAAAAATTGTTAACTAACTAACTCTATGGCTTATGGAACTCGCAAGTTCATCGCCGCAGTAACAAACGTTCGCCATTGGATTCTATCCTGGGCAGTATCAAGCCAGTTTTCATCACGAACACCTACTTCTCGAAGATCTCTTCTAATATTGTCCTCCCAACGACGTCTCGGTCTTCCCAATGGCCTCTTTCCATCGGGCCTTCCAACCAGGATAGAATATAATCTTCGTTTTTCCCCCATCCGAGCTACATGCCCTGCCCACCTTAGTCGTCTCGATTTCATTATTTTTACAACATCTGG
>JAGDQP010000055.1:133863-248356 GCA_022664845.1 Lepisma saccharinum
GGCCTGCCCATCTTACTCGTCGCGATTTCATTATTCTTACAACATCGAGGGAGTCGTACAGTCCGTGGAGTTCTTCAATATGCAGTCTCCTTCCGCTCTCCGGTTATCTTGTTCCGTTTCGACCCGTATCGTCATTATATTCAACCGATTTCTATCCACTGCTGGATGAAGGCCTCCCTCTTTTCTATCCACATATCTCGGTCTGCTTCTATCCTCATCCATACAGCTCCTGAAAAACGCTTAATCAACTACCCATCCTGCATTTGAACGTCGTCTTGGTCGTTTCTTTTCTCTAGGAATTCAATGTAGTACATTTGACGTCCATCTTCTATTTGTTCGTCTAGCTATGTGGCCGGCCCATCTCCAGTTCATCTTCCTCGCAGTCTTGATTACATTCTCTACCTTTTTTGAGCGCGAATCCATTCATTTGTCTTCATGTCCCTCCTAGTTATTCCTTGCATGCAACACTCCATTCCTCATTGTGTGACTTTCAATCTTTGTGTCGTTATTGAATTCAATGTCCAAGTTTCACAGCCGTACATCATCACAGATGAGACACATTGATTATAAACTTTACCCTTCAGACACACTGGTTTTGCTTTTGAAAATAGAGTGGTGTTGTCTTCCAAACGATCTCCGCTCCATTCTACATCTTCTATTTATTTCATCCGTCAACTTGACATTCGATGTTCTGAGCTCACCTAGGGAAACATACTCATCAACTATGCCTATTGTCTCTCCGTGAATCTTTATTTCCTTCTTGCAGCGTGTTGATTGTACATTACTTTTGTTTTATTTAATTCATTTTAAGTCTCATTTTCGAACTCTCATTACACAGTTCTTCCATTCTGGTTTGTAGTTCCTCTGCACTTGAAGCAAATAGAACCATATCATCAGCGAAGGTGATGAAGATATTCGCCATTAATTTTTGTTCCAACTTCATCTCAGTTTAAATTTTTGAACACTGTCTCCGGGATCGCATAAAACAGTTTTGGAGAAACTGAATCTTCTTACCTTTCCCCTTTTCCAACTTTAAATTTTTCACTTTCTTGATGTAGCTTAATAACAGATGCAGCAGTCGAGTAGATGTTTCGCAGTAACGTGATGTATGCACTTTCGATGCCATTGATATTCAAGTGATTTAAATACTGCTGCCAAGGAGACCGAATCGAAAGCCTTTTCAAAATCTATGAATCTCAAACATAATGGAAGTTCATATTCATTCGTTCTATCCATAGCTTCATTCAATGCTTGTATGTGGTCCATTGTGCTCATTCCAGGCATTCAGATATTTGTAGCATATTCCTAGAATGTGTCTGTGCTATGTGAGGTAGAAAATGTTGAGGAAAGTTCCAAGTACCGAAGGTCAAAAATAAATACCAGTATCGAGTATCGAAAAATTCTGGCGTCGACCAATCTCTAATTAATATAATTATGATTTGAAATTTTAATAAGGATAGAGACTACATGGCGCAAATATAACAAAGAAATTCCTGTTAATATGCACTCAGAGAATTAAAAGCACAAATACAAGTGCCTCAGGCGAAAAGTTTAAATGCATTAGATCAAGAAGAGTATGTTATTCTGGTATACCTTACATGATCGCGTAAAGAATACTTGATATGCTGAACTAGGAATGTAATTTCGAATGATGCAATTCTTTGTGTTCAAATAATACAGCTAAATGTCTCATCTGAAGGCAAATGTTATGCATGCACGTCTATTTAGTCAACTTTTTACAACAAAAAACAATAATCAACACAAGTAATAAAAGCTATCATGAAACGTTATTTTCCAGCAAACATTGAAAATAATAATCATTGTCAGGAATTTGTGTGGGTCTATCTTCTAATGGATACGGCGGTTTCATAGTCAGTTATTCGTATTGAAACTAATTTTAACAGAAAATGACGTTTACTGTATCATCGTTTAACATGTATTCAATAAAATAAATTGGATTAATTATTATTCATCACCTAAACAGAATATAACATTTGCAAATTTTGTGATTGAATTACCAATAAAACGAAAATATTCAGAAAGATACATTAGTTTGCGTACCACATTTCCGATACGTTTTGGAATAATTATGTAATTATTTGCAAAACGGACTAATATGTAAACTTTGAGCAATAATGTGAAACAATACCTTTCTTTCTTAAACAACGAACAGTTTCTTCTTCTCAGTCATATAGCTTGAGAAGATATTTTTGTACGATAACAAATTTCTCTTTAAATTACAGAATATTTCTTTGACATTAGTTTGTACGAATTCGACAAATTTACTTTTCAAAATTACGACATTTTCCTAACGCTTAAATATGTTTTTCTGGGTTTAAGAGCACGAGTACGAATGTGAGATAATTCCCGCATATCACAGAATATTCGATAATTTTCGTCTACAAACAGACCAACTTATGCATCCCACTTCTCTGCTTCACCTGAAAACGTGAAATTATCAGACGGTTTCCAGATTTCTTCCGTTTTCATTTCGGAAAGTGGTACTGAAACTTTTCAAAATTTTATAGGGGTACTCTTTAAACCAGAGACAGAGCCATGAATTTAAAATTAAGATTTCTTTCTAGAAATGTGCTGGTATCACTATAGTTCAGAAAAATATGCTTCCTTTGCGAGAAATGTCATTCATCAATCCCTTGAATTCGCTTACACGTGTAAAACCTCTCGGCACCTGTCCGCAATTGGGCGTTATGTGAAAGTGGTAAGTGAAAGTTGAAATTTAATAATCCCTTGCCTATGTGCAACCCAAATAACTTTACTGAAAAGCGGAATTCCATGGCACTCCTTCAAATTTTCTGGATATCTATGTTTTTAGGACTATACGATCTGGGAATTACTCTGATTAATTAATTCGTAAAAAATAATAAAAAAGATGATATATTAAATTCATCGATTCACATGTAAGTTTCTTATGTTTAGCATATGTTTCAATAGATACACACTTTTGATGAAATATTGTGGGTCTTGTATAGAACATTTCCGTATAGAGAATTTTCCAGTGGGGCTCTTTCTAACATTACGTACAAAAAATATAGACAAAACCCTTTAAAAATAATTTTATTTTGATGTAAAGTGGTGAGTGAAAGTAGAAATTGCCTAACCCCTTGCTTGTATGCAACCCAAATAACTTTACTGAACAGCGGGACTACATAAACGACTACAATCAAAGCACTCGCGATCTTTGCCATTTCTACACGGCTGTTTCGTCATAAGGTTATGCTATTTCCTAACGCTTTGCGTTTCCTGCCAACTTCTTTTCCTCTTTCGTTGGTCTACCCATAGTTAGTAACAAAGAAAGTGGAAATTAAAATTAACTTTAAAGGGGTCTTGAAACGTTCACTAAATATAAGAGCATGACGATAATGCAGATTAGCGCTCAGAATAATGGGCGCAGGAGGTCTGTAGCTTATAATTATTTTCATTACAATTAGTCATCCATTATTGAGAATTCATTTCGCTGCATTTGGTTACAGTGAAAATATTAGGCACTGCCTGAATTAATAGGTCACTTAAATCAACTCTATCCTTAAATCATAAACCTTATTCTAATATTTTTCTGATAAGATTTACAAATACTAAGATATATTGACTAGCATCAGGATTCGAATACACGACTTTCACAACATATAGACCACAAATTATCGCTTAGCCACACCTGTACGGTTTATAGCTAGAAAGTCATTTTTCGTTCAGAGTTGATATAGCTCTTTTCTCTACAACTACGTCGTAACATCTTGAAACAAAACAAATGTTTATATACCCTTTAAGTACATTGATATTGAAAACATAATTGAAACTAAGTAAAATAATCAGAAATATGATTTTCTTATACACCGAGATGCGAAACTTATATTGCAAATATGGTTTTCCTTAAATATGTGCAGATATTTGTCAAGTATATTCATTAGACCAAAAGAAGGAAAAAATATAGCAAGTCTAACTGCACTTCGTATTCGATATTTAAGACTGTTCAGCTTCAATTTGGATTTCATTAAAATGCAAAATAAACATGTATTGATAAATCATACAGGATGCATTAAAATAAAAGTATGTAGAGTGGATTGAGGGAAGATGCCCATCGGGGAAAGATGCCTACATTACGGTAATTCCATAACTACGATCCTAGATGGTGTGAGAAAACTAGTCAGTATACTCTCTAAGGGGCTGTAGTGAATGTCTCGTAATCTGTCATGAGGAGACGAAGTTCTTTGAAAAAGTAATTTCTTTTTTTTTAACCTAAAATAGTTTTTTCTAACAATAAACAGTTTAGGATCGGAATAAGTTCCATGACAGAGTAAAAATGCACTTAAATAAGGTAGTTTTAACTGTCAAGTACTTGCTTAGACTATATCAGAAAGAAACAATATGTGTGGCGGTGAACAGGTGAAGTGACGAACAGTAGTGAGTGCTTACTACATAAACTCATTGCATCAAATAAGACTGTTTTCATAGCTTTCTAGTTAGACACTAATTTCTTTGAACAATTGTTCTTCAGTAGTCATTCAAGTACATTTGTAATTGGTAGTCTACGTACCAATTCAATATAACTTGAATGTCATTTATGGCCTTTAGGTAACAATGGCTTGGGCTAAGGATGTGAAAAAGAACTCATCCAGTGCCTAGTTTCGAAGACTCCATCCCGACATTAACATTGTGTGACTAATGATCAACCTTGGTGGGATCAAATCCAGGATCTACCTAACGCGAATCCAACGGTCTGCTAACTGAGCTAGAGCTCCTAAATGCTACTACGTAGGGTTATTCTTACCGATATTTACCAAGGTGACCTAGAATGTTCTCTCTTTTTCTACTGACTGATCTATAGTGCACATACATTGCTATGCAACAATCCAAGGGAAGTAACGCGATGAAACCAACGTCTTGATCGAAGTTGCCTAAAGGCCATAAATAAATTCAAACTACAAAACCGTATAGCTAACTTGTCATCAGCTGTTTCATGTCACTACTGATACTAGCATCTATTAACGTAAAGCCTATTAAATTCAATTATACGCTTTAGGATACAATTCGTAACTCTACAAAGACGTTTGTGTCTTCGACATAGGCCTAATCTTCAACTTCTTTCAGATACATATAATATTTCATAAGTTTATTTACATATATTTCTCAGCAAATATATGTATTCCTTTTCTACGTGTTTATGCTCAAAACACCAGTAATTATTATTAATATAAACTAGCTGACTCCCGCGGTCTCCGCCCGCACTATTTAGAAATGGTTGGCAAAACTGAGAACTTGGGCATCTGAAGTAGCTCAACACCTATCCCTGTACGTAAATAACAAATTTAGTGCGGATATGTCCACGGGTATGGTAGAAGTATGAAATATTAAAGTTTTTAAATTGGTTTGCAACAGTGATACGTATGGCACCTGCAGAATTTGAATAATCTTTCTGATCTGTCCTAGTACATAAATGCCAAGTTTGATGCGTATATGTCAAATAATATAGAAGCAATTTGAAATATTACTTTTTAAACTAGTTGGTAACACTCACAACTGTGTTGCCTGTGGCGCACGGTGCCTCGCTGCTCTCTCACAGTACATAAATGCCAATTTGGTGCACATATGTCCAACAATATAGAAGGAATTTGAAATATTGAATTCTTGAAATTGGTTGGCAACACTGATAGCTATAATGCCTGTGGCGTCCGAAATACCTCTCTGATCTCTCCTAGTACCTAAATCGCAATTTTAGTCCTGATATGGTCAATAGTATGGAACAATTTTAAATATATCTGATATTTTTTTTTAATTGCTAAGCAACACTGACAACCAAGACACCTGTAATCCTCGGAGTACTTCTCTGATCTCTCCCAGTATTTAAATGCTAAGCTTGGTGCTGATCTGTCTAATGATATTGAAGCAACTTGAAATATTATATTTTTGTAATTGTTTGGCTCGGACTGCAGCGCTCGGAGTACTTCTACAGACTGTCCCAGTACCTAATGCATATGTAGTTTCTGTATTGTGGATTTTTTCAGCTTTTAAACCATCCTTTCGTTTAAACCTACAATTTTCACCACTAGTAGTAGGTACTTCATCTTCATCAAATACAGGGGATAAGTCGCCGCGATTCATTTTGTTTCGTCTTTCGTTTACGAGGAACTGTGAAAGTAGCCTTTCGTTTAGGTCTACAATTTTTACCACCAGCAGGAAGTACGTCATCTTCATCCAGTACAAATAATGAGTCGTTTTCTTGATGGCTCATCTACGTGTTAAGCCGGATATTTTAAAAAACGATGACCAAAATTGGTCCAGTTAAACGGCAGGACGGACTAGACAAAGCCTTTTCTTTAGTATTTTTCTTAAAAATATATATAGATATATTTTTTAATGTATAGAGAATAATCTAATATTCAGAGTAAACCTTATTGTCGTTATATGAGGCCCTTAGAATAAAAGGGTCGTAAGTGCCAACAGTTAGTTTCGAGAAAAATGCGTTCAAACTTTCGCATTTTTCCATATCAGGCGGCGGCAATATTCTTTTCCATATCAGGCGGCGAAGGCGAAGCTAAGTGGTGAATGTTAGTGTTTCTAACTTTGATAAAACAAACCGTGCACTCTGTGGACAACAGTACGGTACCTAAGAGTAAAATAACTGAATCGGGTATAATATTAAAACATTGATTTGTCAAATGCCAGAATCGTTTCAAAGAGTAATGCAGTGATGTTTCATTTATTCTCATTCCTTGTTATTGATTTAACCTACCTAAGTTCTCTCATGCAATCTATCTTACCTATTCTACTATAACACAAGTAAGCAAAATTAGCAAAATCACTTTAATTTTTCACTCTCAGTTTCGCATAACATTTGACACAGTTAACATAATTAATATTCTGTGTACTTAACACAAATCTATCAAATTATATCTCACCTGAAATTTGCAGAAATGTTCAAAGTTCCTCTTGTCGTGCGTCCTCTTGTCTATATATATATAAATAGAAGGTGCAATTTTCTTCGTATCTGGATACGAGTTTCGGATATCCGGATCTCGGATATTTATGACATGGTCACATCATCGTTATTTTTTCTAATTCATATATTGGCTGATATTTTTCGGCTACCAAAGGATGCCTTCTTTCGGTTTCTTTTACTCTTCATTTTGGAGTGTTTAGAGGGAGAACAGGATCATAGAAAAATAAACGAAATTGCTGAGTTGTACGTAAATTGCAAGTCTAGTGCTTGGGAAACCAGTCTTATAATATTCGGGTACTAATACATATATTGGAGTGACAGAAGGAAAACAAATAACCGACAGCACTTTCTTGTCTATTCTAGCCCTACTCTCCACATCCCCAACAAACTTTACCTGTGACGTGCTTATTGTCACTTTGCGTTGTTAAAAAAATGTCCTCCCGCCTCTTTTAAGCGTGCAGGGATGTAAAAGAAAAAATACGAAACTCATTTCCGAGATTCATTTGCTTTGAGGAATAAAACATGTATTTTAGAACAAAATAAAGGACTTTAAAAATGTTCCTATCAACTAACTTTGGACAAGAAAATAATAACAATCAAATACACAATTAACTCTCTAAAATATATTCTTTGAGTTTCAGATACATTGAATTAAATTGGCTTTATTTATGACCTTTTGACATTTTCGTCTCAAGCCAAGATGTGGTAGGTAGTGGAGGAGTAAGGTATTGGCCAGGGTCTTTCATAACTTACCTTCCTGGAATCGCAGTTTCAGTTGCACTAAAATAACGAAATCCGAATACGGCGTCTTTGAATCTGCGACCGCAATCGCATGAATCCATTGGACCAGATATTCGAACCCTGACGAGTCTCGGATCATAAGATCTGGATCCGAGTTTAGGATCTTCAGTTCCGGATTCGGGTTTCGGATATCTAAATATCCGGATTCGGATATTCGCGGATCCGGATATCCGATATCTTCCTTTGGCCATCCTATTCATAACCAGATCTGCTATCATTTGGCTTATACAATATCCTGTACTATGGCCCTCTTTCGCACGCACTAACTTGCTACATATCTTACAAAACTCATTCTTCCATACCCTTTTAAAGCTTTCTGCATTCTGTCAATATTCCACCCTTCTATAACTTTCCTTCCCGTTTCTTTATTCACTATCCGCATTATTTCCTCTCTTCATAGACTTCGAAATATGCTTTTCACATCAACACCGGACATCACAGTACTCTCTCTCTTCAGCCCTAATTCCTCTATTAACATCACTACTTCAGTTGAATTCACCCATCTTCTAATTTTTTTACCTTCTCTTATCGCCTTCGCTTTCTTCTCAATTTTATTTTGTAACCTCGGTTACATGCTACTCCCAGTCAAGTACCTGCCTCAGGTTCACCGCCTTCTTGTGAATTTTCGGAAAACTTTTCATTTTCGGTAATCTGCCTTCTTTGTCCATAAACTTATTTTGAATGCTCTCTTCTTACAATCTTCCACTATACCCTTTCTTATCTCTTCTTCATCTTTTTCTTTTATGTCTTCATATCCATCTTCATTTAGTTCCTCTCATCACAATGCATTTCTTCTAGTAATGCTTATCAATCATGTTCTCTTCAGTAACGTTAGGTCTGTTTCTTCTAGGTATATTCCTAACCAACGAGGCCACGGGAGAGGCTTGAAGAACACAAGGATGATGTCAGACTAAAAAGAGACAGAAATGCTCTTAACTAAAAAGGAAAGGAAGAGGCACATGATATAGACTGGCGTCGGAGATACTAGAACAAGAGAAAATATGTTGATTGGGGAGTGGAAAGAAGCGAGGAGAATGAGGGAAACGGGAGACAAAGTGATGAACTGCAGTGGTGAGCTGAGTATAAATAAAGAATGGGAAGACATACTGGTAGAGTGGGGAAAGTATTCTAGAAAATAAGGACTGTTATAAGGACTGCCCATTCTTTTTAAGCTTCCTTTATATTTATTATTTGTTTGTAGCATATTTATTTAATATTATATATTTTATATTCATCATTTAATTACTTATTTATTACGCATTTCTTTATCTAAATTCTTTTTTGCGTCTCAATTCAGTTTCCTTGTTATGTAGTTTGCTGTTACAAGTTTGTTACGCCTTCTAGTTGACTAGGGGTGTGGCCTGTGCACGAAGGACTGTGATTGATTAAAATTTATTTAGTTTTGGAAAGTAAACGAATCATGGGACATCATTGACGGAACACGTAAGAAGGATCTCTTGGCCTTCTAGCTGAAGAAGATGTTATAACATTCAAACTGTAAAGCTTTCTGTGTGTTTTTACTATAAAGTTAAGTATAACAGCCTTCTCAACCTGTTTTAACGAAATTCAAGTTCAAAACACTAAAATCTGCAAATTAGTTTAACTTGTGTGTTTAGCATGTATTATGATTAGGCCTTACTTCCTTCGATAAATAGATGTTTAATAGAAAATGATTAAAACACTTGAAATTTTATATACTTTATATAAAAATTAAACATATTAACACACTCTAATGCTATTCAACATCTTAGAAATATAACACAAAATGTACTTAATGAGTATTTACATTCCAATAATTATTGATTGCAACGGACAAGGGTAGGTTTCTCCTGTCTGAATCGCCGTGTCGCACTGTTTTATTGCTGGGCGACACTTATCCCCGCTAACAGGCGACCGGCCAACCAATTTCCTTATGACTTTCCCAGTCTGGTTTCATTGTATCTACACAAAAATATTTATTCACATAACACAGTGCAATTCACAATCAGAACTTATTTATATATATTTCACAAATTTCTTTTATTAAATTACGGATTTCCCCAGAAGTTTGGGCTACAGCAGACCTTTAGGGCCTTGGATTTTTTTTTTTCAAATCTGCGATTGTCGGCTATCCGTCGTCAGTTCATCGGCGTACGTTGGCGAATAGCAACCGTCGTCACAGACGACTGATATACAACGTCGGTTAACCGGCAGATATTGGCGCATAGCTGCCGTTGTTACACCGGTCGCGATTGTCGGATATTCGTCGTTGATCCACCGGTGGATATTGTATGAGTGCTTACTGGATAGTGTTCGATTCCCGATCGGCGCCAATTTTATTTTACACTTTTACTTATTTTTGCTTAAAACATAACTACATTTTTCTGTTTACTTATAAAGAATTGCTCACATTTTGATCCCTTTTGTATTTCTTTACATTATAGAACATGTTAGAAAAGTAAGGTTCGTATATATACATTAACATTTTGAAATTTTACAAAATTTACTGACAGGTTAAAAACATTAGGTTAGGTTAGTTTCTTTTTATTTTGGCAATGCCCAAATTCGAATCCAACTCTATACAATTGAAAAAATATAAGTTCTATCTCAAGATGAATGAATAGGACGCTCAGGTAAATGAAAATAGGGTGTATCCGAAATGACATTTTTTGTCGTCGTGGCTCAGGCGGTAGAGCGCCTGATTACGAATCGAGCGGGCCGAGCTCAAATTCCGGCTAGGATACTGGAGACTACTCTCGCGGTGTTCTCTCAGGTGCACTCAGTCTTATATCAAATTGAGTACCAGAGCGTTCTTGGTACCCCAGGGCACCTTGGGAAGGTAAAAGTGGTCGAGCATGGGACCCCACCTCACTTCGTGCCGTAGTAGAAATCTCCACATCCCCATGCTTCACAGCTCGTGGGTATCGCACAGGGGATAGCTTTACACCTTACTATGAAAATCGTCCCCTATTCACACCACAAATCGTCCATTATTCATATCTGGCAATATCGATGCACTTCTAGACTTAATTACTACCTGCCCCCACTATTAACTCACAAACGACCTGCCTCAGAATTTGAATTTATTTGGATTCGAATGTTACTTTTATTGATTTTAGGTATCTAAGGCTCAGGCCGTCCTGCCTCGGAATTTTACGACTCACGGTCGAGAATTTAAAATCTTACTTGCAATTGAACGTGTAAATTGACATAGAATAAGGTAATCACATAATAATTGACTAAGGGAGATCTCGGATTGCTGGGGAATTACCTTCTGTAAGTTTAAAGAATATGAATTTTAGAATACGTAAGTGTAGAGAAGGGGTCGGGTGGAGATAGTGCCAAGCCACATTTTCTCACTTTTGAGAAAATACATTTTGAAAGTTTAGAGGAATCCACAAATCGCGCCTTGTTATCGGCGTGCTGCTGCTGTTTGAAATTTGTTATCTGATCAATTCTAGACTCAGCAACTATTCTGGTATGTCTTCGTGATTTATGTGCCTACATATTTTTATATTCATTTTAGAGGTGCTGAAGAAATATGATGCTTGGCACTTTATTGACCCAGAACTTAAGTGTTATACCTAATATTTGACACTAAAGTTGGCCACAATTTAATAAATTCTTTGGAGTAAAAAACTAAATGAATATGTATTTACTAAGTATTTTGATTATTTTCAGTTATGTACATATACAAACTACACTGACTACACAAATACAAAATACGTACCAAATACGAAAATGGAAGGCACAGCTGCGCAGCACAGAGATTTGTTCTCAAATAACTGTTCATAGCAGAAAATATTTTTTCCCTTTGTTGCTTTTTAGCTAGCCAAACCTGTCTAAAAGTAGGCAGATTTGGAGCAGCCACAAAATGTAGCCTTGTATTTACAAAATTGTAAAAAGATAATCGCACTGATTTCCACATTGAACCTGGATACAATTTTATTGAGTGAGACAGCATAAAATTCTCAGCACGATACTCTTGTTTTTTCATTAATAATCTAGATTATGTTAGGTTAGCTTAGAAGGATAGAGTAGTATTATATACTACTCGTAAGAATACAAAGAAGACGGACATTTTCCAGAAACCTGAGCGAGTGAGGCAAGCCTACGAGACCGAGGCTTATGGCCAACAGTTAGAAGAAGGTGCTACAGTGTATTTAAAATAAACATTAGCATGATTTGTCATTAAAAGCCATCGTAAATCAATCAGTACATCAGTGACATAGGATTCAGTAGACCTCAGGTTCAAACTCGGTGGCCCCCTATTTCGACTGGGAGTTCCATTAGTATCCTTAGTAACTTAGTGAAAATGCCGAGATGGGACCTTCGACATTATGGCTCAGGCGCCACTCGTTATTATTAATAATACAGTGATACCTTCTGAATTCCTTAAATATTGCTTCCGTCCTTCCTTTTTCTTTCTCTGTATTTTTAAACTTAAAATTGACATTTTTTCTGGGTTAATACAATGCCAAGTCACAGCACTGATAACATATGAAAAAATAGTAGCAACACAATGCCAACAACTAAACAGTTTTTCTATACTTTCTTACAACAAATTTATTATAATAAGCCGCATGATTTTCGTCTTGTTAAATACATAGGTGAATAGGAAACTAAAACGATTTAATATTGGTTCAAGGGCACTTAATACCAACCAACACAAAACATCAGATATTTTATAGTGCTAATCCACACTTACATTTTAATCATTTTCTGTGCTTGAAGACGCACAATTCCGGCATTTAATATACTCGGGATCTTCATCTGAACAACTAATGTCGGATATATCCTTCTGGAACTCATAACGAAGCTCCCTCTTACGTAGCGCCATGTTATTTTATGTGACTATATGTTGCTCGGCATTATTTTCCACCAACATGAAGCAACTGAAGTCAAAGATGCAATACCATGCAAGTTATTTCTTCTCTCATCTGTTGAATTAATAAATAACTACTAGAAGTTAATTTGTGAATCGACACAATTTCTACCGCGAGAGGTAGCCAACTCATTTTTTTAAAACAAAATGTGGCTTGGCACTATCTCCACCCGACCCCTTCTAATTATGAATGTTCAAATAAATGTTTAAAATTATACAGAATTTAAAAAAAAGTAACAGTGTTGTCAACTAATCTAAAAACATTATTTCAAATTGTTTCTATATTATTTGACGTATACGCACCAAACTTTGCATTTATGTACTGGGACAGATCAGAGAGAGTATTCAAATTCTGCAGGTGCAACACTTATCGGTGTTGCAAACCAATTTCAGAACATTAATATTTCATAATTCTATCATGCCCTTGGACATATCCACACTACATTTTGTGTTTACGTATCATAGTTACTTCAGATAAGCTCTCAGTGTTGCCAATCATTTCTAATTGTGCCGGTGGAAACCGCAGGATTTAGTTACTAAGTTAATAATAGATTTAGTTAGTTAGGATTAACAAGGGCATAATGCTTTTTATACCTTTGTATTTGAGGTTCTAAATTATCCTCGTGTAATTGTATTATATTTTGTATCAATATAAATAGGTTGATAGGGACAGTTAGAATTGCATAGATCTTAATGCTCATAGGAGTTGTAAGCTAGGTATTGAACTCTATAGTGGGTATTGTAAAGTTTTAACTATATGTGTAATTTTATTTGTGACTATGTTTTTTGTGTTATTTATTGTGCAATTGAACTGCAAATATGTTATTAACAGATAACCATATGATTTTGAAAACATAATAGGAATACATACCTGATATATTTGCAGTACCAGAGAACACATATAAATGTGCAAAGTTGCCCAGGTTTATGTTTAAGGTACCTGGTCAAATAAAGATTCTGCCCTCAGCCGATTTTATAAAAGGTTGAGGTCGGGAATACGGCAGGGTAGAGACCTGCACGGGCCGGGCTTGGGCGGGCCAGCTCCGCTTTTCCTATGGGCCGGGCCGGGCCGGGCTCGGGCCGATTAATTGCACTTCTTTAAAGCAGTTAAATAATTATTGACTTTCTTTAAACTATAATTGGAATAAAGTCAATAGTTCAAGTCTGTATGCACGCCACGTGGAGTGAAAGGTATTACAAACAATGCAATATTTACAGTTGGTGTTGCTTAGCGGCTCCACTTTCACTATAGAGGATTAGTTGTTCACCGGGGCGTTGACCCAAGTCGGCAATCACACGAGTGACTGCATGTCCTTCCCTCAATAAATAACAAAAGAAAGTATGCGTATTGAAGCTTCCTCCGCTGATGGTCTGAGTCAGTACCAGAATATGGTCATTGGTCAATCGAACCATTGGATGCCAGGGGGTGAACGGTCAGAGTTGTCTTCTTTATATAAAAGTGAAATGAAACCGCACTCTTTGTTCTTCTCTCCACTTCAGCGACCCTCTGGAAGAAATTGTGGATGAAGTCAGGGTTGCAGTCTAATACGGTGTTAAATACCGTGCAAATGTAGGCTATACTTTGACTGGCTACTTCTTTGCTGGATTTAAGAAACCTGTGACTACAAGTAATCCTACTGTTCAAAGCGAAAGGATTATTTTGATCCTTTGTGTTAGAAATAAATTGAAACGGCAATCCTGTAGAATGAAATTAAAATGACTAGCAAATCTAAGCGCATCACATTGTTCAAACACTCACACAGTCTTGTATGCATTATATATTATTATTATTATCATTATCATACTAGACACAAATATATTGGGGCTCGAGCCAAAACTTTTTAAAATTTATCCTGCCGGACGGGGCTTGGACCAAGAATGTTTAAAACTCTTCGGGCCGGGCCGGGCTCGGGCCAAGAATTTTTAAAACTTATCGGGCCGGGCCGGGCTTGGGCCAAAAACTTTTAAAGCTTTCCGGGCCCGGGCCCGGGCTGGGCCGGGCCTAGGTACATTCGGGCTGGATTGGGCTCGAGCCAAATAATTCGGCCCGTGCAGGTCTCTAAGGCAGGTCCCTCGGTGCAACTGTCAGCCGAACGCCACCGGTATAAGTTTAGAAACCTATAGAGGATCGCAAGATATCTACTTCCGAGGCCAGCTCAATTGCGTAATGTGGGCGCACTTTCGGGTCGCAAGAGATTTTTATGGAGAATGACTTTTGTGTTGCGCAGTACGGCATGTGCAGCTCTTAAAGCTCTAAAATAAGATCCAACTAGCCATCCCAATATCGGATTAAAGCCAATATGGATGTCTTTATTTCAGAAGTCTCTTAGTAACACAAAGGAAATTCAAAAATATTAACCACTTGGTCGGCATAGTCGAGTGGTTAGAACAACAGACTATATCCCGTCGCAGACAGTTAGAGGATCGAATCCTATCGCAAACAACTTAAAAGTTCGCAAACCAATAAATACATAATAGCGAAGATAATGCCAAAACCCTATTAAATATGGATCAACCACTAAGTGTAACATTCCGTCAAGGAAATAACTGGCTCACTGAAAAATGCGGCTACTTGGCGCTGGCCACCAAAATACCTCTATGGTGGCAGAGATGTGGTAGTAGTTTAGTTTCTCAGGGGGCTAGCCTGAGAGTACCACCTTAGCGGCAGTGATAGTATGAAGAAGAAGACCGCGTGGTAGAGAATCTGTAAAAAGAATAGAGTTATAAAACTTCCACTAGAGTCAGAATTGGCGCTGCCACTTAAAAGTTGAGTGCGAGTATGTTTGTTTGGCAACAACGCGTATTGTGATCTGCTATCATATGACTCCTATGCTTCTCTCTTTGGCATTTGTTTGTAATAGTTGTTTCGTTTGTATTTGAGAAGAAAATGCCGATCTTCTGTGCAGTTTACAGTTGTACTAAGGTACATAAGAAAGGAAGTACTGTATCGTTTCACACATAAATGATCATTTAAAATTATTCCCTGAAAAATATTTTATTATGTAAGACGCTCTTTCGTGCAGTTTATGTCTGCTAGAAATATAAAAGAAAACACACACCTTTGATTAGAATTATTTGATGTGAAGGTATTTTATCGTGTTAGATCCATAGTTATGAAACTGTCCCTCAGTGCCAAAGACACTGTCCCTATCCATAAAAATAAGTATTCTTACATTCAGAAATACTGGATCGTTTTCATTTAGACCTATTGGAAATAAAGTAGTTATAATCGCGTAGAGAATAATGATAATTATATCTGTCTATTTAAAATTTAAATAGTTCTAAGCCCATAATATTATATTGAATTTTATTTACGGCCCTTAGACACCTAACACTCAGGCCCGGATAGGGGAGGGGAAAGGATTCGGGAAGATGTCGGCCAGGGCCTATGTTGAAGATGTCATCCCTGCATTTTTCTGGTGTGTCTAAGCAAAAAATCTGGAAAATTTCAATCAGGATGGTCGGCCGCTGGAATAGAACCCATAACCTCCCGAATGCTACATCAACGCTCTACCACTGATCTACGGCAGCTCGGTAAGTACTGTTGAAAAGACTTGTAAAATTGTTAAGAACAATGATGATGATGATGGGTGTTCTGCCCGAAGGTCACAGAGCTAGGTGAACCGATGGTGATTCGCCATTGCCTTACATCGCATGAAGATGATGTCCTAAGGATGAAGCCTACAGTTTAACGTGGGTTCCGAACCACTTGTGTCCCCGTCGGGAATAGAGCCAGGGACACTTTCATTACACTGTTAAGAACAATAGATACATAAGTTTAACATAACAAAACTAGATAAGAAACACTTCTTATTGATCACCCTGGTCGGCAATAGGAAAACTATTCTTTATACCTACGGTCCTACAGTCGGACACAATAATATACTTAGTAGATGTTTGTATTGTTTATGATGTAAAGTTAAAACAGAACATTTGAAAAGCTAGAAAAAACAATGCTATTTTTAATAGTTTTAAGACTTTTACCCCAAATTTAAATACTCTCTTCTTCATTCTCAAATAACTTTTCTGGTATCTTCTAAGCTAACTAGGGGAGTCAGATCTTTTTTTTTCGGTTATCTCCATAATGTCACTTTCGATTGCTCGTAGAACTTAAATATCAAGTTAAAAGTGTCCGAAAACTAGAGATAATTGTTTTACACATTTTAATTACATACTTCTTGTTTCAATGATATTTATGTAAAAACTGCCGACTACTAGTGTATGTCCGACGACTGGTACCCTTACCCTATTTTCAATTTTATAATTTTCTCTGTAAATGTATGCAAGTAAACCATTGGTTGTATATAATTACAGTATTAGCATTTTGTGTGTAATATTCATGTCACTTGCGATGTATCCCTAATGTTGTATACAATTTTTAAATGTATCTCTAATGTTATTTTTAATAAGTTTAAATAAGTTTTAATAAGTGGCTTTAAGTATCAACATTATATTGTTTTACTTAACAATTAAAAACCGAGATGGCACCTTCAACATAGGCCCTGACCAACACCTTCCCGAATCCTTTTCCTTCCCTATACCGGCCTGAGCCTTAGATGCTTAAAGACCATAAATAAAATTCAAAATTTAACACAAAAAATCTTTGAGAACAAAAATAATATTTATCAAGAACGTTTTATATAAGTGATTTTTATATTAAATTAACCCTTGAATTGATCAATTTGATTAGAAATATTGTTTGTATTGAACTCAACTAAGGTGCACTTTAATGCGAATTCTCAATTGTTTTTCTTCATAAAAAGATCGTGCGTGGCACATAAAAGTGATACAATATGTTTCGTTCCTGCCAAACAAACAGAGAAACAATTGAATGTTCAATTTGCGCCACACTGGGAATTAAAGAACACGTAGACGGTGGCGCCAACCCTGCCTCTAGTGGAAGCTTTATAACTCTATGGTAAAAAGGTACCAAAATAAACAAAGAAATGAATAAAAAATAAAAACAGTAGAGGAAGAACAAGGAAGTGGAATTTTTACCATATAGGTTGCATCTCGATTTCACGGCTGTTCATTTACAGAACACGTCCTGCAGTTCCATGGGAACGTAATTCAGATATTGCCTAAAAAGAACGACATTGTATTGATAAGATTCGCAACATTGTACCATAAGATTTTCAGTTAGGCTGCCCAAAGCGCTCAAAATGCATGATTTTTAACTTATTGATGGGTTTAGCCAGCTTCGGCTAAACTAACAGCTATTCTTTATATGAAGTACACAAACTTAAGGCAACAATAAACCAAATGCAGGAACAAAACGCTTACCTAAACGAACAAATTCAAGATATTAAAGAAGGCAATTTTAAATTGACCCACATAGTAACTAACTTCACAATAGCTGTGAAAAAAACAGTAATCGAAGTTCACCATAAAATATTACAGCTGTTATATACTACAGCAACCCATGAGCGTTTTCTTATCACTGCTAAATTTCCAATTTTTTTAACAGCACAGTAAGTGATACTTTAATTAAAGCCTATTGGAAAACACAGTAAGTGATACTTTAATTAAACCGGAATTGGCGAAAGCAATGATTCAAAATCATCCAAATCTTAGAGATTTATTAATTAACGAAGACCTATTCAATCAATGCTCTAAGGTCTTTCCTCTATCCTTCGATCCAAATTCTGCTAACCTGGATATAATAATACAGGTTCATATTATAAATAGGCATGCCTATCATGCGCTATGAAAAATTTTTAAAAACGGGTTTCTGACGGCTTCTGCATACCTCCAAGTGAAAGCACCGGATCTAGCCGTAAA
Source organism: Lepisma saccharinum (assembly GCA_022664845.1). Taxonomy (NCBI): domain Eukaryota; kingdom Metazoa; phylum Arthropoda; class Insecta; order Zygentoma; family Lepismatidae; genus Lepisma; species Lepisma saccharinum. The sequence continues at coordinate 152,265 of JAGDQP010000055.1, forward strand.
AACGGAACGTGGGATTTTTTAGATGGACATTTCACTATGCCACCAGCACCAAATGTTCCTCATTTGTAAAGTTCAAGCAAAGATGCATTCACAAAAAATGGATTATCCTTATAATTTAGTATTCGAAAATGAAACTACTAATTGACAAATCTGACCAACCCTATCAACTATCGAAGAATGTTATACTTATACCACTGTAGAACTTCACATAACTAATTGGAACAAAGTCAAAATTATACACAAAAGGAACCAAGTTACTTTGAAGAATAATTTAGCTCTTCATTTACATATTTATTTCAACACGAAGAGTTCCAGACAATAATGACAAACAGATTAAATTTACCAATAAGGCAGAAGGCAACTTTCACTAAGGAAATTCATACCTTACAGGATAATTTCTATTTTAATTTTGCTTTTAAGCTGCAATCTTTGCAAAAGACAGTTACTTCTCTTCGGAACCTAGAAAAACATTAAGCCTATCTACTACCCAGCTGCTTTTCCGACCTGCACCTTCTCGCTATATTTCCATGGAGAACATTAGCTTTAACTATCTTAATCTCCATTTCGATAGTGATTTGTGTAATTTACCTTTTATATCAAAGGACCAAACCACAAAATAAGTGAACATATTTTTTTGAGTACAGTTATAACCACAATTCTAACGCCGCTTTACATAGTCGCCACCTTATTTTTTATCGCCAGATTGATTTTGCTAGTGTATGTATGCCGCCGAGGAAAGAGGCATTCTCCACAAACACAAGTGGAAACAATTCACCTAGTGGACACAATAGTCATAATTGACAACACGCCTGTCCCGATAGTACATTCAGAACTGCCATCAAATAGAAAGTGTATTATTGGCGATTTAGTGAATAAATATTAGCATCGTTTAACAGCAAACTCCCCGTCACTTCACATTTGAGGGAAATGACTACGCTTCGACACACAATCCTGCCTACAAGTGGAGATAAAGACGGAGAATGCAATACAATAATGTTCATCAATAGCCGATTTTTTTATATCTTATTAGTGATAATGGTCGTGGGGACCGCATTGCGTTTTACGTGTGCTTATTTTCAATTTATGTGCAGTGTGTGTTAGTGAAACAAATTGCCTACTCAGTAATTTTTACAACCCCATGGGTGGTGCAAAGTGACGTGAATTATGCAACGAAGTGTATATAAGAACACGTGCAATCGTAGCGTGAGTAAAAATACGCGTAGTAAGAGACGGAGTTCGTAGTATGTGTAAAAGCACGTACTTCTACTTGCTAACAAATAGTAGTAGTAGTGAAAGACGGACAGAGCCGACGACAGGAACCAAAGACAGCCGATGATGCAGGCGACATCTGGAACTGCAGAATCAGCGTACCAGAACAGAATAAAGTGCGTCGAGCAGCTTCAAGCGACACTATTCCGTCACGAGGAATAGTCACGTCCACTTTTCCTCTTTCCTCAGCTTGGTTATATCCGCTACGGGATAGATCGTCCTCACCTTGGCCGGAACTGCTACGCTATAGGTCATCCTTACTTACCGCCTGATCTGCTACGGGATAGGCAAACTCCCTAAGTCCAGATCTGCTACACAATTGGACTCTCCAAACTTTCTTTCTCTGCCAGGCAACAAGACGTTGCTTGGGTCGACAATTGCCTTGCTTTGGGTTAACGTCAACTGCAGTCCAGGAAACGTATAGAGAAAGTAATTGAGATACATTGTACCTCAAAATTAGATCTCCATAGTTTTGTACGGGAGACTTTTTTTTAAATTAACTTTACGGACTGTATTCTTTAAATAAAAGGTGAAGTGAAAAAAGACAAACACCGGTCCTTTCATTCCTTTACCTTGCTCTACCTATCAAATAACAAATTATTCAGTAACGGCACCAGACCAGATAAACTTGGCGTTGCGGTGGCAATCAAGGCGCCACCAAAAGAAACCTTACGATGTGAATATGACGCTAGCTCAATTTTCGCGAATTTAGCGCTGTCCTGTCTGTATTCTGGGAAAGGATTTTTACTTATGTATGTTGTCCTTCATTCCATCTAGGTGAACCCATTTTGGCTTTCCGAATTGATGCGTTAATAAGACAGCAAGAAATTCTCAAACTTAATACCAGCTACCGTAGATATGAATATGAATGTAATGCTAGCTTATTCGGTCGAAATTTGCGCTGTCCTGTCTGTATCGTGGGACAGGACTCTAAATTGTGTGCGTTGTCCTTGTTTCCATCTAGGTGAAAACACTTTTATTTTTGAAGTTGATGCGTTAATTAGAGGCAAACAATTGCCAGCTTTAATATCTGCTAGCTCAATTTTGGCGAAATTACCATTGTCCTGTCTGTACTCTGGGACAGGACTATTAACTCTATGTGTTGTCTATGTTACCGTCTATGTGCACCCACTTTTGTTTTTGCAAATGTTGCGTTAATTAGATGCCAAGAAATTGCCAACCTTAATATCTGCAGTCATATATTTCGTAATGATTTATCGGTTATTTATTAATAAATCATAAGATAGAGCTTTTTGACCTAGAACTGTATATTTTGTGGTTAAATAAAGAACATAAAACTGTTTGATTTTTTGACTGATACTATTTTATTACAAAATTTTATAAAAAGTTATATATACAGTAACTGACAGAGCTGATTAAAGTAGTGCCCGGAACTTAATATGTAGTTCGATTTTGTGTTGTTTACCTTTTTAATGTAATATCTTATGTCTTGGACTACGGAAATGAGTGTGTAGGTGTGATAGGATTTTAACTTTAAATAAAGTCAGAAAGGTGACCTTAATCCGACTTCAAACCAAGTCGGTGGTAGAGAGGTTTACGTACTCTGACTCTAAAACCAAATCAGAGAGAAGGAAAGAGGAGCCACTGTCGAAATGAGTGAGTGATACTTTTATAGTATTTTGCGGGCCTTTCCTAGGCCCTTTTATTTTGTATGCGTGACTTGAGCACTTCCAAGTTTTTTAACTTCTAGTTATCGCTTTTGGTTATTATTTTTGTTTACGCAAATACTATAATTGCCTTTGTTTAAGTTGTGTTTGTTTTGTTCTTGTATGTGTCTTACAGACACATATATTGAATTAAAATTACAATATGAATATGAATATCACCGTCGCACCAATCTGGGCAAAATGAGCGCTGTCCTGTCTGTATCCTGGGACAGGACTCTTACTTCTCTGTGTTGTCCTTGTTTCCGTTTATGTGCAACCACTTTTATTTTTGAAATTGATGCGATAATTAGACGGCAAAAAATTGTCAACCATGATATCTGCTTTCATATATATGAATATGATACTAGCTCATTTCGGACGAAATTAACGCTGGCCTGTCTGTATCCTGGGACAGGACTTTTAGTTTTATGTTTTTTCCTTGTTCCCTCTAGGTGCATCCACTTTTGCTTTTTTAATTGATTTGTTAATTACATAGCAGAGAATTGTCAACCATAATAGCTGCTATCATGTATGTGAATTTGAATATTATGCTAGCTCATTTCGGGCGAAATGAACGCTGTCTTGTCTGTATCCTGGGACAGTACTCTTACTTCCGTCTATATGCACCCAAGTTTGTTTTGGGTATTGGTGCGTTAATTAGACCAACCACAAAGAAATGTCAGCATTAATATCTGCTATTTTGAATATTAATCTGACATTAACTTCACGCCGGTCAAAGAACCGCCCCTCTAAACTCAACCCTGGGTTCGCCACTGCCTCTCAAAATTGATATTTTGTACCCACTTATCAAAGGTACAGTTTTGCAGTGTACAATGGCATCCACACACTGTTGTGAAGCTGAAACAATATTCGTACTGAAATCAGTAACATTCAGATGTGAAACGTGGCTTGGACCATTTCAATCGCAGATTGTCCGAATATCAATATCGAATTGGTGGTCAACTGTTGGACGCCATTTTCAAAACATGAACTTCGTTTTGCATATTTTACAAATAGCAATGTCTAAGAGTGTAGTACATTAAATATTCGTATTTTTTTAAAAATAAAACGCAGTACTAGTTTTGCTGTATTCATAAAGACCTATTTTCTGCTACATTTTGGATTAAAAAAATTGGTGTAAATTAATTAAATTTTGAAGTAAAAAATTAGGAAATCATTATTTGTGCTTTGCAACAATCAAACTTTGAATAAACAATCTAAATCGTTTGTTCGTTCCATTGTTGTTTTAAATTAAAACTATAAACAATACCTATTTCATTGTTAAAAATACAGCCGAGTGTCTGTAGCCTGACACATATGGGATCGGGCCTTGTCAGATTATAGTTATCCGTGTCGGACTGGTTAACTGTCGGACTACAGAGACTTTCCTGTAATTAGTGTTTTGATGATACATTATATCGACTCATGTAAATAGTATCATAAAACCTTTGGGTGACCAAGGACTAAGTTCATACCAGAAATCATTAAAAATATGTTCAGTGGCGTCTGTGATCACTGAAGACAAAGTTACTTAATTTCACTTTTTATACAAGAAGTCCGAGGAGCTCCCGTAGCCCCTAGGTTTGAGATCAAAGAGAACAATGTCAGTTTGAGTAATTTTAGTTGTGGTATTAGTAACACTGGGTTCATGATCACAGACAGCACTGTCTGCTATTCCTGCGTTCAAGGTCACATGGAGTATTTCAGTTGTGAAGCTATGGCTGCTGTGAGTGAGTGGTGGCAGTTACACAGTTGAGGAAAGGTTAGTGGCGTGTGTGTTGGTGCACGACCAATCCCACACAGGGCAAACAATTACACAGATAATGACTGCGTTTATCATCGCTTTGGCAAGGACCTCCCCTCCCACACACACACACACACCCTGGTTGATTGGGAAAAACGTGCGTTTGCTTCAGGATGTGTCGAAAACAGGCTGCGTATTGGTCGTAAGTAGACTCGTGAAGAAACATGTACTGCTGTCGCTCGGTCAATTCCGATGTCTCCAACTAAACCGATTGACAAACAAGCTGCTGAACTTAATATACTGTTTTCACCAATGTATTGACCACACTAAAAAGAGTTACACATGAAAGCATTTAGGCCAATGTTTGTGAATTAAATTTCTGACAATGACATGGAGCAGTGTGTTGCAAACTGCCTTGCTTTGTTGACACAATTTCCAAATGCTCTGTCTCGCTAATATTATTTACAGATGAATGTGCGATATATGGCTTTTCACACAGAAGGAATGTGGTCTTCTGGTCTAAGGAAAATCATCCTTATGTGCAGTAGGGGGAACGAAAATCGCCTCATGTTATGTATGATATGGGGCGGGATGACATACACCATATTTCTTTACGAATATGTGAATGGACATTCTTATTTACACATAAATAAATATTGTAAACGTGGGTTAATTCTTCAGCTGAGATAGAGGGGAATCTTGGATAGTGTGTGAGAACAGGGGGACGGGACTCCAGCCATTTTGCTCTTAAGGTGCGTGACCTCCTTGATGAATAATTTCTATACCACTGGATTGCACATGGTTCTCCAACATCTCCAGCCCCATTGAAATGACCCTCACGAAGCCAGGATCTTCCAATAACAGTCAACTCATTATGGGGAATATTCAAGTCCCATGTCGTTCAGCGTCGGTACACGACAAAACAAGAATTCAGCAAAAGTGTGGAGGAAGTTTCTCCAAAGGCAGTTCCTCAGATGCTCCGCAACATGCCAAGGAGGACATGGAAACGCATAATGTGTGTGTACAGCACGATGGAGCACATACAGATCCACTGTCTAATATAGTTCGTATATGTAAGTACTCAACTATTGCATGTACTAAATAAATACATAAATTAAGATTACATTGATATTGGTCTCTGTAATACTAAAACCTAGGGATACGGAGACTTCTCTTACACCCTGCAGATATATTACTCGTAGTACATTTGGATTTTGTCTTTTTCTTAATTGTTGGCCATATCATAAAAAATGTCACAGGGAACTCCTGTGAAATAACGACAAAACGCTGGGAAAAGGAAACAGATTAAAAGTAGAAACACAATGTTGACCTATTTTTGCGGGGAACATTATTTTAGTCGCGTTTTAAACGCTTAAAAACGCGTTTAAGACTCTTTTTAGAGCATACAAAACATATTATAAAAAAACAGTTATTCTGGCATTTTGTAATGTGGTTACAGCTGTAAGGCAAAGCATGAATATGATACTGCAGAGAAGATAGTTTACGTTTCGGTGTTTTCCCCTAATTTTTCTTCTTGATTATATTCTTCTTGCAGATATTACTAAGAGCAAATAAAACATAAATATTAACATACATTACAGTATTTGTATGTTTTTCAATTAAGTTTTTTAAATGCAGTTTTTGTATTTTTTATTTAAATACGTTTCTTAACAAATATTTGTATTTTGCATTTGAAATTTTTTTATGAGAGAGAGTATTTCTTTTGTATTTAAATACAGAACACAAAGTATTTTGTCTACTTTTGGTTACTGATAACGTGTAACAGAAAACCATCATCTTATGAATAAAAGGAACAATACCTGGTACAATGTATACCACAAATAGTTACGTTCTACTCTTGTAATATATATTTGTTGCACAAAATCATCAAAGAACACATGCTATGAAATAACATAATCAAGTAATTTTATAACTTGTTACCATGATAATAAAACCAAATAATTTTAATTCATAATTTATGGAAACATCGTGGAGAACGTTGAGAAAGAGATAAATTTTATACATCACCAATGACACTTCCTTTTGTATTTACAAAGCTTGTCATTATCTGGTCTTATATCATATGAAAATAACAATAAACTGGATAAGAGATTGGTAGTGGTTACATAAATCTTAAAAATTTCTGTCGTAAAAGTCTGGGTTTATAAAAGAGATTTGCTGTGAGAGAGGGCTGACTGAAAATCCGCTTTACACTGCATCAGTGCAGTCTCTTAGAACCTCTAACATTTTGTGCGAGAAGGATTTTTACAGCGGAGAATTGCTGAGTACTGGTGTTTTAGACTTAATGAAGACATAAACTGGACTAGAGCAGTTTTGCTTTAATGTCTAAATATATATATACAGAGAGCGAGAGTGAGAGTGAGAAAGAGAGAGAGGTTGAGCAGGTTCCTTGTATCACCCCAACGGCTTTTCTACGCCTCAGAGCACTTTGGGGGTTGGACACAGTCGCCCAAACAGTTCCACGGACATGTAATCCTAAATTAAATCGAATTAATTCCCAACTTCAATTCGACAGCAGTTGACATCGTAATTCCCACATACATGGGGATTCACTTGAAACGCATGAATGTATACGTGTTCCTCAAAATCCTCGGATAAAGTTCTAACATTATCTCCTCCATGATCTGTCTACCACACTCTTCTTTCTCATCTCTCTCTCTCTCTCTCTCTCTCTCACCCACACACATACATAGTTCATTTCGTAACACGCAGACACACACATACACACACGCACACACACAGACTAAGGGAGAGGAGGGATCCAGACGTTACATATTCGTATATAGAATAAAACAAAGTACACACAAAATATGACAGGGACAAACGGTAATGTGTATGATTAAGTTATATCGTATTAATAACTTCATGTCAGTAAAATCTGAGTTACTTTTTCTATCCAAGTAGAAACGTTTTACGTTAGTATTTGCCTTAATCTGTCCAAATTTCAAATTCCGATTCCATTTCAGATCATGAGGTCAATGACAAAGAAGCATTGGGTTACTACATAAAATGATGGTTAAGTGTACTCAGAGAGTGTTATACATGTACTGCTCATTTCTATTTGATCACAATAACATTCACATATATTTTTGGATTTGTTGGCAGTTTTATACGTTGACAAAAGGTAATCATTATCGCTGAAAAATCATAATAGTAATTTCACTGTTGTACTTAAAATATATTCAGCTTCTTGTTATGATCGCGGACCTCGAAACTACATTGGGAATGCATGCTGGTTCGAGTTCTGCTGCCACCATACTGATTAAGATTTGCCAGGGTTTGTTTTTAGCTTTATTATGTAAATGGTGATATTGTACCTAGACAAAATCCTAGCCACCACTTTCTCCTTCCCTCTCCCCAGAAGATTGTTCGTTCAGAGACGTCATCTTTCAGCTTGCACATAAATAACAATTAAAACACGTAAGCTATTTTTCGCATCCTATTGATTTCACAATGTTAACGCCTTAGTACAAAGTAGTGCATTTTGAAAATTTACGATTAGCGAGATTATTAGGACAAAGTATTAGATGTAAAAACATTTTCGACACGCCTACAAATTTGGGATTTTGAGTGTTACGCATTCAAAGACCACAGTTTTTTCTTACATAATTTCACTTGCTGAAATGAATGTAAAATAGAAAACAGAAAATTACACATTAACATCACACTTGCATTGAGTAACCAGAATAGAATAGTGTTACCAAAGTACATGTGGTCATTTGCAGATTTACTATATACAGTATTTCAAAACGAGATAAATTGCACATATTTGACTTTAAAAGCGAGATTTCTATTTCAATAGACTAAATTCAATATTATAATTACTTAGTAACAGAACAGTAACATTTCAAATTTAAGAACAAGAGCCGTCAGATGTAGAAAGACGAGTGATAAGAGCTGACCCAGTTAGTCGTGTGGTTTGAGGCGTTAGACCAGAGTCTCCAATGTTGACAGTTCGAATCTCACTTGGACATGGATGTTTGTGGATTTTAATAAGCACTGCACTCATATAATATTGTGGGGCCGAAGTCAAAGTTACTAAAATAGCTCATATAAAATAAAGTTTACCGAAACTTTTTTAACAAGTCATAAGAAAGTGTATGTGTGGGAAAAAACATTGAAGCGATGACGGTGATCTTGAATACATTCTTTTAAAGATATGTTTATTGTTGTAGAAAAACATTAAGAAACTATTTGTTAAATTACGTGATAAATTCTAGCCTTCAAGCCTGCAGGCAACATTCATTCAATATCGATTATATTTGGTACTCGAAACCGTAAATCTTGTATAGTTCCTGCTTGCTAAGACATAGTAACAGGAACATAAAAATAATGAATGAACAAACATTCAGTGAATACACCAAAGAATGCCTGAAAATTTAGAATAATCACTATTTCAATGTAAAAGGGTAATTTTTAATTTGATGAAAAATATTTTAGTGATTATGCAATTATAGTGTTATTTATTAAAACATAGTGAATGGCAACACTATGGCTTTGTCTATAGTTTTTTTCTAATTTATTAGAAAGGACAAAATAGGGAAGAGGGCAAAATAGTAATTGGATTGAATGAAAATCGAATGTACGTATTTTCTTGTTAGATGCTTGCTCTATCACTGAACTATTAACCTATAATCAGGCATTCGTACGTACCCCACTCTCGCTGTTTACAATATGGCAGCACTGTTTGTGTAGGTTTTGAACTTCTGTTCGAGGTATTTGTCCATTGTTGTCTGACAGTTGAACTGATGCAGTCCAACTTGTTTCATAAGAGTTGGAGTGGCTACAGTTATTTGTTGATTGCAAGTGAATGCGAATGGGGAACATTGTATCCCGCGCACTTGCTAACGTAATTAATTTATATTTATGGTTTCGAAGAACATAATTTTCAGTTTACATTTTGACTTCATAGACATTGGGTGATTTTGATTACGTTGTGTTGATTAATTAATGAAGATGTCAACTGAAGAAATTTTAAAGTTGCTGGGCGAGGGATCCGAGAAGAAGTCGTAGACAGTGTGGAATCTGATGAGGAAAATGAGAAAATAGAATAAAGCGATCATAATACTAACTCTGAACAAGAGTGTGTTTCAGATAAACAGAGAAGGTGTGTAAGTCCTGTGTCTAATGACTATTTTATTGGAAGATGTAATGTATTTAAATGGAGAAAAACTAGTTTTCGTACAACCGGAAACACGAAGCAAAAAAAAAAAAATGCTGTGAAACTATTACCTGGTCCAAAACATATTGCCAAAAATCTAACAGATAAAACATCAGCCTTCCATTGTATTGTTGATTCTGATATGATTGACGACATAGTGGACAACACAAGTACATTCATCCAGATTCAAAGGGAACAAACACAATATTCTCGGGGCAGAGATGGCAAAGAAACACCCAGGGCAGGAATAATCGCACTTCTTGGATGTTCATACCTCATAGGAGTGAAAAAGCAGGTAATACGAATGTTTAGAAATTGTAAAATTCTGATGGAACAAGAATGCAGATACTAAGATGCGCTATGAGCTACAAACGTTCGAATGCTTCGAATGGATATCAAGAAGACGAGGGTGGAGAGAAGAAAACATGATAAATTAACGCCCATACGTCCCTTTTTGGACAAATTTATCATGAACTGCTGCATACAGTCTCGGAACATTTGTAACCATTGACGAAAAACTAGAATCTTTTCGATAGCGGTGTAGCTACATCCAGCACATTCCGAGCAAACCCGCTATATATGGCATCAAAGTGTTTGTGATTCGAAAAGTTACTACACAAGAACCTTGGAAATATATTGCGGACAACAAGAGGATGGACCATACCTGGCATCAAATAAACCAATTGATATTGAGAAACGACTTGTTTGTGATATTGAAGGATTCAATAGAAGTGTTACGTTCGATAACTGATGTATAACTTATTCTTTAGTAGTGGATCTGCTAAAGGAGAACCTGATCTGTATCGGCACAATGAAGAAAGACAAAGGTGAACAACCAGTTGAATTTCAGGCAAATAAGAGTCAAGAAGTATGATCTATATTTGGATTTCAGAAGGACTCTAACGTCTTACGTGCCTAAGGAAAACAAATCTGTAATACTGATTATCTACGATGCATGACACACCGACATTGGACAAAGATAATGGAAAGCCAGAAATAATTATGGACATCACATCATAATAATATTAAAATACTACTCCGCAAGAAAATTCCAAATTATATACAAAGGTAGAAAAATTACATGCAGTTGGCAACCTTGAGTATAATTTTCATTATCATAGTCCATGTATGATAAACTATAACTGCATTAGTAGTTTATATGTAATTCTGTGCATGTGATTGCTAAAATAGACAAAAATAAACACTTAGAGTAAGATATACCTCACGCGCCTGCTAATGTTACGCAAATTGACGCGCCTGCTTAAGGGTTGAATACAGTATGATCCATTGCTACCTGAAATCTAATTGTGGGTTGATTATTCCCCTAAATCGTACAGTATAAATAAATCGTATATTAATTTATCTTTACCAACGACATTTTCTGTGAATACAACTTAAAAGATGAACAGGAAAATTAGTCGCTTGGCTAGTGGTACTGGAGGAGGAGGAGTAAATAACAAGTTATTGATGTAACATTTCGGGCGAGATGCCCTTGTTTTCAAAATGAGCTGAGGATTTTTGGCGGGATGAAATACACGTAATTTTTACGGGGCAACTGTAGCATCCCTAAGGTAACTGAGATTGAACGCGCAGAGCGCAGAGGTTTTGATGGTTGTAGAGCGCAGAGGTCATGACGCTAAGTACGCGAAGTTGTTTGGTCTGAGAGGCTACGATGTTAATAATTACTCTTCCAGAAAATAAAGAAATGTTTAGAGTTACAACAGTCACATTCTAAGGCAAATATATATTGGCAAGGTAAGGTGACTTATCGAGGATGAAGCATACGATGGGTGTGGCTAGGTGGTTGGGCAGTGTCCAGGTTATGGAGTGAGAAATGTGTAGAATATGTCGAGTTGTTCCAGAAGATCTGCAGAGGGAATTGATGTGGTCTTCCATCATTGGTAAAGAAAGGTCCTCGTGCAACTGCACAATCACTATATCACGACTATGGCCAATTATCATGCGGGCAGCTCTGTTTTGTACGCGATGGAGCAAGATGTGATATGATCTGGAGGCATGTTGCAATACTGGTACTGCGTACGTTAAGATTGGCCTGATTATCATCAAATAAATGCGTATACGAGCTTTTAAGGTGGTTTCAGGACTTCTTAGAAGCGGATAGAGAGCAATAAGCCTATTGGTTGCTTTATGAGCGACTGTGGTAAGATAAAGTAGAAACAGAAGTGTTTTGTCCAAATCCAAGCCAATATAGCGTGAATACTGCTCATAAGTTAACTGTCGCCCAAATAAAGTGAGCGGTGGTGGTGGTTGCAAGCGGTATTTTGTAAAAAGTACAATAGTTGTTTTGTCGCTGTTTAACTTCATACGCCATCTGGTAGTCCATTCTTCGATGAGGTCCAAATGATGCTGTGCATAAAGTTGAGCAAAACGGAGATTTTGAAAAAAAAGCAAAGATTGCTATATCATCGCCGAAAGTTGCGATGGTTGTGTGTGAGTGTGTCTGGAGGTCTGATGTGTAAGAGTTAAATAATCTTGGTGGCAGAAAGGAGCCTTGCGGTACTCCTGCAGTGATGGGATACATGCCAAATGAACTATTGTTGTACTAGACGAAATATGTGCGTAGTAGTTAAAGAACTACTTTCTCAAACACACACACACACACACACACACACACATATATATATATATATATATATATATATATATATACATACACAGTTAGTGCAAAAAGTATTGATACACTTAACAAAATTATCAAAAATCTGCGTTATCCGTATTACATATAAATTTGTTATGAAAGTAAAGAAAGTAATACATTCTCACACTTGTCAGACGATATTCTTAAGATCAAAGACAAAATATTATACCAAGACTGCTGCCAAATATATTTAGTAAAAATTACAGAAAATGAACGAGCAAAAAGTATTGATACACTATTATATTTCGTCAACTTTTGTGGAACGAGAGGGGTATGGGGTTGCTCGTCCTATTTGTTGTTAATTTTGAAAATGCCGTGTGTTGGTGTGTTCACGATATGCTGGACTGTAGCTGAGATCGTAGCGTGCAAAACTCGTAAAATGGGACGAAAAAGCAAAGAGACCACAGAAGCAGAAAGAACGGTAAATATTCGCTTACATAATCAGTGTAAATCATTAACGTATATATCTAAAATAATTGGAAGACTAAACGCAACAATTCAACATTATAATAGATAAAGTTGGTGAACAAAATCATTGAAGAATGGCCACAGATCTGGGTGTCTCAGGAAATTAAACAAATATGCTGAAAGAACATTGATTAGAAAAGTAAAGGGTAATCCTAAAATTAGTGCACCACAATTAGCAATTGCCCTTAGACAAGAGTTAGATATTGATATCTGTGCTAGCACTGTGCGATATTATATCCGAGCTAACGAGTTACATGGAAGAACAGCCAGTAGAAAATATTTCGTAAGTGAAGCAAATAAGAAGAAAAGATTGCAATTTGCTAACCAGTATATAAACGCGAGCCGAAAATATTCGAATTGAGTTGTTTTCACGGACGAAATGAAAATTGACATTTTTGGTACAGATGGAACAGAAAAGTTGTGGAGAAAAAAGAATACGGAGCTGGAAAAGCAAAATCTGCAACCTACTGTAAAGAATGGTTGTGGTTCTGTATTAGTTTAGGGTTGTATGAGTGCTTCTGCGGTGGGGAATTTGCATTTTATTGATGGGCGGTAAACCATAAAGTATATATTAACATATTCAAATCTAATCGCCATACATCAGCAGATAAAATGGGAATTAAAGACATTTTTGTATTTATGCAGGATAATGATCCAAAGCATAGAACACATAATACACGATTATGAATTCTTTACAAAACACCAAGGTACATGGAAACGCCACCTCAGTCTCCAGACATCAACCAAATTGAATATATGTGGGCATATCCAAAAAGAAGAGTGCGTGCAAGACAAATTTCAAATAAACAAATTTGAAAAATTCGTTAATAGGAGAATAGGGTAATATTCCGTCATCGTTGACCTCCAAGTTAGAACAGTCAATGACTTATCAATTTTCTTCCATCCGAAAATGCAAAGGATGCCCTACAGAGTATTAATCCACATTAAACCACAGAACCTAGGGCACAAATAGTGATAATCTGGACTGTATCAATACTTTTTGTTCTTGTATATTTTGCTTATTTGTCTTTAGAATCCATTTCTTACGACTTAATTTTACCAAAAGAGAGCATTATTATTGTTTTTAATTTCTTTATAATGAAATTGAAATATGAACAGTTCTTTTGTTTCGTTTAATATATTTAATTACAACCCAAGCTGTAGTTCTTGATACATTTTTTAAGTGTATCAATAATTTTTGCGTTAACTATATATATATATATATATATATACAGTGTTTTCCAAAAACTATTGGGACACCTTTTAGCTCTCTTAAAATCCTCAAGTACAGAACATTACTCAGGCATATTCAGCGGGTCTACAAAAAATAATGCGAGATAGTTTAAGCAATATACAGTAATACCTTGAATGTATGTACTAATTTTTAATAGGAACATAGTATTTGTTTATATATACAAAGAACGTCATTACTTTTACACAATAATATTAACGAATTATGAAATAGATTAAGAATTAATAACCGTGCTACATTTACATTGGAATTTTTCCCATCGTTAGAGTACAAATAGCTACATTTAATGTCTTTGGGTATACGACGATGCTATAATACAGTTTAGAATTATTAAGCGTATATATACATAATATTTTGTACACGATCTAGTTGTTTGTCTTCTCAATTTGTCAAAGTATCGTATAACGACTACATTTTAAGGTGAAAAATTAACTGAATTGTATCTTACAGTTCACTGCTTTACATATTATCGAATTATGTTAAATATATCATGAAAACTGTGTCTCCATTGCATGAATAACTGACAAATATAACTGTTTTTTATACAAATTGTACTTGTTTGCTATCTACGTCTAGTCCTGAACCTAGAACCTTTTGTCTCACAATCCTTTACGGAACTTTATATGATGTCATACTAGCACATAAATATTAACAGAATTCACTTGTTTTGCTTCTAACTGTTTAAGAAGTCCAAGCGAAAAACATCGTGAAAAGAAAAAATCATGAAAGAAATAATCAATACCAAGAAGAGAAGACGAGAGTTTAATTCTGTGCATAATAATATAGCTAGTTAAACCTGTTCCATTTTTGCCCTTCTATCAGTCGCTGTGAAGAAAAACGATACGTGCTCTTTTTCCTTCTTTCTTTTACTTTTTCATGCCGTTTTTTCACATTAGCGCCCCTAGATGTCAGCTTGTAGGGATACTAGAATTTGTAATCATTTCTGTCTTCTTCTTCTTCTAATGGCATGCAGTTCAGAGAGAGGTTACTACCTCCTATGGCGACTGCAATAAGGAAGAAGACAACGTATGTATATCTATAAGCAAGGACAGGCACATATATGATTGCACGTTGGTGTGTGAGTTTTTTTTATGAAAGAACAGAAGATGGAAGATAAATGCTTTTGTTAAAACTCGTGAGTAACCTAACGCATACGAATATGTGTTTTATCTTTTTTCATTTGTCTTTTGAACAGTTACTGAAGAAGACAAAGTATTGCTACAAACGGACATAGATAGCAGCTATCTGATTGGAGTAAAGTGAATAAATTATATTTTAAGTGTTCTACGATTACTTATTCTAGAAAAAAGTCACGGTCCATTTTAATTATTCAATAAATGGTACCAGTATTGAAAGGAAAAATAAAATTAAAGATTTGGGTATATTCATGGACAATGAGTTGTCATCTATACCCTATTGTAATTACATTTTAAATGAAGGTTATAAATTATTAAGCTTTGTAATAAGAAACACAAAGGAGTTTAAAAGTGTAGAAGTAACCGTAACATTGTTTAATACATTAGTTAGAAATAATATTGAATATAATAATATAGTCTGGTTTGCAGGATACCAAACGTATATTAATAAAATTGAAAAAATACAAGTTTCTTTTTAAATATTTATACTATAAGAGATACAGAAGATCTGCATACCGAGAACGAATATCTTATAAATGTTTATTATATGAATTTTTAATATATTTAGCTTCGAAAATAGCCTTACTCAAGGTCACATTTTCTTATATAAATTAATAAACTCCAAAATAGATTGTTGTTAGCTACTTAAGGCCCTGAACTTCAACACTAAACGTTCTATTTTAAGAGTTAGAGTTCCTTTCATTATAGCAAAGCTTTAAACAATTTTACATAAAAATGTTCCCATGATGAGAATGTGTTATGAACATAACGAAATTATAAAAATAAATTACAACCTAGATTTTGGTATGCAAATAGAACATTGTGAGAAAACAGTTTTGTTTTATTTAGAAAACAATGGTAGAAATTTTAAATAAGTATTAGGTTAACAATTACAATGGTGAAGTTTCCAAATGTACCCTTTGTTTTGAAACCTAATTATGTGTGTTTAATACCGTTTTTCCATTCTTTATTATTCATTTAATTTCTAGAATATCATGAGTTCATAATCTATGTTAAAGGTATACTATATTTATAAATTCTCCTATGTACAACTTGTGTCTTCTCTAATATTTTTTCTTAATATTATTTTTTTCACGAGATATATATAGTCCAGTTATGTCTGGGCGTGTGTGTGAGTGTGTATGTGCGAGTCTGTGTGTGTATATTGTGTATAATTGTATTGTATTATGTTACCTGCATTTTGAATTTGCAGTGTGTATGTTAGGCAAAGTTACTTATGTTTTCAGCATATATATAATACCTGAGAATTGTAAAATGTATATTGTTTTAAACACTGATTGTATTAGGTACTGATTGTACTAACACCTATCTTCATTGGAGTAATTATTGCTCTGTGATAGGCATATAAATAACTAAAAGTCAACTCGTATAAAATATTTTTCGTATAATGATGTCTTATTTTTTGGATTAAAATTTTGAATGAGAAGGTAACATAATTGTCTAAATTTCTTGTTAATGTTTTGATGGAGTGCAAAATAATATTATTTCTGATCCTAACACTGCAAGATAATACTTGTGCAAAAACAGTGAATACAACTATAGCGGAGTATAGAACAAGTAAGAAAATATTTTACTTGTTGCTAATAGAATGGAAACTGTTAACAATAAATTGGTTTTGCGATGTACATTGTTCTAATGTTAGGACCTGCACGGATACATATCTACTAAGAAAGTACTAAACCGTTTGAATAATCAAACTTGATACGTGAAAAAAATGCGAAAAGTGCACTAAAAAGTGTTCATAAAGTTTTGTCTTTGTTGACTGCACACATAGATGATAATAAAACGTCAACTCAAAGAAATAATAAACTCATTTCACATTTCTTTAGTCAATATTGTACACAATTTGGTCGTCTAACTTACAGGATACTTGCCATTGTAACAGAGTAATATACAACTTACTGTTGAAAATTTAGAACAGATTCCAAGTTTTCTTTCACGAAAACCATAAAGTAACGTACCATAATTTACAGTACTAGAAGGATTTAATTTCCGACTCTTAGTCTGCTGCACACAGGATGTAGTTTCGTTTGTGGTTTACATACAATGCAAAAATCAGGTTTTCGTAAAATGTGATTTAAAGTAAAAATTACTTGACTGTCACATTTTTCTGTAACTAAATTATACATATGCTCAAAGTTTATTATGTGTTTGATGAGAAAGAGTAATTTCACGACTTTTAATTACCGCATTAGTTTTTCCTGTAGTTGTCTCCACCTCACTATACGCATAATGTTTAGGACCAAGGGAAATGAAAATTCGTATTTCCCAGCCTTCTTTGATTACATTTTTTACTGTCCTAATCACCAATAGGAAGGCAAGGAGTTTCATCTCGATGTCTATTATAGATAATACTATCAGTATCAAAGTACAGCAGTCTGTCAATACCAACGACACCTACTCTTTCGTATAATTTAAGTCTGGCCCAAGAAGAAATAAAAGCAGCAACTGCTACATTTGTGAATTTGTTTGGTTTGTTTTGGTTTTCCAAATCGCGATATGAAACGACCAGCTTAGCAGCTACAAGAACATGTTGCATTTCCAAGTGAGATGAATAGGCAATATCATTAAATTTCAAAGCATTGTTGACAACTTTTGTCTTTGGCAAGTTAGTTTTCTGTCCCCACTTCCCGAATAAAGAGTTTAAAAATATTTTGAAAAGATGTCTCAAACCTTCATTTTTCTGAATGTTGTCATAGTTTAGTTCCATTCCCTCATGTTTGTTATACTCAGAAATATACTGCTGTTTTTCTTACACAGTCGGTTAGACGGTCATCTGGAAATCCGGAGACTTCCTGTTTCGTTTTCAGAAACTTGTCAACATAAGATTTGAACAGTCCCTCCTTCATCTGCATTTCCCAAATTTCATAAGTATGCAGATCGACATAACCTTTCTTTAATGAGGCATGGAGCTCGGTTGTGCAAAACACGCCATTGATTGCACGTTGTTGGTCCCTATGATTGCTTTTGTCTTTATTTAAATTATCCATACAAGTCCTACAAAGTCCAAAAACAGTTTGTTATTTGGATTATAAAGCAAAAGTCTGATTGCAAGATTGCTAGGTTTAATAACCTTACAGTACAATAGTCTTGACTTGGATCAGACACGTTAACTCCTTTATGGATTGTTACAGGACCAACCGGAAGTGTTTTAGACATTACCTATGGGAATAAACTTGTATAATCTATTTACTCACATACCTCTCCTCGTAGTTGTCCTAATACTAATGGTCGTGGAAGACAGTCAGCAACGTTGTCAACAGGTTAATTAAACTTTTGCACAGTCTCCAAACGGTAAATACTTAGTGCTACGATCCCGTCTTTGTCCTCGATACGGATCAGTAATATCAACTGTAAATCTAACATTGTCACCCAACAAAAATTCCTCATTGGAGTTTAGTACATTTTCGATTTTTCATAACATAACGTCTACAATAATATGTGCACGAAATTTTAATGGAATGTATATTGGCTTTCCTACTGCACAGTTTGAGTTTTGAATGTTGTAAACGTCCTTTGGATGCGGGGTCTAATTCCACAGCATCATCAGATATAAGTTTGCTAGATTCTACTTGAGGAGTTTAATATAATAATCCTAAGCCATCCGTTTATTTCCTATAGTTGTAAAAGGCCATAGGACTCCAGATCGATAATATCTTGTGCAGTTAAACACGTTTTTAATACGAGTTCCTCATTGTTCCAGTAGTAATATAGCAAATGATGAAATAACAGTTCGGGATCAGTTTCTTCTGGTTGAAATCCCATTAATTTGTAGTAACAAAGATGAGTCCAACATTCAAGATAGGTTTAAGGATGTTCGTACCCTTGAATTTCTTGGCGAATAAGTAAAAATCAGTTGGATTTCTCATGATAAAACATTAATAAACAAATTTATTTACACCAGTGAAAATAGATACGTTAAGAGCTGAGCACAAACAAAACAAGTTGGACATTTAATACTGTTAGTATTACAATTTTCATGTAAGAGAGCTGTGACATCATATAAGAAGGCGTAACCTGCGCACAACATATGCACATTGAATGCATTTTCTGAAGTTACTGTATGATATACTTTTTCTTGTACAACAAACGTGCAGCGTTTCATATGTATTTGGATTTTGCCTTAACAAAAGAACGGGGCTCTTAGATTTACTTGGTACCAGAAAGTGTGTTCATTACGTACCGGTAACAAAAACAAACCATTTCACGTAAACTTTAATATTCTCTCTATGAGATATTTGTACTACAACAACATTCTGATACAACTACAAACATCCTACTTTTGAAACAAGAAGGTGCAAAAGTGCAAACGAAACATGTATTTGAAAAGTTCATGATGTGTAAAAACTTGCAATGTAACATTTTTTTTAACTTGTAGAAACAAAAGTTGTCAGTACAAAAAAATCTTGACACTCGGGAAACAAAAAATGCATATGACATTATGGCAAGACATTCGCAAAACACAGGTTGATATGAAAAATGCAAACAATGTTTTCATACCTTTATAAGAAATTTCACACACAAAAGAAACTCTACATTTACCAATAACAAAATATTTTTTTCAAAAAAACTGCTAAGTAAGAAAACAAAACCTAAAGTTACAAAATTCATTATAACAAAACTGAAAACAATTGCAACGACAATCAACTTTTTTACTATCAAAGATCTGTATTCAACAACGGCATAGTTTTTTCGTGTTAGATTAGTTAACTTACGAAGAAATACCTGACTAAATAAACTACATCTTTGCAAAATTGTAAGACAACACTGACTACCATCAAACCACTACATTATAGTAGTTAGATAGACACTTATTCTGGTGAATGTATACTGGAAGTTATACATTCAACCATAACATCATAAAGGGGATGCCTCCTTTGCCTAGGATGTACCTTTTTGATGTCGCGGGTATACATTCGCCAGAGTAATTGTCTCATAACTACTATAATATTGTGGTGTGAGGGAAGTCCGCTTTGTCTTACAATGATGCTAAGATGTATTTTATTTAGTCGAGTGTTTCGTCGTTGAAGTTGAGAGGTAAGTAAACTAACCTAACACGAAAAAACTGTGTCGTTTTTAAATACAGATCTTTGTTAGTAAAACGTTGGTTGCCGTTGTAACTGTTTTCAGTTTTGTTATGATTAATTTTGTAACTTTAGGTTTTGTTTTCTAACTTAACAGTTTTTTTTGCAAAAACAACGTTTTGTTCTTTGCAAATGTAGAGTTTCTTTTGTGTGCAAAATTTTTGAAGCTTAAAAAACATTGTTTGCATTTATCATATCAACCTGTGTTTTGCGAATGTTAAGATAATGTAACATGCATTTTTTTGTTTTCCGAATGTCAAGATTTTTTTTACTGACAACTTTTGTTTCTACATGTTAAAAATATTGTTACATTGCAAGCTTTTACACATCATGAACTTTCCAAATGCATGTTTCGTTTGCACTTTTGCATCTTGTTGTTTCAAAAGCAAGATGTGATGTTCTGTAGTTGTATCAGAATGTTGTTGTAGTACAAATATCTCATAGAGAGAATATTAAAGTTTACGGGATATGGTTTGTTTTTGTTACCGGTACGTAACGAACAAACTTTCCGGTACCAAGTAAATCTAAGAGTCCCGTAACATTTGTTAAGGCAAAATCCAAATTCATATGAAACTGAAAAGTTGCACGTATGTTGTACAAGAAAAAGTATATCATACAGTAACTTCAGGAAATGCAACGATTGCGCATATGTTATGCGCAGGTTACACATTCTTATATGGCGCTACAACTCTCTTACATCATGAAAATTGAAATATAACCAGTATTAAATGTCCAACTTGTCTTGTTTGTGCTCAGCTCTTAACGTACAGAGATCTCTTTTCTCTCGTGTAAAATGTTTTGTTTGTTAGCGTTTTACCATCTGAAATAAAATTAATTTTTACTTATTCGTCAAGAAATTCAAGGGTACGGTGATCCTCAAACTGTTCTTGAATGTTAGCCCCATTTTTGTTACTATAAATTAATGAGATTTTAACTAGAAGAAACTGATCCTGAACTGTTATTTCATCATTTGCTATATTACTACTGGAACGATGAGGAACTCGTATTAGAAACGTGTATAACTGCACAAGATATTATCGATCTGGAGTCCTATGGATTTTTTACAACTATAGAAAGTAAACGGATGGCTTGGGATTATTATATTGAAGTTTTCGAGTACGAATCTAGCAAACGTATATCTGATGATGCTGTGGAATTCTTCGGCCTGAATACGATGGACTAATAGTATTGATGAGTCTAGTGTAATGAACCTTGAGTTTGACAGGGATAATGACGTTGTCATGGAAATTGTTCCTATTACTATAAAATATTGGTTCAATTATTATTGTGTCGATATTTATGTGCAACAGTGGATGAAGGACCATAACGTACCTATGATGTATGGTGCCGGCAAAACGAATGACTGAAATTGTAAGTGAAGGAGAAAAAGTATCCTAATTACTCCTTACATGGATGTGAGATTACCATAAAGTCATTGGTAACTTCAATTCGTGATCCTGAAGATTACGTAACCAGTTTATTTCAGTTTGCCATGGAGCATTTACTTTGTGATGTAGACCCGCATCCAAAGTAGATTTTTACCATTCAAAGCTCAAAGTGTACAGTAGGAAAGCCAATATACATTCCATTAAATTTTAGTGCGCATATTACTGTAGATGCTATGTTACGAAAAATCGAAAATGTACTAAACTCAAATGAGGAATTTTTGTTAGGTGACAATGTTAGATTTACAGTTGATATTACTGATCCGTATCGAGGACAAAGACGGGATCGTAACGCTAAGTATTTATCGTTTGGAGACTATGCGCAAAAGGTTATTGACAACCTGTTGACAACGTTCCATGAGCATTAGTTTTAGGACAACTACGAGGAGATAAAAAAATTGAAAATGAACGCTATATAAAAACTCATCTGGACAAGTCGACATGTGACACAACAGAATATGCTATTATGAAAATATAAATGTATATAGTATAAATGATGGAAGTATAGACGATATAGACAAGTTTCAAAAGTATTGGGGAATAGGTATCAAATTTTTGTTTATAGCCGTGTTTCCAATACACGCGGATATGAAAAAAGTCTATGCTGGACCAGCAGCTAAGAAAAAAATATTGTTGAGGTATGAAGACAATCATTACGATACCATTAAGGCTATTCCGCATTTTTAGAAAGTAGAGGGTATTGAGATAATTGTCTTACTCCATATATGGAACGTCCAAATCACAAATGTAAATATATATGTACACAATGTGAACAGTATCATCCTTATTCAAAAAGTGCTGATGAAAAGACAGTTTACTCTCATAAGTGTAATCGTTATTTTGTAAATCAGGCATGTTTTGAAAAGCATTGAACAAAAGCAAAAAAAAGTAAATTTGTATGTGACCATGTTCAACTTTGCTCTCAGCGTGGTGTTAAAATTGATCGTCGTAGTAGAATGTGCAAACATATTTGTGGTAAACATGTTTGTAAACGTTGTGAAGAATATGTAAATGAAACACATGTATGTTTGACGGGCATTGTCAAGCAACATGAAGAAACGCATGGAACCGTCATGCAATATGTTTCTTGACAATTGCTGGATCCTTGCGGACAGTTTTGCAGTGCATTCATGTAAGTCAGTACTGTCACGATTTGTAATGATCGTTTCACCACGCCTGAGAAAGACATGATGGATTACTCCCACCATACCAGCAACAACACCTTCCGTGGGTGGAGATGTGGTTTAGGACAACGTCCTGGACGTTGAGCACGATTCCAACCATTGTGTTTATGATTGTCATAGAACATCCATTTTCATCTGAAATGAAAATCTGATGCAAAGCACCTTCCCACTTTTTCCTTACACACAGAGAACTGCCACGTCCAGACGGTGATTCTTATTGGACGAAGTCAACTCATGTAGTACCCATCCATGAGTCCAAGTTTTTCACCTTACCGATCGCACGGAGCTGTCGAATGACAGTGGTATGGTGTATGCCTAGCTCGTCTGCAATGGCGTGAACACTTTCCCGAGAGTTCTCTTCCACAGTGTTCCTAAGGAGCTCATTCGACGCTCATTTTGCCCACGGTCGGTGCCCACGGGGCTCATTTTGGAATGTTGTGTCACCGGAACGAAATTTAACGAACCAACGGCGAATGATGCGTTCATTCGCTATTCCTGTCCCAAATTTTGCGGATTGCTGTGCAGAATGCTCCAGTTTGAATTCATAAAGAAATCACTGGCAATTATATGTTCTCCGTGCTGCACTTTCGTAGGAACCTTTTCAACAACGCCCTGCATCCTGACTTTCTGGGTACCCCAGCCTGTTTGCTGGACGTATACAGAGTCTGTGACATTAGACGCGTGACCTTGGTCAATCCCTGGGTTGTGCTACTGAGGGGCGTTTCCCATCAGGCGTCAAAGCGGTAATTTAATTCGCACCAACCCAATATAAACAATAAGTAATTAGTGCACCATTTCAACGGAGGTAGTACAATAGGAATAATTTAGTAATCAGCACAAGCATCTGCGAAGTTTCTTTCCGGAGAAGAGATCTAAAATTGCCTTCAAGTCAACATTTTTAAAGATTCCATTTTCCATGTACATTTGTAAAACGGAACTGAATGCTTGTTCTCCTACTGCAGAACAAATCTCATCATACACAAATTCACCGTGGATAAAATTTTGACATTGAAAAATACTTTTCAAATTATCCGAAATTATTTTTTCTGTGTAATGTGGAGAGATTGTCCTAACTTTCATTGAGAATTCTGTAGTATTGGAGATACTTGTATTCATTGTATTCATTATATAATCACCATTATCAAGATTATAACTATATAAGAGTGCATCCAGACTCTTATATAATTTAATATACTTGTTGATCCATTTGTTAATATTAGCAGTGTCTTAAGACGGTTGCTGAGAAAGTATGTTTGTTTATCGTTAGTGTTTTGTTTACTGTTACAGCTATGTAAGGAACACTTGAATGGAAATATTATTAATTATATAAGTAAGTACTATTTAGTTAATAATGAAACCCTGTCTAGAAGACAATAAAAGTTAGGCATGTATATGACTCGTAGTTTAATGTGCGAATGAATATATCCATGCGGGCTGAAATTGTAATACCATTCATATGCATAAAATTAAGGTTGAACTTGTTAAGAAGCATTTATTCACTAAGGTGATATTGAATGTCTTTATGCGTATGCCAACATCGAGTCTCATTTGAGATATATTGAAGGCTAATAACATTAAAAGATGAATGAAAGTTTATCAAGTCATTTCTCTAATAGGTATTTGCAATACGTAGATTTAGGATGACATTCGGAGAACTCATCGTTGATGACGAGCTAACTGTAACTCGTGTAGCAAAGAATAAAAATATAGTAAACATCTCTTAATAAACAGTTGATCTGTTATGTAGAGTAGGATTAATAAATGGAGTTAATTGTATTTCCTGATGGTCGTCATGCACGTTCGTTGAAAACAATTCTTCCGAACTTATATATCTGACACTGAATCAAAATTATTTGAAACGCATCTGGTTACATTGTACTGCAATAATGTACCAGAGGAAAGAAAGGATACACTTCTGTCGTTACGTGTAGGCTCAACTACACACGGCACATTAGGATATAATGGCCCCAAAATCTGGAAGATTATGCAGAAATAAAAAATAATATATTATTAACTACACATTTAGCAGAAATTACAAATTATATTACAAAACGTTATAAGTTTAGGCAGATGAAACATCATATGGGGCAAACTATGTCAGACAACTTGTTAGCTTTAAAACAGGAACTGCTAAAATGCAAATTAAAGAGTATTTTCAGGAAGCGGAATAATTATTGTTTATTTGCGACTTGTGTATGCTGAAAATCTCTCTTTCCAAAATTGAGTCAAGATATTCATTCAATATCGGCATAACCAATGCTCAGATTAGATATACTTACACGCAAGTACATTAAGTTAGTTACAACCATCGTCGTAATTCTAAAAACAAATTCTGAAATTTAATAGTCTGTTAAACAGAAATGTATGTGTTTATACCAGTTTCACCAAACAGCAAAACAGCAATGTGCCCAGAGCTTGGAAATATTTTTAAATCCTACGGATTTTGCAATCACTATTAAGTGCCGTTTCGCTCTTAAGTCAACGAGTGGGATCAGTAAAGTATTCTAAAGATTCGAAACAATATGATTCTGTGTTAAATTAGCTACGTCATAAACAATATATTGCATATTAATTTATAACATGCCTACTGTAAGTTCGCAATCTCAGTACCTTGAACACTTAATCTAATGTTACTAAATACGCAAATAACAGTTTAAATTCATGGGATGTCATGATAACTTAAACGTAAATAAAGTGGAACAAAACATACACTTTTACATCAATGGCGGCTTACGAAATTAAGTAAACATAAGTAGAGTTAATTTAGAATAATATTGGCCTAATTAGAGATAAATATTCACAAGATATTAGAAAGAAATACACCTTTTTGAATTTAAAATGGATTTGAAAAATATATTAGATGAAACTTTCTCTTTGAGACAACGAGTGAGAGTTTTCGACAACGAACAAACCAGTTGAAGGTTATTGGAATATATACATATGTAAAAGTCTTAATAAATTCCAAAAAAATAATATGGTACGTACAACTACTGCAAGTAAAGGAAGTAAATGATAAATAAAGTGAATGCAAGCTAATGTATGAGAATAAACATAAAAATTCTCTTCGACGACAGCAACAATGGCAAATATCACGAAACATGTTGGACATAAAAGATTAAACAGTACTTGGCATGTGCTGTGTGGAGAGTCAAATTGAATGTATTTACCATTACAAAGAAACACAAACTGATCTTGTAGGTACAAATGCCGTAGTATTATCGATAATCAATGTAAGAGTGATATGCACTCGGCATAATAAGAGACATGATTTTGGTAAGAAAGAGGATATTAAATTATCAACATCAAAGATATTAGGTTTCTATCATTGTGCCTGATAATGAAATACTAGTGACAGAAGAAACACAACAAATATCGGCAAGTCAAATAAGCGTAGTGCAGAAGGGATATACAGAATAGCAAGATATTCACAGCAAAACAAAGCTTTTCTCAGTATCTTCCGGTTTTTCTCTTGCTTAGGTAGAAGCTATTTCAAAGGACATTTCCTTAGAACGTAGCATGGATAGCTTTATTTACTGTTAGTTTTGCAAAGTACATTCATGACGTTTCAAATTGCGAAAAATAATTTATTCACATAATTTATTAATGTGGAGATTTTTCTAATTGATGCACTGAAAATGCCTTTACCCATATTCAAATAATTTGTATGATCGAATAATATTTAACAAACACGTAATTGAAAACATTGAATACAAAGAATATTCGTAATATTGAAAATCACATATCTTGACCAGAACATCCAAGAAAACATGAAACATTTAGTAAATCGGATATGCAAAATGTTATTTTGTCTTCGAAAAATTATTGAAACGTTCAGATTTTCACGTAAATTATACGTTATTTTTGTACATGTAACCGTACGACTTCAGTATAATTATCTGAAAACTTAGTGGACTTGTTCGGAAATTGAATGAATAATCACGTATAGGAAAACAAAATATTAAATCAATATTGAACGACTCACGAATTGGTAATTACTTTACGAAGTGCAGTTCATCCAGGTGCACTCTAGGTATTTTGTGTTTACATTTGCGGTATTCAGTTTAGAGAAATTACAAATTGATTTTCGGGACGGGCGTAAGCCATAGTGCTGTTACCGCCCATACAATTAATTTTATCTATCTACAAATTGATTTTATAATTTTCAAACCAATAAATCGTGTTACAAAAATCAACATGTCTGTTGTTTTATTTAAACTTTACATCCCGTTCTTAGTGTACGACAGTCTATTTGGACTTATGATGGAGTATTGTTCCTCACACAATGACTTTCTCTCAGGTCTCAACTTAACACACATGATGATGAAAAGAACGACTAATTCGTGAATATTAATGGTGCCCGTGACATTCCAATAAGTTGAGGCAGGATACTTTTCACGTATTTTAATATTCAGATAAGTGTGTTGACTGCACTTTTGAATTTGGAGACAGTAATGACCAGTATACTAATAGACTATAGATCACACTAGGTGTGTTCAAGCAGATCTACTCCTTTATATATATATATATATATATATATATATATATATATAGAGAGAGAGAGAGAGAGAGAGAGAGAGAGATATAAATATATAGATATACTGATGTACACTCAGATGCATAAAAATAGCCAATTGAGAAGTCTTATAAACTTGAAATTTGTACAACGGCAACACAGTGACAACGTTACAAACACAACAAAGGAACGTTAATTTCAAATCTATATCGATAATTGTTTATTTTTTCTTTGCCATATTGTACAATTCTTTGAACTAAGAAATTACACGCTTCGGCGTTTTCTTTGATTCTGAGTCTATATCAGCAAGAAACTTTACTTTTAGTTTTCAAGAAAATAGGTTTCGTGTTTAGGATTTTCCTACATTTTCTCGGTGCTTTAAATACTCCCTTTACAGTGTTTTGGTAGTTTGAAACACTGAGAAGTCCTCCGAAATATCGTCGCATATACAAGTCAAGCGACTGTAGTAACGTCAACAAAGTGTAAATATAATCCCTCTGCAGAATGACAGTTACACCTCTTCGCGCCCTCTTCTAGAAAGTCCTTCTCACTGCTGCAAAACCTCACCACCAATCCACTCCCCATCTTGCTACTTTTCGCCACCCTTATCTAGTTCTTTCTTTCACCTCCCATGAAAACCATCCTCCTGTCTCTCTCACTTACTCACTCACTCTCCTTTCTGCTTCCTACTCCAGCCAGCCAGCCCTCTTGGTCGCCTCTTTTGCAAAAGCACGTTGGGAAATCCTCTTAAAGCAAGCACAATTTTCCACGTCTTTGGGCAAAGGACGCGTAATGATGGCACACTGCGTATTGGTGGGAGGGGGAAGGAGGGCGGATTGCGGATGGAAAATTCAATTCGAGCACAAATGCGAACTGGAACAAGAAATGATGAGAAGAGAAAGAAAAATGGAAGAAAAGAAATCGAAGAACAAGAAATATACTCAAGGCAGAAAAGAAAATTGCGAAATTTTAAGAAAGGAAAGGATTGTCTCCTAATACCTAAGAGGGAATAATATTCTCATATGCTCTTTTCCACTTCATTTCGACTTCCATTTTATATATATATATATAACATTTGAAGTCAAATCACATACAGTAGTATGTTCTGTTTTACTCTGAAGATAATTATAAATTGCCCAATGAACAACTGTTTCAAGTTATGAACAGATTTGGACTGGCATTCAACTCTGTCAAATGAGTCTTTTACTCATTCTACAAACACATTTACTTCACACGTTAGCAAAACTATATGTAAACTGACCTTAGTACAGAAACCATTCTTTGTTTGAAACTAGAAAATGTTTCCAAAAGTTCATTCTCATCAAACTCATTTATGATGATGTTTGATTTCATGTCGATCAAACGGTGACGTTTACACTTGCTTTAACATCTTTATAGTAACAGAAATAAATAAAGGCTAGTGTAAAGTGGTCATTTTCAGCGCTGATGTACAGTCTGTAAATTTACACATGTGTATTTATTCTTTACAACAAAGTTCTGCTAATAATGACCCAGTCAAGTATACGTACTGTGCATAGGTGTCCATGAAAACCCAATAGGTTTGCTAAATTTATGGAACCAATAGATTGATTAGGAAACTTGCTGCTCTTTTTATCGTCTCGACCGACAGTAAATTGTACAGAAACGTATCTACCGCAAAACAGCCTGCATCAATTTTACAATACGAAACAGCAAAACAGTAAAGTTTATGTAAAGCAACGATCTCGAACAAAATATGTCAGCCTTATCTCCGTATATACCTAAAATATTTTTATTGTTGCACAAAATTTCAATGCTTCTCCCAAATGATCCTCCCCAGTTATGTCCCCCAGGCTTATCCATCGACATATCACCTCGTGTAAAATTTACTACTGTTATGGCACAGAAAAGAAAGATTAAAAACAAAACGGTATTGCAAAAATTTGAGAATTGAAATGCGAAACAGACAATTGAAGAAACTTTAATGACTTAAAATTTTTTTTATCAAATAATGCAGGGCGCACTGAGGATGAACGACCTTCTTCCGCTTCTTTACCTACGAGTACCCAGAAAAAATGTCCGTTTCCAACACCATTTCTACCTCTCAAAGCCGCGATTATATTTGGTCCAACGATCTGTTGTACATAGATTATCACAGTTTTACAATACCCTTCCTTTGCCACCAGACTTCTCTCTCAGTAAAAGTAAGTTTCTAAAGCCTTGTTATATGAATCTGGAAAGAAAAAAAAATGATCGTATTTCTTATTATATAATTACTTGTTGTAATTATTATTTTTATTGTTATATCACAAGAACCATGTAAAATGTCGTTTGCTGTATTCGTGCTAACTTCTAATAAATAAATAAATACGCGTCCAAAGATTTGCACTGAACAATAAAATATATCCGTAACACATATATCAAACATACAAAAAAGCATAGTTATTCAGATGTAAATTATGATCTCATAGACGTTCATGAGCTATAAGGACTTAGGAATGGTACCACCACATGAACAACTTCTGTTCTAAATTGTAGGTTTAACATTTTAGCAATATGGGCTTTAAACAATATCATCCTGAGTCATTTTATATTTTACAAGTTTTGTTTCAATATTACTTGACAGTAAGACGTAAGTATGTGTCGCAGAGACAAATGATTATTTCAAACCTCAGGATAGCTTGTAATAGAAAATGGCATTAATGAATAACATAGAATGGATATATCGATTTAAACCGACTTTTGAAACATGGAAATAATTTTCAGTTGTTGAAATATCCGCAGACTAAAACATTATATGTGGATAGTAGAGGGTAAGTGAACGGTAGTTGTTAAAATGCTTACAGTTTTATTAAAACTCCATGTATGTGTCATATAAATAACCAATTGATGAAGGGAAATATATTGATTAATACGACATATACATTGGAATTTGCTAATACATTTAACAGAAGATTTAATTTATAAAAGAAATATCAGATCACACGAGGAAAGTAATATTTATACAAACAGACCAAAATATTGTAGATACACACACAATCCACGAATTTAGAAATTATATAATGAAGAAAGGAAACAAAAGTTTACAACTAAATTGTCCAATGAATCGTATATGATAAAAACACAGTAAACAAGAAGTTTTATAGTTTCGACAGTAGTCTGCAGCATATAGTACATGCGTGCTTTACTAAAATGACAATAAAAACAAACAACAAAAAAACGGAAGAAAAGTTGAGTCACAAGGAATATCAAAATCTTAGAAGAATGAAAAGGCATATTTTAAGTGAAACTCAGCAATCAAATGTTGATGAAATACATAAGAAACGTTTTTTAATACGTTATTACAAGCAAATAACAAAAGCTAAGTGTGACTACTACACTACCAATATCATACGAGCTAACAACAGAACACGAATGATCTGGAATGTTGTAATAGAAAATGTCCAAATTATAGACAAAGGAATACCCCAAACACGAACTTAAATTTGAATGGAACAATAACAAAATACCCGCGACATGTAAGCAAAACCCTGAACAAGTACATCTCATAATTTGCAGAAACTTTAATAAAGACACCGAACAGCAATGCATCGACCTTACAAGTACTGCAAATGTGTAAACTGCTGAACCTGAACACTATATATATTATGCCTACAACCGAAAGCAAAATATTTAACGAAATTCAAAGTCTAAAAGAAACTAAATCGAAAAGTGATGAATTTCCAGTTAAAATAATCAAACAAAATATTACATACAAGACACCTACCTATCTTAACTTACCCATGTAATGAATGTCTAAATAATGGTACATGCCATCTCTTCCCAATTTAAAGTAGCAAAATAGTATCAATTTACATAAAAGAAGATAAATCGCTTATACAAAACTACAGACCTTCATCCTTACTTCCTATATATTGTAAGATTATCATAAAACTAAAAAAAAAGAGGTTAATAGGCTTTCTAACAAAACATAAACTATTTTGCAAAGAATAATATGGATTTCTTCCCCTGAGAAACACAACAACTTCAACTTACAACTTAATTGACTGTATTCTACGGGCTGTAAATGAAAAGAAATTAGTTTTAGGTATATTATATGACCTTAGCAAGACCTTTGATTAGGTAAATCACCAAATACTGCTTAAAAAAACTAGAACACTATGACATTAGAGGAAAGACATTACAATTGCTCCAATCCAACTTAAGAAACAGAAAACAAACAGTTGAAGTTACACACAACACAGAAGGGAAAAAGATGAACATATATCAAAATAAATTGCAATACAACATGGGGTTCTACAGGGATCTATCTTAGGACCCTTATTATTTTTATTATACATAAATGATCTACCTATGTGTATAACATAAAGGCAGGTAATTTTATAAGCTGATGACACGAGCATCATTTTTAAAGGAAAAGACGTAAATGACTTACGCGCAAATTTTGTTAGAATATAAGAAACAAATAAAAATTGGTTTTACAGTAAAATCTGATACTAAATAACACAAAAACGCTATACATACTCTTCTATTCAAAACAAAATACTGTAATAAAATATATTAAAATCAGGCAACTCCACCTAAGCAACGTTTTTAGAAATGTCAATACCCTAAAATCTTAAATAGAACAGCCACATAACCCAGGTTAAAAATAAACCTAATTCTAAATTGTTTGCCCTAAGAATACTAAAAGATACATTAAGTACAAACACATTAATCCAGGTTTATTAGGGACTAATTTATCCAATAATAAGTTATGGCATCATATTCTGGGACAACACATCAGCAACAGCATCAATCTTCTGTAAACAAAAGCAGGCACTGTGTATCATCGGAGTTAGCGGAATAATTTCTTGCAAAGAACTCTTTAAACAATATACAATGCTGATTCTTGCTTCATTATATCTTTATGAAATTGCTTTGAACAAAACATAGTTGCACGTCTTGCAATTAAGATTAAAAGCACTGAACTGCTGAACAAGACTATTTTATTCGTAAAAGATAAATTACACGTAACGTTTCGACCTTCTAGCAAGGATCCTCATCAGACATACACTGAGTCTGTACAACAACAACAAGGTAGTAGTCCTGGCCCGCAGGGCCACTAGACTGGACTTCTGGCTTTCTTTAGCCACTTTCGTCCTTTGAATTTAGTTTGTATATTTATTTGGAATTGAATCAGATTCCGAGTATTCAACCCAAGCACGCATCCCGCAGACCCCAGCAAGTCCACCCCGGCAAAGAAGTTAATGTGTGAGCAGGAACTATTTTATTTGTTTGTTTAGTCAGAAAAGTCAGAAAGTGTTGTCGTGGTTAGTTATAAGTTGATACGTTGATCAGGAATATGTTTTAAGGATGTTAGGGATTATTTGTTATCTTTGATGTGAAACTGCACTATAGCTGTATAGTCATCCGTATTGACGCAATTGCTCAAGATATTCTCCTTTCCGTTGTGTTTATTATGTGATGTTGAGTAATTCTTGATATGTTATTTGATGTCTCACTATGTCATAAGCTAGTCTTGTCGGGAGATTCAATATGGCAATTTTTTATCTTTGTTGTTATTTATGTAATTTATTTTCATTTTATGTAGGTATTCTTCCATAGGAGTAATATTAATGTTCTGATATAGTAATTTTTTGTCTGATTTCCACATTTTCCTTGATACACGCAGCCAGTATCTTTCATATTTGGTGAGTTGTTCAATGTTAGTATTCCTGTTGTATAGTTCATGACCATACGTGACGGTGGGTCGTAATATGGAGGTGTATATTCTGTACAAAAAATTACACACATATAAATACAAGCCCAATAATCTACCTGCTCCCTTATTGGCCGAATCAAGCAGCCAATCAAAGACGCCCGATCAAGTAGCCTCCCCATTGGCCGGAACAATCCGTCAATCAGAGACGTCATAAAATATCCCATGTTAACAAAAGAGAATCAACATGAAGCAAACTTAGAGCCCCCTAACACCTCAATTAACATACATATCTCTGTGTTTGTCAACAACAATCTTCCATTCTTTATTAATGCTAAAACTTTTGGTCCAGTTAATTAAGTTCTTACCTACTTCTTTTTCTATCCACCAGGCCTCCTTCCACTTTCTAGGCCACATACTATCTTCATGTTCTAACACAATCACTTTTTCCCAGTCCACATTATGTCCTTTTTCTTTTACATGTTTGAATATAACATTACTCTCTCTACCATATTTCACATCGCTTTTATGTTGTTTAATTCTTTCTTTCAACAATTTACCCGTCTCTCCAATATACTTCATATCACAATCCTCACAGTTAATACAATATATGATACCTTTCTGCTCCTTCTTCCCTTTATTCTTTCCTTTATTTCTGACCAAATCCGACAACTTTCTACTACCTTTTCTGTACACTCTTACACCCTGCTTTCTTAACATCTTTTTTACTAATCTCTGTGTCCTCTCCTAACCCTATAATGCCTTTCCATACCACTTCCTTTCCTTCCTCTCCTTCTCTTCCCCTAGAATCCGTAGATGCCTTTATGATATCCCT
Source organism: Lepisma saccharinum (assembly GCA_022664845.1). Lineage (NCBI taxonomy): Eukaryota > Metazoa > Arthropoda > Insecta > Zygentoma > Lepismatidae > Lepisma > Lepisma saccharinum. The sequence goes on from JAGDQP010000055.1 coordinate 186,404, forward strand.
TTTACTATACCCATTCTCATAGCTGTTCCTTAAAAACTTTTACATTCTTTTCTACATTTTTGCTACAAATCCTAGTAATCCTTGTCAACATATTTCTTATAAAATTAGTTTTGATGCTTTTATCCACATTACTTTTCTTATTACAATAAATACCAGCATTCCATTCTTTTTGATACCATTGAGTTTTAATTCTCCTCCCTTCTTTACTCATTAAAATATCAAGATAACATAAGCTACCTCCCTTCTCTATCTTCAGCTCTAACTCTATTCCTTTTTCTTTATCCTCAATGCCTTCTACAAACTCCATCAATTCTTCTTTAGAGCCTTCCCATATCCCAAAACAATCATCAACGTATCTACATAAATACTTAATTTTCCCTTTTCCCTTCTCTACCACCTTCCTCTCCCATACATTCATAATGATATCAGATAACATAGGACTAATCTTAGGCCCTATACTTAAACTTCCCTTAATGCTATATATGTTAATTTTCACTTTACAAAAACCAAAATCCCAAATTAAGTTGGGAGCTTTCCTAACTTTCTCCCATTTCCAACCTTTCATCCCTTCTTCCCCCATGGCACTCTTAACAATATCAAGTATAGCAGCCCTCTTTAAACTTGGAAAGATAGCTTTAACATCCAAACTAAATAAAATACACTCATTTTCAATTGCAACTTTACTTGTGTAGTCAATTACATATCTATAATCTTCCATTGAAAGAAACATTGGCACGGTAGGAGAAATGCATAGTGAAACCGCACAGGTCCACACAGTTGTTTCGTTATTGCTCTGCAGGCGATCGTAGTGAAAAGTTTGTTCGTCCAGCATTGGAAATGGAGGCAAGCAAAGAAGAGCAGAGAGGTGTGTCTCGTTTCTTGGTGGCCGAGGGTGCTGGAACACTCGAAATTCATCGTCGAATCTCTGCTGTGTATGGCGAACATTGCATGTTCCTGATAAGTGTGGACGCGTGGCAGAAGCGATTCCGCGAAGGACGCACATCACTGCAAGGCGATTCGCTCCCGGAACAGGTCCATCTAGCCATTACACCTGATGTGATTGCGCGGATTGATGGTCTGATCCTAGAAAACCGACGAATCACAGAGGAAGAAATTCGTGTTCAGGTTATGCGTTCCTGTCACATATCGTCACATTCGTGGACGTTGGTTTCAGTCGGACGAGGAAGTGCAAGAGTGGGTGAGGTTGTGGATCCGTCAGCGATCTACCTCTTTCTACAAGACTGAAATTGATCGTCTCGTCCCCCAGTGGGATAAATGTATTAACATTTCTGGCAATTACTTTTGAATAAAACAAATTCCATTGTCACTTTGTAGCGGGTGTTCGGTTTTCATTTGGCTGCCCCCTCATACTTCTAGCTTCTTGAAGAGTAATCTAGCAGTTACTGTAGGATCAGACTCTACAATACTACCTTGAACCATTAAAGATATTAGCGCCACATATGGAAGGTCTTTTGTTCAATACCAGCTGTTGGCTATTCTGACAGATTGTTCCAGGGATCGCACCAGACAAATGCCGCGATAGGTACCTTTAATTTAGGCCCTGGATGACTTCTTCTCCCATCCTTCTCCTTACCCTATCGCAGCCTAAGCCATATATGGCTAAAATCATACATAAAATTGAAATTTGAACAACTAAGTTCGTTTTACAGGTTGAAATCTGAAACATGAAATCAATGACATATTTTTATTTTATTTTATTTTTCAAATTGTGTTCACTAGTAGTCGTTATTGTTTTAGGAACTGTTGGGAAGTATTCTTAATTCATGTGTCTTTCACTCGAAAAACTAACAAGAACGAAACGATCGAATCTCAACTGAATACGTGAAAATTATTTTGATATTATCAAACAAATATTAGCATTCTAGTAAAATAAAGTGCGTGAGAAGTTTCTACGGTAGACTAGTAGTTTAAGGATTCTGGGTTCGTGTGCGGGTGAAGACATGCAACATAGTTATTCAGAGTCAATGTTAAACCCTGTGCTTAGAGCACCATCCCCTCCCCATGGAAGGTAATAAGAAACCATGTATCTAGAGACTTTCGGACTATAAAACTACTTATGAAAATAACAGCAATCATCATCGCCCAGTAAAATAAAATTGCGGAAGTGAAGTTCCAAGTCTTGCTTACGAATGGTCATGGCTATTATCTATTTTTAACCGCATTTGCTAAAAATTTATGCACATATCTCACGGCTGGAGGAAGTAAGCGAAGAAACAAATATGAATGTTGAATTTTATAAAATATGATTTACGTTACGACAATTCCCATGATCTGTTCTCTCTTATGTCCTGCACAATACATCCCAAATTGAGATATTTGTGGGGTTGAAGAAATGGGAATCTTTGCAGAAAGGAGGGGGATGTTGTACAGAAAAGTAAAACTAAACAAACTTCGTTAGTATTTGTGTTTCCATGTGAGCGAGCGAGAGAGATGGAAAAGGAGAGGGAGAAATTTGAAAGACAAAGAAAGAAAGAAAGAAAGAGAGATAGAAAGCAAGCCAATTTCAGGGAGGGAACAACGGAAATGGTAATAGCTTTTTTTAGCATGCAATATCAGACCAATCTTCAAGAATAATGTCACATCATTTGGATTTGAATGGGAACTGATTGTCCAACATTTTTCCACAACAGAATCTCGCTAACAAAACGCATATATGTAGGGAAAACTACGAAAACGAAGACAGGGAGAGGTAGATAATAGATTTACTTTTAGTTTCGATTCCCCCCCTCTCTTTCTATATATATATATTCGGAATTTTAAAATTTCGAAAATTCAACGAGGCACGTTTTCAATTAGTTTCATTAACCATAAAAGTATTTTTGTAAAATTTGGTTAATTTTGTGTAATAGTTAAAGGTCGCTACCAGGGTCTGCAAAATCGCAGTATGTCACAATGCTTAACACTGGAGAAGTGTGTTAGATGGTGTGCTAGGGTACCCCCCTATGGACCCACCAGAACTAACTGAAACTTACTATTTTCAGAAGATTCAAACGTTTCTGATTCACATTAGAAATGTTAACACAACAAAAACGTGTTCCTAAGGGTCAAAATCCAACGTGGCCACCAGTCGCAACATGGATTAAAACCATACCTATGTTACTTAATTTTCTTTTAGAGAATAAACTAACAACAATGAAATTATGAAACATACCTTGTTTTATTTGGTAAATAACAGACAATTAGCGAATAATATTATTATGCGTATATTGGTCTACGTTTAGAAGAAGAAAAAGACGAAATCTAAAAAATTCCAATTTTTTATATAATTTTCTATTTCTCTTTTCCCTTACACTTACGCCACTGTTATTTGGAAGTCAAGTTTACTTTTAAAATATTTTGCTATTTATCCTCCATCAACACAGAAGAATCTATGGTTTACACACGCTTAGTTACGGAGAAAAAATATTGTATATAAAGTAAGGCAAAGTTTGGTACAAAGCTTGAATTTACAAGAAAAAAATTGTAAAATAACATTGGTACATCATAAGTATGACAATACATACATGATTCAATCATACTCAAATTTATAAAACAATGGTTTCCTTCTCATAAGTTCTCCTACAGGCATATTTGGAAGACAATTTGACTGGAATCAGTTTAGTAAATCTAAAAATTAATATAAATTTTCCAGATATACAAGTACATAATCATACATTACGTAGGTATATACAGGGTGTTCCGTAATTCCTATGACAGCGTTTGGGAGTTGAAAGTAGACATCAAAACAAACAAAAAACTATATGGACACAAATCGCAAAGCGGCGTCCTTTACGAGTTATGGGTGTGGGAAATTTGGCGGCACGGAACTTTGAGACGCTATAGCACAAAGACGAATGGTCGTGACACAGGCAGTGTGGAATTTCATAAAGGTAGTCATATGCGTTGTATCAAAAAATATCAAAATAGAAACTACAGAACAATTGCGCAAGGGATTCCCCAAAGGAAGTGAGGGATTCCCGCTTATGTTTGCAAATAAAGATTGGTGAAAATGAGCTGGAAAGAGTATGTAATATTAAAGTAGAATTCGTCTGTGCCACTTCGATAGTGCAAACAGAATCAAAGATATGGAGAATTGTGGGGTTCCTATGAGTGGTTGCATAACTACCAGTAAATAAGTTTCAACCATACCAGAAAGATTTGTGTATTGAAGGGTAGATTAATGTGTTATCAATTCATACAACGTTGCACTCTCCATCTGTATTACCACGTACACGTACGGAGTCATTTTGGTAACCCGTTGTTACTGAACCCACAAAATAGTATGTTCTACTGTCTGTATTACTTTGTCGTCTAACCTGTCGTCTACAACTCGTAGATTGTCCTGTTACCTTCTGCACCCTACAGTGGAAATTACATACGTTGTTTCAATGTTTGCACTAGAACAAAACTGCAGTGTAGGTGAAGGGAAGTAAGGAGGTCTGAAAAACTTTTCACCGTGTGTTCGTGAGTCCTAGAAACATATGCTGAAGCTATGAACTAACAAAATAGTATGCAGATCAGGACGAATTCGAATAGAAAGGACAACAGAATTGTGAAACGAACAGTACCACGCAATCTTGTCCTCGTTGCACAAGCAACCACCACTGCGAGAACCTGCGGCGGACATTAAGGGTCCGTGCGACAAAGGCACAAAACAAGTATGTTTGTAATACAAGACACTCTGAACACTCACAAAGGAAACACTGGTCACTAGGTCAGTACGTACCACGTACGAAGTTCAAACCGAAGAGTACTCATTGTGACGATCCAACTGACGCATGTGGGGAGTCCATTGCATGAAGCGACATGTACTACAAGAGCTGCTGGAAGGATCGCCCACGAACAGCGATGCATGCCTCGCACCGACGACGTATGTTCACATAGACGCGATCGAAAACGGCTGGCATATCTCGGATTTCCTCAGCCGCTTCTGCAATGCGTGCCACGAGATCTTCCTCCGACTCTACAAGGGTCTTATACACCAACGTCTTCATGTGACCCCACAGAAAGAAATCCAGTGGCGTCAGATCAGGCGAGCGTGGTGGCCATGCTCTTGGACCACCACGGCCAATCCATTGTTGTCCGAAGGAAGTGTTTAAATGATCTAGGACGGCCCGTGTGAAGTGGGGAGGCGCACCGTCGTGTTGAAACCACATGTGGTGTCGGATTCCAAGAGGAATGCAGTAACTCCGGCACTATCTCCTGTAAAAAGATTAAGTAGTTGGCACCGGTGAGACGTGCTGGGAGAAGATATGGTCCAATTAATCATCCATTTGTGATGCCTGCCCATACGTTCACACTGAATCATTCCTGAAATGCGCGCTCTCGAACACCATGAGGATTTTCGACTGCCCACATGTGGCTATTATGACAGTTACACTCACCATCCCTAGAGAAGGTCGCCTTGTCAGTGAAGAGTATCAGTTGAAGTAATGCAGGATCCTCTCCACAGCGCTGAAGTATCCACTGACAGAAGTCTACACGTGGCGCAAAATCGGCTGGACCAAGACTTGGAACTCGCGCAATATGGTATGGATGCAAGTGTTCTTGGTGGAGAACCCTCCAAACAGTAGTACTGCTTCCCCTCAAGTCACGTGCCATGCGTCGGGTGCTCGTCGAAGGATCCCGTTACACTCTTCGAAGCACATCCTCAACTGCGGGGTTCGTACGCGTCTCGGAGCACCACAGTCGATTCTGTTGTCGGTGAAGGTACCTCTCTCCCTAAGCCGACGTTCTAGTCTGGCAAAGATAGTACATGACGGTACTCGACGATGTGGAAAGCGTTCGGCGTAAAGAAGACGCGCACGCCTTCCATGACGATGAGCTTCGCCATAAATTAATAGCATTTCTGCATAATCATCAAACGTGAACTCGACCATTGCATTAAACTGCACGATCAGATCACGAGAGACTGCTCGATCACAAAGCAAACTGTTGTACGGCGGAGAAGATTGTACTCATAGGTGTACGTCAAGTTATGTGCAGGGGCTCGCAGCGTGAACGTCATACACGCCAGTTGAAAAGCCATGTGAAAATGCTTGTTTTGTTGAACCAATTTGCTGCGCTTGTTAATAGATACACATTCTGGTAAAATGGGATACGAAGTCAGAACCAGGATTGGACATGTGAAGCACTCGGAAGGTAAAACCGGTACGAACTGTTTATTATACACGTTATTCCTGCAAATTTACTTTTCTTCCTGCAATGCACAAAAGTGTTTTATTGTCTGCTTCTTTTCTCGATTATGTTACGTCGAACACACACACATTCCACTATGAGCAACAAAAATGTCAAATTGTGGTTTCGGCTCAGCTGGTGATGATTACTGCGTGTCTTGTGACAACCTTGAATGATAAGGCTCGTATGGTTCACTCTTCATTGTGCCATCATGTTGTTTCCGGCGACAAGCATTCATAAATAGAAATAGTCCAATACTTCATGCATTCATATTAATGTCTTACACGATCTGTAAATGTAACACAATGCGTGCGTGCGTGAATTGTTATTAACGTCCTAAACGAGCTAAAGAGTTTCTAAGGACGGGACCTACAGCTTTAAGTGGGTTCCGACCCACATGTGTCCCCACCGGGAATCTAACCCGGGACCCCTTTGTTAGACGGAAGCGAGCGTTACCACTCACCCACAGGGGACACGTGCAAGAATGAGTGGCATATCTCAAGCTTCGACATTCGTTTCAAAATTGTACCAAACCGCCTTCTGTCTTGACCCTCTTCACTCGTTCTTTGAACTCGGGATTTAATAATTACGTTCGGTCATACCCTAGGCACACTCTCGGAACCAGAAACACACTTCGAAACTACATACTACTGTATTTGTTATTTATGGCCATTACGTATCTGAAGCTCCGGTCGGGATAGATAGGGCCCACGATTTGGAAAGCAACGGCCCTGGCCTTACAGAAGGTATCTCAGAATTTGTCTGGTGAGAATGACCTACAACAGTGAAACTTTCCTTCACGATGTTCTGTCGCAGTAGGGTTCAGACACACATACCACGTGGCAGGCAGACACAAAGTGTTTCATTCATTTTGCATGTCACTCAACGACGTTCTCTGTTAATGCAGATAGGGTACATCTCAAACACAAATACCACATGCCTGTCTTCAATGATATGTGTGACTTTTTTCCATAGTATGTACTTAGGACAGTCTACTGTAAATATGTTTCAGGTACACCCAGAAGAGTTGCAGAAAGCCAAGAGTTTAGCTGCATGGTTTGAATGGATGCCAGTTGTTTTCCGAGCAACCCAGGGTGGTTTCGTAACAAACTTTGATTATTATGTAATATGAACAGAGTCCAGTCACATTTTGCACAATGATTCTCGGCTTAATACTAATAGTCTCATTTGTTACTCACACAGATCAATAATAAGACTACGTTTTGTACTGCTTTTGCGTGTTTCACATGTACGTAGAACCCTCAGCAAACCAACTATCTTTCATGTGACATTTCAAAAACGTTATACACTTGCAACTTGTTTACTGATAGTTATGCAACCACTCATAGGAACCCCACAATTCTCCATATCTTTGATTCTGTTTGCACTATCGAAGTGGCACAGACGAATTCTACTTTAATATTACATACTCTTTCCTTTCCAGCTCATTTTCACCGATCTTTATTTGCAAACATAAGCGGGAATCCCTCACTTCCTTTGGGGAATCCCTTGCGCAATTGTTCTGGAGTTTTGATTTTGATATTTTTTGATACAACGCATATGACTTCCTTTATGAAATTCCACGCCGCCTGTGTCACGGCCATTCGTCTTTGTGCTATTGTGGCTCAAAGTTCCATGAGGCCAAATTTCCCACACCCATAACTCGTAAAGGACGCCGCCTTGCGATTTGTGTCCGTATAGTTTTTTGTTTGTTTTGATGTCTACTTTCAACTCCCAAACGCTGTCATAGGAATTACGGAACATCCTGTATATATTCAGAATACTGCATAAATATTTTCTTAACACTACATTGATAAATCATATGTTTCTCCTTATGCAACATTGATAAATAACATTTTTAAATATAAAGTTTTTAAAATGGATTACTTTTTTCTATGCATATGGGCACAAAAATTTGCTAATGAAGATAGGGTGATGAAGACTCCTATGACTAAAAAGGATAAAGTTATAAGTTATTTACATTTATAAAGTTATATTTGTTATTTATGAAGTTAGTTGAAAATGCATAAAATTTATAAAATGGGTTAATTGATAAAACATTTAAAGCAAAGACTTTTAGAGTGATGCAGGATAAATAATACATAAATTACATAATATACCATAATTAGACTACATAATGATAAGAATTTAAATAAGTAAAGTTGTCTTTGCAAGTAAGTAATAATGAAGTGAATAAGATTAGAGAACGTTTCTCAGTATATAATGATGTGGGAAAAAGAAGTTGATAATATCTATATTTGTTAATGAAAGAATCCTACGTAATTATTATTTATATATAAGAAGTCTATGAACATTAATTTCCAAAATTTTGTAAGGTATATTCATATATGTATATATGCTTAGGTTATATTTATTAGTTTCTGTCAGTGCATAGTAATCGATTATCATTTTAAAGAAACTGTCAGGATGTTGTGAAAATTTACGTAGCGGAACGAATGCATTAAACTTAACAAATTTCTTATTTATTGGAAATAAAATAAAAGAAGAATGATTGATTTTGATTAATTGTGTGCTCTTAGTGGGAAATATCTTGAAACAGAGAGTGTAATTGTGGAAAGAGATTTATGGACATTATTAAGGTTAGTTTGAAACAAAATAATGGATTGCATGAAAAGTTGGAAGGAGAAGGTTCTATTCGGGTTCGCAGTGCGCATCCTTTCTCCTACCCTATACCAGTATGAGCCATAGATGCCTAAAGGGCATAATGAAATCCAATTCAGTTCAACACAAGTGGATCAAATGTGACGATGATGATTAGCTGAGTTTTCTACTTTGATCTGCTGTCAAGCACAATGGCGTGTAAATAATACTAGGATGGAAATTTATAAATCGTACTGACATCATGTACATCGATTCACACTTTTCATTGTTATTAATATGTTTTTTCATGAAACAATTCCCTCCAGGTTGCTTGTTTAATCGAGCAAACCACATCAAATTAAAGAGTGAGTTTGCTTCTTGAGGTTTCCGACAGTTTTTGAGTTCATTGAAATCCTCACGCACGTTATGACGGTCACTTCCTTCACTTTTCTTTGGGTTCTAACTCAAACGATTACCTTCAAGATTAAAAGAACCACTCTGAATTCATTGAACCTTTACCTGAGTTTTAGTACTCATACTAGCCGTACTACATTGGACCCCTTCCATAGCATGGAACGTACTTAAATTATGCAACGGGCGGATATTTACATCTGTGTTGTTAAACACATGCTGAATAAACCTTTCACTATTAATTTTTATAGTCCTGAACTGATTATAGAGGTCATAAACATAAATTTCATGGTATGATGCACAGACTTCAATGGAGGATAATAGATTGAATAGATATTTTGACCCATATAATCGGTGAAGGGTTAATAACAGACTTGTTTGCATGGATGACAGGAATAATCTTGGTCTTACAGTTGATATTATAACATGGTTTATCACAATGCACTTCCTGTTAACTTTCTGTGATTCAGAATCATTCGTGTTTGCCGTTAAGACATCCATAAAGACTTAAAATGAGATTTTGCCCGTTAGACTTGCTATCAATGAAATCTGGGTATTTACTTCAGTCAATCATAAGCCATAGGTTTGATGTCGGCTGAAGCTAATGCTATCCTTAACCATTCAGTAGCAGGGTCAGTTTCCCTGTCGTTATATCACTGATACATAATTTTAAGAACCGTGTTCGATAAGTAGAGTACACTTTTCCTTCCCGAAACAATTATCCGGTCCTTAAAATGCTATTAAAGATGTTTTCTGTCTGTACATGACAGCCATCCTCTTGACCAGATACACATTTCATAATATATTTTAATTCATTCAGAATATCCTGGCATTGTCACCGTTTCATATACTCACATACTATAGAAAATAACTTCTCCAGTTTCTGTTTTGGTCGACCCATGAGTTCCCTAATTGGTTTAGTTCTTGAAATGTCTTTGGAACACTTTCCATGGTACTTCTGGTACTACAAGATTACTCACAATTAGAAGTATGACCCTTACCTTTCACACCACTTATCATTTCATAAGTTAAATTTCTTGATAAGGTTTTCACTTATTTCTAAAGCCACAACCATATGAAAACACTTCCTGTCCTCTGATGGGTCCAACACTGAATTCTTTTTCATAAATGAAGAAGTTTATTTTTAAATCGAACATTCCTTCTGAGGTCCTTAAACAAGTTGAAGATGTTGATCGATGAGAATGGTTATCGGTCTGCATTGAGGTACGACTAGTACGTCTTGTATAGTTCTTCCTGTATGCGCTGTGAACCCGAATAGTATTTTCTCCTTCCAACTTTTCATGTAGTCCATCTTTTCATTTTGAACTAACCTCAATAACATTCTTAATTCTCTTTCCACAATCACAATTTTTCTTTCATGATATTTTCCACTAAGAGCACACAATAAATCAAAACCAACCATTCTTCTTTTATTGTATTTCCAATAAATAAGTAAATTGTTAAGTTTAATACTTTCATTCCACTTTGTAAAATTTCACAAGATCACAACAAATTTTCTTAAAAATGATAACCGATTACTACGCTCTGTCAGTAAATAATAAATATAACCTACAACATTCAATTGAAAATACCTCATCTTCAAATTTAAGTTATATTAAAAAACTAAAATTACACATTAAATTTAATTTCCAACTAACATAAATATGACTAACCTTCTATGAGGTTCTATTTGCTCTCGCTGAGCATAGAAAATAGTTTACTATTGAAGCACCTCCTTCCTTTTTCTACTTGCTTCATTACTCACATAGCAATTTTGACGTGCTCAACCTTGTTGCAAGCTGGCATGCTATCTAGGTACGTGATATATCGCATGAAAAGGCCACCACAATACACTACCAATTCATCACCTGTTTACTTGTCGCTACACAGTAAAGACAAATCGTCATAATCGTTGATAGCTCACAACAGCCTAATGGGGATAGGGCACATACCTAGACGGTAAAGCATTGTTCGCTCGCTGGTACGCTTTGTGCTACCTGATTAGCTAACACAGTAATCATTCAGCCATATTGATAGTTACATCATATTAAAGATTATGAAACAAGCAACAACTTTTATCTCAAACTTGTTTTTGATATTGTGAGTTTTTAGCAAGATACACCGTAAAAAGTATAAATGTAAAAGCAAAATAGTGTAAAAAAATTGAAATTTCTGAGATTTCGTCTTCTTTTTATTCTGAACGTAGACCAATATACGCATAACAATATTATTCGTTAATTGTCTGTTATTTACCAAATAAAACAAGGTATGTTTCATAATTCCACTGTTGTTAGATTTTCCTCTAAAAACTTGGTATGATTTGTAAAATAAATGTATGTTGCGGCTGGTGGTCATATTGAATTTTGACCCTTCGGAACACTTTTTTTCTTCTGTTCACGTTCCTACTTCCTAGTGTGAATCGAGATAGTTTCAAGCTTCTGAAAATACTAGTTTCATTTAGTCCTGGGGAGGTCCATAGGGGGCGGGGGTCCCCTACTATGTTGAATTTATTTAAATACTAACCCCTTAATTAGATGAATTTATATGTTTGTACAGTACAACATTAGGTAGAAGATGTCTTATAATCGTCACTCACACAATTAATAGAAAAGATTGAGAAAAATATTCTTACTTCCAGGGAGACGGCGTGCCCCTTTTCAGAGCAGAAAGATGGAATTCTGTGTTATTTTCTAACCTACATTTTTATTTTTACCTAACACTTTTAGGATTCTCTGTGCGAAGTTATTGCACGTTGAAGTAGTTGACTGACACATATGAAATGCTACTTATTTGAAATACCTTAGCTCTTAATTATTACTTTAGCGTAATCAACTGTGGGTGACTTTTGGTGACTGGACACAGGTGACCCGACAACTTAGTCCAAAATTTGACCCGAATGATTCGGTCTTTCCCGATTGACGTTCGCGCTCTGAGAAGTAACACCACCGTTCCCTGTTACCCCTGAAAGAAACACTGTTTAAACAGAATAGTGTATAATATGGAAAGAATTAAAAACTCTGCTTTTCCCTCCGGATAACCGGGTCGAGATCGAATCACCGGGACAGGCCGGGTCACAAACATAGATAGACCCGGTGATCCGGCGACAAGTTTAATAAACTGGAACGATAAGTTATCCCATTTCAGCTCTGTTGAGAAATACAATCAATTGCACATTGAGAGTTAAACCCAAAACCAACTTTTTCTGTAAATTCTCAGTGATCAATGGAAAAGATATACAGATTGATGCACTTGTCAATAGAAAGTAATGCTCTACTGTGTGGATATTGTTATATTCATCCTGTGACATTCTAGAACGGTAAATACCAACTGTAGATTGGAGATGATTTATACGGTATTTCTTGTATTATACTTAAAATAAAAGAAGATTAATATTTCAATCATTGGTAGCGACCTCTAAATTTATTTAAATTTAGCCAAATTGTGGGATACTATATAGGCCCTATATACATTGTTGGAAAACAACACCGACAAAAACATAACACAAGATTTCTGACATGTTAATAAGAAAGAAACTATAGACAATCAAGGTTGCAGACATGCTTCGTTTCTGCGCTATAGGCTGCCGAAAACGTGGGAAAATGAAGTTTAGATGCTTATCTTCCCAATATCATAACAGTAGAACTGAAGCGGCATGGCATGCAAAAAGTCTTAAAGCTCTATACAAAAATTCATATTCCTAAATTGTACAGCCTCGGGGTGGCCGAGAGGTTAGAGCAATCGCTTTATGTGTGCGTGGTCACGGGTTCAAATTCCGCTGGGGTCTATTGAACGCAGTGGTTCGGAGCCCAATTTACCAAAAGTTTTGAGGTATTGTCCTCAACAGATCACTAGCTTGCTTAAGAATGAAAATTCACTCACTCCTAAATTGTGCAATGCACGCAAGGTCACCTGTCAGCATGCTGTAAATCATAAGACCGTTTTTGCGATTCTGGACATGAACGGTTTTTATCCCTCCCTATCTATACATTCCGCATGGTCTAGGTGGTAACGTTGCAGTCTTCAAATAAAAAATGTGTGGGTAGGCGGGTTCGAAACCCTCGACCGACAATCCAGTTTTCAAGTTTTTTTTAAGGTTTTTCACCAGGCGAATACCAAAACGACACTTTAGCTAACCGCTACCTTCCCCATTATCTTTCTAACCCATCTCGGACTGAGCCAAAGATGCCAAAACACCTTAAATAATTACAAATTCAAATTTTATCCGTACCACCTGCAGTGTGCGCCCTTGGTTCTCTTCACAGATGAAGCTACCTTCGGTTAAGATGGTATCATCAACTACCACAACAGACACCAGTAGACTGAGAACAGTCCCATAGAATGATCAAATCCATCGTCAGTATCGATTTCGAACTAATGCTTTAGCTGCAATTCTTGGTAATTAGTTAATTAAGCCCTTAGTTCTTCCGTTAAGACTCGCCTGGCAAATATATATGCAGTTCCTGCAGACACACTGCTATAATTGTTCGAAGATTTACCACTAGGATCTTGATGAGGCCTGTGGCTGATGCATAATGGAGCTCCCACTTACTTCTGTATTTCCGTTCATGAGTGTGCAAACAATACCTTCACTGCCAAATGGATGTACTTGTGTCATGAACTTCCAGGTCAACGGATTTAACCCCACTTCACTTGAATTTACTGAGGGGCAGTTTAAAAGTATCGTATATGAGGAGATGGTTCATGATGCAACGTGTACATACCGACAATAACAATATGTGGAGACAGGCAGAAACATTCGAAAGTGTGCTTCAGTCAGTGATGTGACAGTTGTGACATGTGTTCGTGTGTACTGGAAGTCATGTGAAACACTTCCAGCATCTATTGTGACTCGACGATAGGTAAGTAAGCTATATTACATTGCTGTGTAATTTGTTAGTATTTTCGATGAACTGTACTATCATGGCCAATATAATCTTTACATGACTTTATTATACACGATTTTTTTCTAAACCTAGAAGATAGACCAGTCAACTGACGTAGAGGGGCGATGTGTGATTCTGAGAGTGTGTGCGTGAACGAGCAAAGGTTGGAATTTTCTTTTCTTTAAGAGAAATCATTATCGCATGTCCTAGCTTCTGGAAAGATATTTATGGTTTATTGTAGTATGTAGGAAATAATGAAAAAAAAAACGCCAGATAATCGCTTTTGAAACACCAAAACAGGGAACCTAAAGCAATTTTAACTTTAGTTGGGCCACTAATTGAAATTTACTGAAAGATGTAATTTAAATTGTCCAGTAGAGAAGATCCTTGCCGAACACGGAGAAATGAAAATGAACGTTGAAACCTATGGTTACTAGGTAATTCTTTCTTTCTTAATGAATCGAGTATTCAATAGAACACTAACGTTACGCCCGATAGACAAGACAAAACGTCTGTTTCTATCAGTTCTTAAAAATAAGGCACTATATGTATGCTTTATAATTTCTGATATTATCTGGTGTAGTAAAAAGTAATCCATTATTTTTGCATGACATTGAAGGCTTGACTTACCATAGTTAGAATGATCCGATTTAGGTCACATATGCGCCGTTTTGTTCGATAACGTGTTGCCATTTGGAAGGTAATATCATGATGCCTCTCTCATAGAAGCCCTTGTCCCTATTGGCAAAAAATTGAGACAGTCGATTTTCACAAGCCTCTCTTGAAGTGAATTTTTCACCAGCAAACGTGTTCGCCATGGACAGGAACAGATGGTAATCACTCGGTGCCAGGTCCGGACTATAAGGTGGATGTATAAGAACCTCCCAACCAAGCTCCCGGAGCTTCTGGCGAATCACTATCGACCTGGCGTTGTCCTGGTGGAACACAATGCCTCTCCTATTGGCCAAAGCTGGGCGCTTCTGGGCGATTGCTGCCTTTAGACGGTCCAATTGTTGACAGTATAGTTCCGAGTTAAGGGTTTGGCCGTAGAGGAGCAGCTCATAGTAGATAATTCTCCGCCAATCGCACCAAACACACAGCAAAACTTTCCTGGCCGTCAATCCTGGCTTGGGCACCGTTTGCGCCGGCGCACCGCGCTTCGACCACGACCGTTTTCGCGTGACGTTGTCGTAAGTGATCCACTTTTCATCACCAGTCACCAACCGCTTCAGAAATGGGTCGCTTTTGTTGCGATTCGCAGATGGAAAATCGGTCCATGAGGTTTTTTTGTGTTAACTCGTGTGGCACCCATACATCAAGCTTCTTTTTGTATCCAGCCTTATGCAAATGGTTCCACACGGTTTTTTGTGCAATGTTTAGCTCTTGGGCAATCAAAACAGTGCTTACATGACGGGCGGACGCGACAATGTCCATGATTTTATCGACATTTTCGACACGTGGCCTTCCAGTGCGTGGTACATCTTTGACGTCAAAATTACCGGAACGGAATCGACGAAACCAGAATTGCGCGCGATTGGCTGTTACAGTATCAGGACCATAAACACTATTCACATTTGCAGCCGCCTGGCTTGCGTTTTCGCCTTTATCGAAGAAAAACTGTAAAATATAGCGTATTTTATCTTTGCTAGTGTCCATTTTGACGCGCGCTCACACAACACTGAGTCAACTCATCACAACTATCTGAACAGTGTTTGTAGTACGCAATCTCATCGTTTGAACGCCATCTCGTTGAACCCGATCGGACTTATACAAAGCGAGATACAGATCACTGAAGCCATCTATTGGCAAAATAATGGATTACTTTTTACTACATCAGATATGTTGTTATTTACGTTACAAAAAAGATGTTAGTAGCAAAATACACAAAATATGTTACGTGTTAAGTTATAGTAAATATATATATATATATATATATATAACTATTCTGACTTAGATGTTCCCAGTGTTTTCCTCAGCCACACCAAGCTTGTACCGGGATGATACCTTCAATTTAGGACCTGGCCGACTCCCTACTGCATTTCACAAAACTTTATCTCGGAGTGATCCATAGGTACCTAAAAGCTATAAATAAAATGCAAACTCAACGAGTATAATATATAAACTGTCGCCATGTTAATCGAGATATTACTTCTTAATGCCATGTGGATGAATCGACGTGGAGATCGAGATGGATCGAGTGGCCGTCGCTCACTTGTTATAGCGTTGGCTTAGCAATCGAAAGGTTCTAGTACGGCATCTATCCTGACTGAGGTAGTACTGGGCCCTTTTCCTCACGAGAGGAATAAACTAATGTTTATAATAATCCGCAGAGATGGAATAAACACATACTCGCACACTCACATAATGACTGAGAGTGTGTACAAGAAGGAATGAGTAAGAAAGAGAGAGAAAAAAGGAATTGACGAAGAAAGACAAGGATAGAGAAATATCATTAAAACTAAATTGATTTATTATTATCCGAATGAACAAACGCGAACACGCGGTTTACTTTCTGATTCTAGATAATGATGCTTGTTCTCTCTCCAGTCCAAGAAGAATCTCTCATTGAGGTTCTGCAAATTTCTGCAATTTCTGCAAATAGTTGAAGCTATTATTTTAGTCGAAAAAACACGGCGCTGACTGGGGATCGACCCCGGATGTTACAGTTTAAAGGGTAAGACGGATCCACTGCACCACACATTTCACTTCTAAAAATCTACGCAACACATGTTACAGTTGTTCTGTGTTAAGGAAGTACAAGAAAACTGGAAGCTTCAGTTCAGTGACTTTTTCGTATTTCCACTGTTAACACACAAGTTGCATCTTCCAACCAATATTCGTTAATCGTAGTCTACTTCTTTTTCTACAAGGACGTTCCTATCAAATGGAATTAGGCTCGCTGTTTCCACATTCATTAGTATTCGACGTTTATAAACAGAAGTGTCTATTTGATTGTTCAATTCTGCATTGTAAAATGATCTCTGGTATGATCGAGGTTCGAACCTCTGTTACCCACTTTCAATACTCAGAAGTCTGACATCGTCCCATTGGACTAGCTTCTCTAGCTAAAGCTAAACCTCCAGAAATACCATTACTATTTTTAGTGGCCGGTTTCTCAAAACTTTTGGAATAATATTACTAGTATCTACACTATTAATATCAATTCGCTTCAGAAGTTCCTGTTTCTAAAAAAAGAGCCGGTTTCTCCAACGTCGATTAACTATACCTTAACAATCCGATAACTAACAGTGTATTAAGTTTTTAATCAGTCAATATTTTTTTTTCCATTTCCCCAACGCTAACGTGATGAATTTAACTATCCGTTTACAAACGAATGGTTAAGTTAAGAAACTTGATTTCTAAATTTCTCATAGGCTAAAATAATTTTGATTGGCAGGATGGAAAAGAGGATTGGTAACAAATTAATTTTGCAGTCCGCAATCAAGTAACAAATCGCTGGCGTTTTTGTTTGCGTGTGTGTGTGTGTTCAAGGCGTGTGTAAACTAATTTGATGTATTCAAATGATCTCCAATAGAATCCTAATAAAATATTATCATATATAGTAAAGCAGAGATGACTCTTTTATCCATCTCCTAAGTGAGGAAAGCAAATTGTACTCTCTTTTTACTTTGATACACTAAAACTGGATTCAACCTACTTTTGTAATACATGAAATGTAAATAGTGAAACAGAGCAGTAGACATACATACAACCAGATCCCGTCGGAACATCGACATAAACACGTAACAATATCCTTTTAATCAGTATTTCCATTTTGCTAGTTTCATACAGAATGCAAGCTGATCAGAAGCTACAAAATGCAGGTTGCAGGAAACATTTGGGGGGCTCCAAATATTTTACTTCCTACTTTACACAGTTCCTGTGAGTGAGTGGTTGGCAAAGATCGCTGCCTTATAATTAAAGGATGCTGGGCAGGAGTTTGCTTCAAATAATTTTACAAAGGGCTCGGAACAGAAGAGTTATAACTATTGAACAAAAGTTTCGGAACAAATATACTTAATAAATGGGTCGCGCCAACCCCTCCAGTACACCCCTGATCACGGGTTCAATTCTTGCTGGCGATACAAGTGGTTCGGAGTCCACATTAAACCCTAGATTTTATTCTTTGGAACCTTATCTGCATCCAATGGAAGGCAAATGCAAACCACCCTCGGGTCACCTTGCCCCAGGACCTTCGCCTCAGGACCTGCTTTTGGGCAGAGCACCGATAACAATGAGATTAAACATACATACATGATTTTCATGAGGCGAAGAGAATTTTACGGGAGATCCCATAACGTCTCCCTGACTTCTTCATATATGGAAACGTTGTTCGTAGTTTGGTTTCCAACAACTTCTTAAATATTTCAGCAGAATTTCGTTTTCAAAGATAAGGAAATTTTGCTTTCGCTCCATACTAAAATTTTACACATGAAAACATCCATCAGCTTCGAAAGTAAAAGAAATGTCACATGCTTGTTCCATCCAATGGGCTACAGTATATTATACATTTCAATGCATTGCCTAAAGAAGAAGCGTTTCGAATTTCAAACGTAGAATCGAATGTTGCCTTTGGGTTAGATATTTTTGACTTCACAAAATTCCGTTTAAAGGATACTGTGTTACTGTCTAAAGATAAATAATAAAATATAATTATTAGACCCTATCATTATTGCCAATGAAATTTTCTGAAAACCTAATGATCCAATAAAAATTACTGTCCCGACGAAACCCGGTACAAATATGAGCTGGTGAACAAAAATTCTCAGTATACACCCTGAGCAGTGATTCCACCAGACCCTCTTCCTATGGGGGCGTCACCCACAAATCCTCGAGAACGCCCAACTTTTAAAAAATGTCAAAAAAAGATAGAAACCGTGCAAAATTTCACTTACAACATCCCAATTTTGACTTTAACCCCCCTCAAACTGAACATCCTAGCGGAATCTCCATATTTGAGAAGGAAACCCTGGCTTTCGGCCTGAGTCACTGGATCATAGGGACTTGTTACCTGTGTGTTTATTTTTCTTTTCTGTATCTACATTTCACATCAAGTATTAAGATCTTCCGCACCCCAATCCGAGACACCGTATCGGAAAGTCATATTGGGCATCCTGAAACAAAGTACTTTTTGGAACCCGAATTTACTGTAAGTTACTTTACTTTTAAAAGTAATATATAATTTCCATACAAACGATTAAGTAGGGCCTACCATCTTGGTGCTAGAGTATAATTAACAGTTATTTTAACACAAAACATTGTAATGTTTAATAAAATTATTCCCTCCTTTCATTCATTTAGATTTTCTGGGAATATTTGTTGAAATCCGGTATAAATCAGAGTTCCGGCTGAACCCTAAAAAAGACGACACAAAGAGTTAAATATCGTGAGTGCTCTGGAAAATATGGAACGCTTGGTCACGTTAATTTCTCAAAATACGTAAATAGATTGAATTCAACTTTAATGTATAAAAAGCATTCAAGAAGAAAAATATTATATAATAACTATGACATTCTAGTTCCTTTTACGTTTAGTGAAAGGAAAAAATATCGGTTCGAACCACCGCAACTAAAATATAAACTGCTTCACAGCAACACGTCCTAACAAATTACGACACGAAACCAACAACGAATAGCCCACACCAAGTCCTGATATAACATTGAGAATTGCACCAAGTTCTGACATTAATTTTAATACTTTCTTTACTTAAAATATGGTTTTCGATTGTAAGACGTGTGCAAACGTATATATCCATTCTATTATTACGTAATCGTATGTTTTACTTTCTTTCCCTCTGTTTTCTCTTTTCAAACTTCTGAGTAACATCACTATCGTACTGTTAAATAATTAATCACTGAAATTCGGATGATTAAAGTTAACCGGAGCTTAAACAGACCGTTAGCGTTAACCGATGTTGGAAAAATAGTCATTTCTCTTAATCAGACGTTATATCCTCATAACGGAATGTTAATTTTTTAACCAGCGTTGGTGAAACAGGCCGTTACAGTTGTAATACACGGACTAGCACAGGTAAATATAAAGTTTTTTGAGAGGTTGTCTTGAGGATCTAAAACTGGAAATCAAATCGTTAATAATTTCAAGTATATGACATTTCTGGAATAGAATAATTGTTTTCAGTCAACTTGAATTTGAAATTATTTGTAATCAGTTACTAAACCTTATATTCATAGTATGCGTCAGAAATATTTAACTGTCTTGATGCATGTCTTGATTAGCGTAAAAATGCACGTAGATATTAATTTGTCTCAAAATATACAGTTCATTACCTTATTTCAAGTAAACTTGTATCAAAAGGTAACTTTTCATTTAAATTCTAAACGATTCCAACTTTAATCAATTTTTCAACATAATAATGTCTTTCTTGTGTTGCCTCATTTTGAATATAACACTCTTTTTCTTGTGTTGTTTCTATACAAAATAAAGAGCAGACAGTTGGGTTACATTTGTTTTTAGAACTAGAGCAGAATGCTTTTTTTTTGTTTTGTCCAACTTTGGTTGGCTTGCAATTTAGATATGTAATTCTTGATGACTAACCTAAGCTGGTTCATATTTTCGTTTATCATCGTGCGAATACGATTTTACTTCACTACACTTTTTGAGTTGAAAAGTATTAATCATTTTACAAAGATATACATTTTGCACGAATTAGAGTCCTTGCAAATCCAGGCCCGTACCAGCCCGCCCCGGTCCGTAGGCTCCTGCCAACAACGACCCGCAGCGATTACGTAAACTAGGAAATTTGTCTGTGTCTATCTGTATGTATGTTAGTATCCAAATCACTAGAGTCTCAAAGAAACCAGTTTCCAAAGCTTTGTCCACTCTCGCGCCGACGCAGAACTCCTTGAACTATTAATAGCACCGAAGAGCATCCATTCCACAACTCACTGTTTGGCCCGGTAGTCAACGTATTGGGAAGCTGATCGAAAGGTTCCGGGATCGAACCCGAGATTCGCTACTTGTACATTTTTATTTCAAGAAAATTAACATTATTTTTTATGTATATACGAATTAAAAAATTTAATAAAAGTAGTGACCAAAGGCATTTGGAAGTTAGGTAAGTTTGGTTCGGTGTTTCTTTTATTTATTGTACACGCGACTTGCACAGACATTGTTTCCACGCGCGCTCGCCCTGGACGCAAATATACAAATCTATATGCGTCCCTTGATTTTCACCAAATTTTGCGCACGTATTCCTTAGATACTAAGCCAGCTCGTAGAAGTATTCCGGTATGGTATTGCGTCTCAGTTGTCAATGTGGCAAATGTTTATTTTTTTTCAAATTGCTTCAATTTGGGTATATTAGCACCAAGCTTGACACACACATTATTGGATACAATACAAAATTGTGTGAGAGTTTCCGTTCCCAAGTGTTAGTGCTACTATCTATTTCATAAATAATTGACGTATTATATAAAATATATATTTTATAAATTTATAAAAAAGTTTAAGTGCAAATCGACACACATCCATTGATAACACATCCAACGATTGACGGTGTTACTTATAGTTTGAGCTCTGCGCATGCGCGAGAGTGGGTCAATTAGCTCGTAAAAGAATCTGCAAAGTGGGTTCAGAACAACTATGTTCAGTAAACCCCACGAACTTGAACCTATGATTGGACTTTTCTTAACTGTCCTGTATTTGTTTATTAAAGTCCTATATCTGTAGTATGGTGACATAGTATATAGGTATAATCTCAAATAACAAATATTATTTTGGCATTATACAGAAAATTTAAAGTGTAAGTCCATTGTTGTTTTACTTTTTGACTTCCAGCAAAAGATTCTACCTTCACTGCTAAGTTGTCACATCAACGAACAATTATTTCACTATGTAACGCCACGCACATATATTTTACACAGCGCCAATCTCGCGAATCATTCGGTGAAGATAAAGCTCGTGTTCGATTATATCTTTATTTTCCATAATAAGGGACAGTGCGTGCATACATAAAATTGAATTTTAAATTTAGTTTTAAGGCCTTTTAGGCAACTTTGGCTCAGGCCGGATGCATGATGATGGGATTAGTTGGTGGAATGAAGAAAATAGGAGAAAACGGGAAAACACCGGGAAAATGCATGTACACGCATGGGCGGATTTATGGAGGGAATTGCTCCTCCATCATTTCTGAGTGACTTTAAATGTTTCATTCTAAACGATAGGTTTACAATTTGTTATCCATACAATAAATTGTATTGTCCCCAGGGTATCTCTACTAAATCAACCCATGCGCACAAGATGTTTGTCCACCACAAAGCTCACATGCTCACATAGCATGAGCAACGATCAATCCAACGCAATGTTTCTAAACCTTTTTCATGCCGCGACCCCCTTGTACTGTGCCTTCTACGCGGCGATCCCCAGAAGCAATTTTCTTGTTTGTAATAAACGAATTTATTTAAAGTTGTATTAAATAGCCTCCTGAAGACTTCAACACACACACACACACACACACACACACACACACACATATATATATATATATATATATATATATATATATATAGTGTTTAACAATTCGTGTTAATGAGAAACAGGCCTGTAAACATAAAAGTTCTAAAGTTATTTTCACGATTTTTTTTACAGTTGCTTGCATGATCTTAAGTCCATCATCTAGTGAGATTATAATAATTTTCTCAAGTCTCTTGTAGTATCAGTGAAATATGATTTGCAAAGCATGTATCGAAATGGTTAGGATTTACCTAGTTAGGATCTAAATTAAAAAGGTTTATTATACTTTAATTCTTCAAGTTACTGTGAAGCACGGTAACTTATATCATGTATTTGAACAGATTCGAAATCTCAACTTTCTGAGTTCAGCTAAATTTTCTACTACAAATTTTAATTCCAATTCATTTATGGCTTTCAGGCATCTCAGGTTTAGATCAGAACAGGGTGGGTGAGAGGATGTTGGAAGGTAGTCGGCATTTGCCCAAGTCCCTAGCAACACCTCAGTCAGGATGGGTGGCCGTTTGGATCATACTCTGGACCGCTGGTTCTTTGATTCCTGAATCAAACATCTATCTACTGAGCTACAGCCGTTTCAGTTTCGGCTATAAACGAAATTATTTATCATGGTAGAAAACATTACTAAAGTAGCTATTTTTGGTCCACTAGCTCCAAAGTTAGTTCATAAGTAAACTTGAATTACACCGGTGTATATAGGAAGGAAGTAAAGCATGGTTTTGAAAGAGCAATATTGTTAACAATGTCGTAGAGATTTTTTTAAGGATCTTCAGAAACTTAAGAAAAATATAAAATATCATTCTCTGACAACCATTTAATCAACTAACAAAATACAATTTAACTTAAACATGGAGCTTAGTAGCTTACCTTTCGTTCAAACTATGTCGCTGATGCTTACAGAAAGAGTGAATTTATTTACCACTTATGATAGACTGTCTACTATATAAAACTATTTTGTCCAAATATTTCAAAGGAAGAGTTCTGATTTACCTAATTGTTTCGAGTACCTTCCTCAGTTTATTTTACTTACAACTGACAGTGATAAACATTGTAACATCTTCCATAGTAGAACTTAATATGTTATGTGCAGTGAAAAGGGCAAATAATATAGTTGTCCTTATTCTTTTATAGAATTTTAATTCTATATCAGGGGAATAATAGTTTGATGTAATTATTTCGTTTATTGCCATCCCGAACCAAATTACCTATTGGGAATCTTATCGTAAATTGCATTTTTCATTACAGATCTCTTGGCTTCTAGCCAATTTTTGTATTCTTCCTACTCCAAAAATAGTTAGTATGTTAGGAAACAAGTTTACGATCAGAAGTTTAGTTTCTTGGCTAATTAGATTTCATTGTATATTTTTGGATTTTAATTTCTATTTTGCCGCATAATAATTAACGGAGCAATCTCTTGTGCAGCTACCTATTTTATGACACATAAAAATTCAAATATTCTCCTGCATGTGAAGTGAAATTGCCTGAGAGAGCAATTATTTACTACTCCACAATATTAAAATAACAAACATTGTGATTTACAAATATTTATCATTAATTAATTGTTAATACGAGCTAAGTACTAAAAATTTGTTATCAAAGTGTAACTGAAGTGTATAGGGAAAGAAGGAGATATATGCATGAAAGGTGATTTCTCGTAAAACGAATTTTAGTAATTGTTATAAATGCAAACTTAATTATTTAAAAAAGTGCACATCCCCCTTCTTTCCCTGTACGCTTCAATTATTTTCTTGGGCTATACGTAAGTATAATTCTTTTGCGATACGAACAACAACTAATAGAGCTTCAAAGTAGTATTTCATTATTAAAGCACCACTTATTTAATTTATTCACCATTCATCGGCACAATAATTTTTACTGTTACTTGCAACATATTAAGTTTTGAATTTCAAAAAATACTTAATCGAAAGCAAAACAATTATAATTACAATGTCAATCAGGTATGTCGTTTCGTTTTCAAGGCAACGAACTTCAAACAACCTTAATATATTGTTTGCAACAAAATGTGCAAATATGACCAAGAGGACTAGCCTCATTGATTTAGCCATATATGACTCCTTAAATTAGAAAGCGTTTCGATGACAATGAGACTATATTACTGAGCATATATTCACATATTATGTAAGAACGTTCCAACCGATCACAACCAAGTTGGTATGATGATAGTGTTATATTTCCAATGTATACTAGAGACGCCAAAAGTTGTTTGGTGACGCTTTCAATTTCTACAAACACAGAGGAGTTACAGGTAGGAAAGCACCCCAAAGTGCCTTATTACGGTTAGATGTTGCTAAGTAACCTTCCAAAACTATCAATTTTAAATATGTTTCATTGCTTCAGAGACAATATGTCACGAACATTATAGCGACCTGCACGGTAAATAACGTAGCAACAACATGATAAAAGCACTGACATTTCTTGCTAGTAGAAGGATAAGTAAGAAATCTAGTCTTGCCGAATTAGGTATAGTTAATCTTTCTGTGGTAACGATATAAATTATTTTCTTCTATTAGATTCTCTACACAGAGTCCTTGGTGGTTTATAGTGGTTAAATATCTATTTCGCACGATGAAAGAGATTATTGGTATTGTTCAGTTCGAGTCGTCAAAACAAAGTAGTGAAAGTCCTCACTAACTGCATCCCATTATATTAATTGGGGAAATAAATGTTAGTAACTATGAAAACATAAAGGGTATCCTGTGATCTTGGTGTTATTCTATTTTTATATCAGTTTGAAAATACAGAATATAGCCGGTGCATATTTTGAGTTACTAGTTCCCTAATCCTTCATTACACTTAACTAAAATATATAGGTAGAATATGATTGAATAACAGTAAGTACTGAATTTGCTTTTCGTAAGCTACATTAGAATCAGAAAATAGTTTGTTTGAAATACCAATATGTACAGTGTGACAATTAATCATTTGTTGTTGCTTTTGTATACCAAGTTATTTATAACAGTTAGTTATATAAAGAAATAATTTTAGGATCTGAAAGTAACAGGATTAAATTAATCGCCATCTACTCTGTTGAACTATACAACTGGAACCGCATTTAAAATTAACGCAGTGCAAAGGGAATTTAATTCTGACTGCGCAGATGTTGACACTACTCATCAGGCACCTCAGATATGCTTTCCTCAGTTCCTTGGAAACAAAAGTTTCCTTGATAGTCCAGTAAATGAACTCTCCAAAATGAGTAAAATCAAGACTTTTTTTTTTATGAAACTTTCAGGATTTGCTCTTGAATTCGAGCAGAATGACTTGTCAAAAGTCCCCTAAAATCCCATTTGATCTTCATCCCAAGATAGTGGCTACCCTTCGCGCACATGGTTTTAGTTTTCTACTCATACTAAACAACTAGCTAAGATATTTCAATTCTGGAAAAATATATATATATATATATATATTGGAGGAACAATGGTTTAACTTTTATGGAGATCCTTTGCGTAAAATCTCACCCAAAACAATTATTCACCTTGAAGTAGAAAAAAAGCATAATTTGAAACACGCTTTCGTACTTGGAACAAGATATCCCTGAAACCGTAAGGAATTCGTAAAATTGTGCAGAAGTATTTTCGACTGATAATGTAATAATCTATCTTTTAAAAAAACATCATCAAAATCAGCCAAAAAGTTGCTGAAAAATTTAACTTTTCCGCAAGAGAGCACTTGGCCGAAATATGCAAAATATCCACTGAACGGGGTTTAGGTAACGTTTCAATATATTCATTTATGCTTTAAAATTTTGATCGAACTTTTCTTTATGTTTATTTTCTTTGATTTTATGAATGAAAAACACAGGAAGTATTCATAGCAAATAGGGGAATAACATTAAAGGAAATTATTTTTATGTGCTTATCGCATAAGTAATGTCGTATGTTTGCACGATAACTTACCTGGAACACTACAGTTTGTCAGGAAAATAGTCTCCATCGGACTCCACAACAGTTTGCCACATGTAAAACAGTTCTTGAATCTGCCGGAATTGTGGTTTTGCTGGCTGCGAAAGCAGAGTAGTATGTTGATGCAAGATCTGGTGAAAACGCCGATTTAGGGAGTTTCTATCAGCCACGCTCCTCGATCTTAGCACAGGTCCTTCCTGCCGTGCGTGGGTGCGCGTTATCAACGTGGATGAGCACACCCTTCCTTCCGATTAACCAGAGCAGAAGTTTCTCTAACAATGCAGTCCGTAGGCGTTCAAGTTGCTGACAGTAAACATCTGCACGGATATCCCACCAAACACTCAATAACACTTTACAGGAATGTAGATCCTGTTTTGGCACTGTTCCTGCAGCCCCCCTTTAGGTATCCACTGCCGTTTGCGTGTAATGTTATGGTAGAGAACCGAATTTTCATCTCTTGTCACCATTCTATCCAGAAATGGCTCACGTTTGTGACGAATGAGCAGAGAACTGCGGATATCAACTCGCTGCTGCTTCTGTTTATGCGTTAGAGCATAGGGTACTTTCATATTTTCCGAGTTTCGACACGTGCTCAATATCCTGCAAATTACGAACGGTAGAATGTGTGAAATGGAGTTTGCTGGCCAGTTTTTCAACAGTTTGCATTGGATTTGCCTGCACCGCTACTCGTAGGGCATCGTTGTCTAGCTGCACAGGTCTCCTATCTCATGGCTTATCGGTGAAGCTGGTGTCCCAGATCGAAACCACCTCTGGCACTTTCGCACATCCCGAACACCCTGACCATATACGGCTTTGATGTTTCGTGCCGCTACGCTGGCTGGATGTCGCTGTTGAAATTCATACATTATGACATTCGGTATGTGGTCCTCCGACATTGCCATGATCAAAAACTGGCCAAAGTTCCAAAACGTGGAGTTGGCCGTTTTTCTTCTAAACACTGCTGCACAATCAAGTGCCCTATTTGACTCAGCTATGGTACGTGCCGTCTACTTCACAATTCGCTCGTCAGATGTCGTAATTTTACACGACATTACTTATGAGATAACCCAGTATAAGTTGAAGTTCGACGATACGAATTCTGCAATATAGCATTTTGTTCTCCTTAACCCATATTGCACTTCATACAATTGGTCTTTGACGGTGCTGACTTCAACACAAGAATCTTAAATAGTCATGAAACTTTCCATATTATGGGAGGTATACGAATGATGACACCTTCTGAAGAAACCATTTCGCATTATCGTGTGTCAGGAAACTCCCACAGCAGAATTGGTATCCTCTTTGAGTAAGACAGAAATAGTTATCTACAAGAAATAAAAAAAACTGACTTTCAAAACTAGGAGTAAAACCACTTCTTCCACCAAAAGAGATAGAAGTCCTAGTTTAAAACAAGCTGAGTTCTCAAAAGATGTGTGGCTAAACCAACATCTAATGAAAAATTTACTTCAACTTTCGTGGAATGAGTTCATGCACATTATTTAAAAAAGTGAGACCTGCAAGTTCGATACAAGTAGCATAGTTCCGTTACCCTTCTTTAATAATGCGGCACCGGACATAAACAGGATTTATTCTACGCTTCGAATGAATACAAGAAGATAGGACAGAATAAGTGCTTTATCACCTTTGACCAGCCACTGTATTGGAAAGCAGTCGATGTTATTTCTGCAACTAAAGAAGGTTCCTAATTATTCAAATTGATATAGCGGCTGTGGTGATTCGACTTGCTGATATCTTATGTAGGAACAATTGGTTACATTATGAGAGGCAGATTTAGGGTTTATTTCTACGTCGAAATTACCGTTGTAAATTTGCTAAATATTTATGCTTATTCAAGATCTTAAAGAATTCACTTTTGGATCTTTACATTTAACTAAAGAAACACTCAAATGTATTTTATGAGGATTTGAAGAACAACATCCGAGATTCAATTCGTTGTGTATTGAATGAAGTGGTGAATTTTAAGTAGCTGCATAGAAACTAAAATGTTCAAAGTATGACGAGTGCTCTATGAAAAATACGGATTTTCTCGAACTGTAAAACTGGTTACAGAACATAGAACAGATAAAAGTGCTATTTCTGTAAACTAAAGCAAATTGCACAAGAAAGCAAGAATTGCATTTGTATGCCATTAAATTATTGTTAAGTTACTTTCATGTTGCAGGCCATCACTTTTTATGCCAAGTGCTCAGCAGATTGACAATCTAATGAAGAACATGAATTCCGACGTGTTCAATTAATTTACAATTCAAGGTTATTTTACTATTCGCAGAAATAAGAGTTATTGGAGTGGTGTAGCTACAGACATGGTTATTGAACAATCCTTGATGAAATCAATGAAAGTTTCTGGTGATTTGACAAAAGGACGAAGAGGAATGGACTCTACTCTGGCCTAATGGATTATTTCTTTTCCTACCACCGTGAAAATCACTGAAGCACTAGAGAAATTTTATGGAAAACGATTTGTCTTTTCTGAACAAGATGTTAAGATCTTCTCGTCAATCAAGAGATAACATTGACTTAACGAAATTATCTGTTGGCTTTCCCTTCGCGGTCCGTTTGGAGAGTCTTCACCGAGGGATATAATATTGCTACTGTTTAGTTACGGACAGTCAACCCAACCGTGACATGGCAGGAGAAGTTGATAAAACTTTATAATAGCAGGTTCTTCTTTTACAAACTGTTAAACTAGGGAGCAAAAAAGTCGTTCCTATATCTGCTACTAACAATACTATCAAAATCAAAAGAGAAGCCATAAATATGAATTCTTTGCAGATTTTCAGCAGAATCGCAGCTGTACTTCAATAGAATGAGAATCCTCTTTGATCATCTTCTGTTAGTACCAACTCCTCCAATCCTGTCTTGTGAATGAACATCGCAAGATTTCATGTCGGTTATAGATGGTGGATATCTTCTCCATGATATGGTTTTGGCAAGATCTGACATTTGTAAAGACATCGCCAGAAGTACTTCAATGCTGTTTGCCACGCTCTCCCCGCTTCAAAGCAGTAGTTTTTTAGAACTATATATAAAATGTCTGCAACTATTGCTTTCGATTAAATGTGGAGGTGAGCATGGATCAAGGTGAATTCTTGGAATATTCTGAGAACAATTTGGGGCTGATTCTAATGTTGAGCGCTTACTTTCTTGCTGGAGGTATGACTGTGTACCAAGCAGAAGGAGATACTGATACATTTATCTGCACAACAGCAATTCATTTGAGCCAAAGCCACAGTCCAGTTGTGGTGTAGGAATAGATTACGACCCCATATAAATTTTGATAGCTTTTGGAGTTTCTGAATCATCTTTGTTCTTTTCAAATACAAGAAAAATTGATGAAAAAGGAAGTCGCCAAAATACAAGAAAAGCTTGGTGAAATGAAATATTGCTTCCTTTTTTCCACGCAGCCACAGGATATGACACTACGTCTGCCATCTTTAGAAAGGGAAAGATAACCGCTGTAAAATTCCTACAAAGAGAGGATGTAACCCGTTCAAGAGTGTATGTCTTCAACAAGCGCAATATTAGTCCCAAGATGATGGCCGAAGTTGGGGAAAGGGTGCTGAAACGATATTTTTGGGGAGGCTTCTTTGAACTGTTTACAATTTATAGCTTCTACAACACACAAGTTACGAAAAGATTTCATCAGATTTCAACCTGCCCACATTACCACCCATGAGCGCGGCTACCTCACAATACACCCTCCGTGTGTATTTACAAGTAGAGCAGTGGTTGAGAAACTTTATTAACCCTCTGGAATGGGAATAGGATAGTAAAGAAGATCGATTCCAACCCCTCTCAAACAACCTCGCAGCAGCTGCACCTGAATTACTTTACTTGCTGGCCTGCAATTGCAAAATAACTCTTCGAAATGGTTGTGACATTCATGTATGTGAGTTATAGATGTTTGTGGATTTTAACAACCATTGCACTCATATAATCCTTAGGGGCCGAAGTCAAAGTAAATAAAATGGCTCATATAAAAAAAATATTACTAAGTACTTTTTTATCATACGTGAAAAACTCATCAGGAAAAGGTTAGATAAATGTTGTTTTCGATTTAAAACTGAATATTATCAGTTAATACTATTCCTTATATCTCCATTGACACTTCCTGTGTTTTTCAATCGTGAAATTAAAGAAAATAAACATAAAAAAGTTCGATCAAACTTTTAAAACATAAATAAAAATCTTGAAAGATTATGTAAACCTCGTTCATTGGATATTTGCACATTTCAGTCTATTGTGATATCTCTTATGAAAAAGTTAAATATCTCAAAGACTTCTTGTCTGATATCGATGAATTTTTAAATATAGAGTATTAGGTTATCAACCGAAAATACTTTTGCACAATTTTACTAATTCCTTACGGTTTCAGGGATATCTTGTTTAAAGTGCGAAAGCAGGTTTCAAATAATGCTGTATTTCTACTTTCAAGGTGAATAGTTGTTTTGAGTGAAATTTTACGCAAAAACGTGTCTCTACAAAAGTTAAAGCATTGTTCCTACAAAAATATAAATAGTTTTACAAAACTGAAATATTTTTGCTAGTACTTGAGTTATGAGTGGAACACTATAATCACGCGTACGAACGGTGTCCGCCATTTTGGGGTTGAAGCTCACATGAGATTTAAGGGATTTTTGACAGGTCATTCCACTCAACTTGGAAAGCAAATCCTGTATATATATACAAGCATATACAAACAAAAACGAGATAACGGAAGAAATAAAAGGTCGCTCAACATCGGGCAACGCATGTTTCCACTCAGTCTAGAAACTTCTCAACCTGCGAATAATACTAAGAAAGTTAAAATTGAAAATTTACAGAATGTTTTTTCTGCCAATAATACTTTATGGTTACGAAAGTTAGAGCACGACCGTCGCTGGTGAACACAAATTACGTGTGTTTGGAAATAAGATTTTAATTAAGATATACGGGCCGAAACAGGACGAGATGAGGGAGGAGAATGCATAATGAAGAACTCCACGAACTTTACGACTTACCCGATGTTGTAAGAATAATGAAATCGATACGACTAAGATGGACAGGTCAGATAGCTCGGATGGGGAAGAAACGAAAACTATATTCCATCTTCGTTAGAAAGTCGGAGGAAAGGGACCACTGGGAAGACCAAGACGACGTTGGGAGGACAATATTAGAAGGGATGTTCGAGAAGTAGGTTTTTGTGATGAAAACTGGTTTGGTGTTGCTCAGGATAGAATCTTATGGAGAACGTTTGTTATTGCAACGATCAGCTTGCGAATTCTGTAAGCCATAGAGTAAGTAGTAAGTAAGTAAAGAACCACTAGGGCTTAGGTGTCATATTAGAATGCACATGAATATAATTTTGTAGTGTAAAATAACCTATTTCGTTTGTTCGAATATACACTTCCAGTTTCTAATTTCAAAGGAAGGCCTTTTATTAGCGTTTATAATTATTGTGATGCTTAGAACTATCGTGACTTTGGTCTGATTTATTGTAACAACTCACCAATTCTAATTACTTGGGGGAAATGTGTTCTGTATTTGAAATCATAAAAAAATGAAAGTAGACAATGTTGGAACATTACGGACAGTTGCAACTGAAAAATACTATTTGTGAAACAAAGTTTGTTTATTTTGGTTGCTTTGAAAAGGTATTTGAGCTAATAGTATTATTATAAATTTACATATTTTGTCAAGACACATCATATATTTAGTTTTCGTAGGCTAATGTTGAAAATCTGAGAAAAACTACTGTGGTGAATTTTCACTCCCAATTACAGTATGTGTTACCATTATTGTGTTTGTCACTTTCACCGCTTTTCAGCTACAATAAAGTATTAATTTTCTATTTTGTAATTGTGATTTCGAACGGAAAATAAGAAAAACAGATATTTTATATACAAGTTTATATTACAAAAATCGTTGCAGTTCTTTTAAATTATATTATATGTTTGTAGTTTATTTTAATATATTAATTGTTTAATATTTTAAACTGATTGGTAGAAAGTTGTTTCGATATCTCAATTCAGTTGATTGGTTGATGGAATTTTCATTAGTAGTCTAAACCAATTGATGAGGTTTCAACTACAGGATTTAATTTTTTCTATAATTGGTTTAGAAGAAACCGAAAGCGCTAATTTGCAATAAAGTATTTCTTTTTAATATGCGGTGCGTTGAATAGAAATTTATGTACACTATATTATCAGCACATGCTTATACACTAGTTTCAAATATGCAAATTAACTGGTTCTAAGATATTTGTATCAGACTAAAGGATATTTCTAAATTTATTTTAGGAGTAATTTTAACAATTTTATATTCTATTTTAAGCTCTTAAACGCACAATTTTTAGTGACTAAAATTCCCAAAATTGATTGAAGAGATAATTTACTACATTATCATAAAATTCAAGGTTCATTACGATTTCACAATTTTAGTTAAAATCTAAAATTTGAAGTATTATTTTTAGAAACAAATTTTAACGTACAAAAAATTGTAATTGCGACAAACTAATAATTTATTTTATGAATTATTTCAGTGTTTGTATATTTTTAATAGCGTCTGTTCATCTCCACCGAGAAGACAGAAATTATCTTCATTATACAATATTTTTACAGTACAAAACTAAGTGAGAGTTAGCATTTGACGTTTAAGAAGAAATTTTGAATGTTTCCACCTTATAAACCTCTAACGAGGAGCAATTCTTTATAACGAGAAACGGGGTGATATAAAACTACTGAAATTTGGCCTTTAATTTTACTTTGCGCCCAAAGTATATACATACCAATGAAATAAAGTAGCAATTTCACTCTAGAGAACTGCTGTTACAATGGTGTCATTATCATTATCATATCCAGCCGATTTCTAATCACTGCTGGATGAAAGCCTTCCCCTTTTCTTTCCACATATCTCGGTCTGCTACTATCCCCATCCATGTATCTCCTGAAAAACGCTTGATTTCATCCACCCATCTTGCATTTGGACGTCGTCTCGGTCGTTTCTTTTCTCTAGGAATCCAATGTAGTACATTTGTCGTTCATCTTACATCTGTTCGTCTAGATATGTGACCGGCCCATCTACACTTCATCTTCTTCGCATTCTTGATTACATTTTATACCTTCGTTTGTGCGCGAGTCCATTCGTCTTCCTGTCCCTCCTAGTTATTCCTAGTATGTATCTCTCCATTGCTCATTGTGTGACTCTTAATCTTTGAGTTGTTTACGCATTTAATGTCCAAGTTTCACAGCCGTACATCACACAGGTAAGACACATTGATTATAAATTTTACGCTTCAGAGCATTGGTAATTTGTTTTTGAAAATAATGTGTAGTCTTCCAAATGAACTACAGGCCATTTTACATCTTCTTTTTATTTCATCGGTCAACTTAGCACTCGATATTTTGAGCTGACCTAGTAACCATGAGTAAACCATACTCATCAACTATGCCTATTTTCTCTCTATTTTCTTCTTTGCAACATGTTGGTTGTACATTACTTTTGTTTTACTTAAGTTCATTTTAAGGCCTATTTTCGAACTCTCGTTACTCACTTCTTCCATTCTGGTTCGTAGTTCTTCTGCACTTGAAGCAAACAGGACTATATCATCAGCGAACCGTAGATGATGAAGATATTCGCCATTAATTTTAATTCCAACTTCATCCCAGTTTAAATTCTGGAACACTCTCTCCAGGACCGCACAAAACAGTTTTGGAGAAATTGAATCTCCTTGCCTTACCCCTTTTCCAACTGTAAATTTTTCACTGTCTTGATGCAGTCTAATGGCAGAAGTGGCAGACGAGTAAATGTTTCGCACTAACTTGATGTATCACTTTCGATGCCTTGATGTTGAAGTGATTTAAGTACTGCTGACAAGGAGACCGAATCGAAAGCTTTTTCAAAATCTATGAATCCCAAACATAGTGGAAGTTCATATTCATTAGTCCTTTCCATAACTTGATTCAGTGTTTGTATGTGGTCCACTGTGCTAAATCCACGACGAAATCCGGCTTGTTCCATTCCCTTTTTAAAATCCAAGCCACGTTCAATACGATTCAAAATAACTTTGGTGAACATTTTGTATAGAACTGACAGTAAACTAATTGGTCCGTAGTTTTCGAAGCGTTCTTTGTCCCCTTTCTTGTAGTACAATAAAATAATAATAGCATTATTCCAACTTGAGGGCATTTTTCTTTTTCTCACGCACATTGAGAATAATTTAGTAAGTTCCTCTTTTCACCTCCCCATTTAAACACCTCTGCTGGCGATTTTCCGTTCTTCATCCCTCGAAGTACTTTATCCACTTCTTCTTTCATTACGTCTGGAACTTCTACATCATTTTCTTCTCTATCTTTATTTTCCAGTTCTTCTTCTAAGTAGTACAATTCCCTGTAGAAATTTTCAAATATTTTTATAATTTCCTCCTTATTTCGTCTTACGGTCCCATTTGGTCCCATAACTGCAATTATTTGCTTTTTCCCTATCATGAACTGTTGTTTCGTTTTCTTCAGGCTCTTGTTTTCCTCGATTGTATCTCTAACAAGATTTTCGTTGAATCTTTGTACATTCTCTCTTATTTTCTTCTTTACTGTTTTATTTATTTATATGTACTTTATCCTCTTTATGTAACTTTCTTCTTCTTTGATTTCCCTTCTTTTCCTCATCAAGAGTTTAGATTCTTCTAAGATTTTGCTCTGTTTTTTTTTCTTTGTCATGCCTGCTATTGTTTTGACTGTTTCTCTTATTATCTCAGTCAGTATATTTAGTTCTGCTATTAATGTCTTCTTCATCCTCTAACTCTTCCAAGGCGCTAAATCCGTTGCTTAGTTATATCTCGAATGTCTGTCTGTTTTTTTTTCCTAGATTTTCGAGATCTAAAACTGGCGGTTTTCTTCTGATTTACTTCTATTAAAATATAAACTGTCGTCAATTCAGCAGAGCAAAACTTAGTCAGAAATTTGCATTTTGACTGTGAATTGAATATGAATAAATAGTTGTGGAGCTATTAACAATAGTTTTGACGCCTGTCTTTGAAGAATATTTTCCAAATTCTCAACCGTGTCCCTTCCGCTTGTGACATGTCCCTTACAGTGGATGAAGTAAAGTGATAAAATTGCACAAACAATATGCTCTTCAACATATCCTCTGGGCTAGAAATGTAATTAATTATTTTAGCGATTCAAATTATATTTTTTCTGTGTATTATTTGTAATTTTCTAGACTTGTCATGTTTTCACAAAACTTTTCAATGGCGTCAAATGGAAAAAAACAACTTAAAGAATAATTTTTGTAACAAGATAAGAGATTTTAAATTGAAAACTACGTTGTCGAGGACTTCTTCGTTGAATACGATTCACTGCAATTCACTGCGATTCACAATGCACTGTATTATGTTATGTATTTTAAAGTTGTTTGTTCGTTACGAGTGCTCGTATATTCCACTAAAATGACTCCATATCAAACTTATACTCCTGTATGATATCAGGCAAAATACAGATTATATTTCAGTGTATCAAATAATATCCTAATTAAACATAATTCATTTTGAGGTAGTTAATTTTTTTGTACTTCTATAAGCAATAGTATGTATAAAGATATACACAACTCTACATGGCATATTTTTCTTTTATTTAGAATGCTAATTACATGTCATCACAGCAAAACAGATTTCGAAACAGAATACACTCAGTGTTACTTATTTAAATTCAAAACTGTATCTAACGGTAGTTATCTTGAATTTACGGAATAATTATGGCCCTGTAGAGCCAAGATCATTTTCATTCAAAACTTTCATATACTTGTCAGTTTTCGTAGATAAAAATATAACCTGCTCAGACCCAGCAAAATTTTTCGGTGGAAATTTTATGTTGCCATTATAATTACCTTCGGTTGTATGCTCTGTTAACTAATTTTCAGTTATTTTTTTGTATCGTTGTCAGTTGTCCGCTGGATCCATGTCGCCTATAGGCGACATTGGGTCTCAGCGTATACATCATGTATAATATGTATGTCGCCTATAGGCGACACTGGGTCTTAGATAGATGTTATTTCATATATTATATTTTCAACCATTAATTGTGTATTCTTCTAAATTACTGCTTTATTTTACAATGAATTGATGTTTATATTTGTTCATTAATAATCTGATACTTCGCTACATTGTTTACGTACATATATTATAGTTTTCACTAATAATGATAATAATGAGTACTCACTCAATAACATTCATGATCTACAATTTTTTGAGACTACTATATCAATTTGTGTAACAACAGAGAAACCAATTTAAACTGAAAAATTTTACGAACTTGTGCCTCTCAGATTTCATGATTAAGTTTGAAGCCATTTCTACCGGGTACAAGGCACAAAAACACTTTACATTTGGAGCATCTTATTCTTGCTTTATTGCTTGAACAGCCAGGAAAGCGACATTTGTTATTTCTTGGTGGATCAGGAAATTCTGGAAGGTGTGACGCATTGCTCTTGCGAGCAGAATCAGATGGATGTGGCTTTACATTCCTTCTTATCTTCACTGGTAGTGTTTCTTCCACTTCGCTGTCTGTGTTGATTTTCACTGGTAGTTCCTTGCTGTGTAGTGCTCAGAAACACTCATTCGGAAGTCTAAAATATCCTTACTTTTTGTGCCTAAAGCTTGCTGATCTCTTCTATATTGGATCCATTCTGCAGCAAGAGCAAAATCAGTCAAATGCATCATCACACGTACAGTCCATCTTTTAGTCCTCGAAGATATATTGTAGTACTGAATAACTCTGTCAAGGAAGTCTACCCCACCCATGAATGAATTGTAGTTCTTTATAGCTGCTGGGCGTTTGACCATGATATGGGTTTTGTCTTTCTTGGACCATCTTTAACATTCATCTTCAGGATTCTTGCCTTCAACTGATGATGCTATAACAACAGGTTTATTGTCGTACACAAATCTGGCCATCATTTTGAACTACTTCATCACAGTAACCTCTTGCTTTTCGTTTCATTTCTTTATCCGACATTAAAACATAATTTGGTATTCGTGAGTTCTGTAACGTACCTGCACCTTGTACACCTGCCTTCGAATGTATGTCATCTAGGAGAGCCACAGAAGTAAAATATCTGTCCATGTAAACAAATATACCTTCTGGCATATTTTCAAGTAAACGCAGTACCACTTTCCCACCAATATCCAAGGTTTGCACAGTGGGGTCTTCAAGAATTGAATCCCCATGTCCCTCATAGATAAAGAGGTCAAGAGGTAAACCATCACTTGCGCAGGCAACAAAAACCTTTATTCCACATGGATTTCCCTTCATATATTGTCGCAAAACTGTATGTCCCCAGAAAGGTTCATGATAGACGCACACTGTCTATCATGAAACGATCTTTCCACAGTCTGTCTTTCTTCTTTACTTCATCACTGATAGAATTATCATCACAGAGTTTTAGATTTTTCCGTATCAAAAAGTAACGGTTCCGGTTCATTTCTGATGAGACACCATCAACGGCTGTTTTGTGCCTCCAATACATCCGAAGTCCTAGGAAGTCCAAGACACGACATTAGTATTGTGATACCAAAGAATTTCTTAATTTCATCTGGAGTAGTACCAAAAGTTTTGCCCGTAGTTAAAAGGAATATTTGATTTGTGAATATCGAAATTTTGGAAAACACATCAACCCGCATGTACTGTTTGAAATAGTCAATTGGTGCATGATTACTCCCTACTTGTGTGCTTTTAGAAAACGGAGGAGCTGGGAGGAGATTTCCTTTTCCAGTAAATTCTTCTGCCTGATGGAGAATTTCCTGAACTCATGGTTGCATCTTCTTCATCCTGATCATCATCTTCACACTCTCCATCTGCTTCTCTTGCAGTTGCATCGACCGTGTAATCTAAATCATCTACGTCGTTATCTGACAGAAACTCTGCCTCGGAATCATTTGGATCAATGTCATCCAGGAGGTTACAGATCTCATCATCTTTCAAACCTGCAAGGAAAGATCAAAAGAAAAAGTGATTAGGGCAAAAAATTAATACACAATGTCAAGCAATAGCTCTGAGTTTTTTAAATTAAAATTTGACGAATTATTATAATACTAACATACATTATTCGCATATATTTGTCGGCATTTCTACAAAACGAACGAGGCTTGATTGAAAAGTAATGCCTTCATGTCGAACAGTGCATTACATACAGGACAAATGTAGTTATCAGGTACAAAAAGAATTTCATAAATCGGTTACCAAATAAAATGTTACATTACTTTTCGATCAACCCTCGTATAATCGAGTTCTTACTGTGTTTTATTTAGTTATGAATTCTAGTGGTTAAAGATAAATTACCAATATCAACTACCTTGAGAACTCAGCAATAAATCAACAGTACAGAAACAACTCAAATTCTCCAATAACTTCAACTTCATTCATGAACTAAAAATGCTTTTTCATATCGCTTCATAACGTGAAACACATTTGAGAAGCTTTTTTAATTATTTGGTTAATAATTAATCTCAGTGTTGTAAATGAGGGTTCTAGTTCCATATCGGGGGGAGGGAGTCTAACTTAACCTCACTTTACCTTTCCTAAACTAAGCTAAGCTAACCTTAATTAACCTCACCTACGCTAACAGAACCAAGAAAAAATGCAAAG
Organism: Lepisma saccharinum; assembly: GCA_022664845.1. NCBI lineage: Eukaryota > Metazoa > Arthropoda > Insecta > Zygentoma > Lepismatidae > Lepisma > Lepisma saccharinum. The sequence goes on from JAGDQP010000055.1 coordinate 225,524, forward strand.
AAAATAATGAAAAACTGTGTTTAAAAATCTTATAAATTTATATTGCCCCCCTCCGATACGGAATCTTATCCTAAATGAAGTGACAACAAGCTTCCAAACTTCCAACAGTATTTTGTCTTAAGTACTTTTCCACCTCATAATTTATAACATAAGAACGCAGTGTGACCCGATGTCGCCTATAGGCGACACCAATATTTACCACATTCCAGCATGCACCTAACAAGTGTAAGAGCGCTCGATTTGGACTTAATGTGCTCTGTGAGACATTACGCAATAAAACTACAAAAGGGAACTGCACGTGACAAAATATAATGGGATACGTACCGTCATTTCGTCGACGACCTTGCTTTGTTGCACTTTGTGCCATGTTGCTTCCACGCAATCACTGCCCAAACGCGCCAAAACAACTGCAAGCGGAAAATTCCTTGTCAGCGTCCAGTTCCATCTATGGACTAAAGGGGCAACCAGTAAGGAAGCAAATTTTTGCGTCAGTCCTTGTGAATTTATAAATATATATATATATATATATGGGCCTTTTTTGTCACCTATAGGCGACGCGGGGTCCGAGCTGAGCATTTCGAAACTTGATTATCTTGTATTTTCTAAGTATTCGTAGTTTCTATACACAGTGAATGAACATTTTCTCACGTCAGTATATTACTAGAACGTTGACACTCACATTACATTACATTTACAACGAATTTACTTTAATGTTATTATCTTGAAGTAAGTTTAAATGTTGATTCATAAAATGAAATATATTACAGTTTCTTTCATTCATTCATTTAGCCATTCTTGTGATTTGATTTCATTATTCTTATTATTACTTTATTCGTTGTTATTATAAGTTTTGTTACTATTGATTTAGAAAAAGTAAAATTTTGAACGAGCTCATATTGGTTTTCCTTAGCCCAGTTAGAAATGTCAGAGGACTAAGATTTTCTTTAATAAAATTTGTGTGTTTACATATTTATATTACTCCCAACATATTACAAAATATTGAGTAATATCCTGCTAATTCGCCTAAGTGTATACGTAGATGAAATAATTGGAGATTATCAATGAGGATTTAGAAGAAGTAGATCCACGTTGGACCAGATTTTCGCCTTGAGACAAATCTTAGACAAGAAGTAGGAATGCAATGGGACTGTTCCCCAATTTATCATTGACTTTAAAAAAGCATATGACTGTATCAAAAGGAAAAAACTAGACAATATGCTGCTACAACTTGCAACTCTCCAAAAAACTTGTTCAACTGATGAGGACCACTTAAGCAGAGTACGAATAGGTAATAATATATCAGATAGTGTTCGAGATTCGCAACGGATTGAAACAAGGTGATGCCTTGTCACCATTATTTTTTTTTTAACTTTGTATTAGAATATGTGATTAAGAAAATAAAAGAGAACGAAAGGGAACTAACATCGAATGGCTTGAATCAACTGTTCGTATGCGCGGATGATGTAAATTTAATAGGGGAAGATATATATGCACTACAAAGTAACACCGATGTCTTACAAGCAAACATACTGATGGGGCAGAAAAAAGTTCTAAATTTTATTTTATTTTATTATTATTTTATTTATTTAGTGACAACACAACAGGCAATGGCCTAATTATAGTGTTGAGCTTTACAAAGTAGTTGTACAGACTTTATTGACAATTCTAAATTCTTTAGGCGACATATAGCATACGTCCAAATCATTGTGAACTGTACAGAGTTGGTTATATCTAGTACAAATTCTCCAGATTGGTGACCTCAGCAAGATATTGGTTCTTGCCTTTTTACAGTGGAAGAAACCAGTATTATTAACGCGAGTTTTAGATGATGGGACACGAAACTGTAATGCCGAAACTAAATCCATACAGTCTAACTTATTTTGAACAATTTTTTGAAGAAATAACAGATCAGCTACGTTGCGCCTTTGTTCTAAGCTCTGAATATTAAAATTCTTAAGGACTGCATTGTAACTATCATAAGCAGGGTAGATTCGAGCTTCTTTAAAAGTCAGGAATTTAAGAAATTTTGATTGGATTTTCTCTAATTGTTGGCAATGTTTCAATTGATATGGATTCCAAATAGAAGAAGCATATTCTACCTTGGAGCGAACATAAGCATAGTAAATTTTTTCCAATGTTGATATGCTGTTGAATTCTCTTCCCGTCCGAATTACGAATCCTAGTAACTTCTAGGCTTCATTTGTTATATTTATAACATGTATGTTAAAAGTCAATTTCGAGTCAAAACTGACACCAAGATCATTAACTACAGTAGGTCTGTTTAGTACAATTTTATTAATGGAATAATCAAATTGATGAGTGGTTTTATTTCTAGTAAATGATAATACTTTACATTTACTTATGTTGACTCCAAGTTGATTAATAGCACACCAGTTTGCAATATTATCTAAGCTTTGCTGAAGTCTTATGCAGTCTCCGATAGAGTTGACTTTTGTACATATTTTAAAGTCATCTACAAATAACAAATTTTCATTATCAGGCAGACAATCAGGAAGGTCATTAACAAATAAGAGGAATAACAAAGGTCCTAGGTTGGAACCTTGAGGAACTCCTGAGAGTGCAGAATATGCATATGATTTGTATTCTTTATAGACAACTGATTGCTTGCAATTTGTTAAGTACGAGTAGAGGAGCCTAATCACAGTGGGTGAGAAGTGTTAGAGATTTAATTTTCCCAGTAATATATTGTGATTAACACTGTCAAATGCTTTCTCAAAGTCAATATAAATCACATCAACCTGCTTGCCTTCGTCCATCGAATTTGCTATGTAGTCCGTAACAAGTGCTAAGTTTGTTACCGTGGATTTCTGAGAAACAAAGCCATGCTGCTTAGTTGAAATAATTGGTTGAATATGATTGCTAATTCTCTTGTATAAGATCTGTTCAAATACTTTTGTAAAAGCTGGTAATATTGCAATTGGCCTGAAGTCATTAATGTCTCTACTATTATTAGATTTTGGGATAGGACAAACCAGGGCAGATTTCCATTTGTCGGGGAAAGTACATGTTTTTAGGGATAAGTTTAATGCTATCAATAGGGGATATTTAAATATATCAACAGATCCCTTAACTACATATGAGGGTATGCCATCAGAACCAACTGTCGTTTTAGATTTTAAATTTTTGATAGCATTTTCAACTTCCTTTAGTTGAATTTGGTCTTCAATCATGGTTAGAATGTCAAAATATGTGCATGCAATTTTTGGCAACTCGAGCGCAATTGCTTTGGGAGATATTGATGATATCTGACACTAGTCAGATTCTTGTTTCTGAATAGTGAAGAAAAAGTGTGGAAATACCCTTATATTTGTTAAAAAATACTGAAAGAAATGGAAAGCAAATAAATAGTAATGGGTACTGGGTGGAAGGCGCTACCTGTTGGATGGTATGTTCTTCACGGCCGCCATCTTGAAGTCCGAAATATTTAATCTCGATAGATTTTCTTAAATGGGTAGGGGTAGTGTAATATATCATTCTGCGTGTAATATATCATTCTGGGGTAGAATTTTACGGAAAACACGTTTATGAAGTCAGTTTTGCCTTGAATGTATTATTGCGAGTGATAATGTTGTGTGACATTAGTATAGGCTACTGATGCAGTAGTCTGAAAACACTCATTTTGTTTTTAAATAATGAAGGAAATGTAAAGTAAATGCATACAAATGCATATTAATATGACAATATAATCAGGAACAATTTATATGCATTTAGGTTTAATAAGCTCCATTGTGGGTTTTGAATCAGAAAACTCTTGATTACGAGGCAGACAAGATTCCCTTTGTCGTTACCTGGACTCTGTATGAACTATCATCATTCCATGCATTTATGTTTGATAGCTTAACGAGACAGTCGAAACAGAGAGAAAATTTAGAAATTATAAAAACGAAAGAAAAAGCATGACAGGAAAAATCCCAGCACACTGTTACGTTCGCTCCCCTCCCATTCCTTCAAATTTAATATCGCAACACCGAGAACAATGAGCGCAATTACTGGTTAATTTTTCAGCAATTAGACTCGACTAGTGACGATAAATTGGAAATTGTTAATGGGGGAAGCTTTTCATCGCAGAAGCAAGAGAGAGAGAGAGAGAGAGAGAGAGAGAGAGAGAGAGAGAGAGGAGAGATTGTTACAAAAAAACGCGCGAGAGAGAATTGTCGAGAACCACTGTCATACCTAGTTGTGGCGAGAATATGCACATTCACAAGAATAGCCCTAATTTTGCACGTATTTTCTACCCTCATATCCAGACTTGTCATCCCATACAAGGTATACTTTCACTTTTTTTTTCCTGCATTGTGAAATTGAGCGTATCTAACTGTGAAGATAAATAATAACAGATGTTTAAAGGACAAAAGGGGGTAATATTCCATTGCTTATGATTCTCTCCCTCCCCCTCTCTCTCCGCTAACTATTCACATATACTTTTGTCTCATTCCCTCTGATACCACAGCTCTTCCCATTGTTCAAATGTTCCTTTATTCCGCTTTCGCGAGTTAAACTCTGTAATCCATAAAAATCCTAATGTAGTAATTATTATTACCTGTAATATTCAGTGTATCCATCTTTAACAAACGTTTTATGCGACAATTATAAAAAAAAATACCAATTAGACATTATACACCGTAATAAATAAACTTATTTTACACCTGTTAATGTATTTTTTTTCTAAATTACTCTTCGTTTTATGCTTAAGCAATGCAAATAATGAAATAATGAGTATAGTAATCTGTCTGTCTGTCTGTCTGTCTGTCTATCTATCTATCTATCTATCTATCTATCTATCTCTCTCTCTCTCTCTCTCTTTATATATATATATATATATATATATATATATATATATATATATATATAGAGAGAGAGAGAGAGAGAGAGAGAGAGAGAGAGAGAGAGATATGTGTATGTGTGTGTGAGAGAGAGAGAGAGAAAGACAGATAGGGGGCAGAGCTGAAACGGTTCAGGGGCAATCGGGTCATTCGGATCAATTTTTGCACCGGGTCACCGGATCTAGGCTTCGAACCCTGTCTGACCCGATGACCCGATTTAAACCCGGTAACCCAGAGGACAAAACAAAGTTTCTAAATTTATTTCCTTGAGTTGGAACAGTGTTTTTAGGGATGTTCAGAACCTGGGATTTTAGCCCCAGAGCACCAAAAATACAAATCAAAATTCCAAATTAGTTATTTCTCAGATCTGGTCATTCGGGTCCAATTTCGGATAGGGTCACCGAGTTACCTATGTTCGGGTCAGGCGGGGTCACCAAAAATTACCCGATTTCAACTCTGGTGATGGGGATTATGTCTCTTTGTCGGCGAGTTTTGCACGCTTCTAGAGAATTTGACTGATCATATTTAATGTTTAAAACACTTCTTGTACAGTTTTGTTCACATACAACAGAACAAACTCCAGAGTACTCATTTCAACATCGAATTTCTTTAAGATGCACTGATAAAAGTTATAATTTTAATGTATTTACCATAGCTCAGTTGGTTAAAGGAATAGGTTATCTCAACCTGGGCTTGACCCCCCCCCCCCCTCCTATATGGTTGCCTTTAAAAGGCAAACTGTAATTTATGTACAAAACTCTACAAAATTATTCAAACAGTGAAATATGTATTCAAATATTGATTCGTTTACTTACTTTCATTGATATGCATTTTAAATAACCATGTGTCTATTTGTTATGGCCTGATGTTATGTAATAACATGATAAATTTGTAATAAATGCGAATAACAGGTGTTTTGTAGAATGTTAAGCAGTTTTGTACAGTTCCACAATGCTTGGTAATGTTTCACTATAATTTCAAAAACTTCTCAATAGATGGCATTATCATAGATATCAGTTTTTCAAGGTTATCGGCAAGAATAGTGATAATTGCGGAAAACGAATTTGTAGTTGACGGTAATTTTTTATTATTTTTGCATATTGCATTTTTCTAAAAAGTAATTATAGATGTTTTCATTCAATATGTATTTGCTAAATGTTTATAATACCACGGTGTATCATGTAATAAGTGTATACGAAAGGTGGAGCAAGGTTTCACCAACATAGAACTCAAACCTAATCTAGCTGTGGCTTGTTAATGTACATCCGAGGATCTCGAGTAGCAAACGTACGAGGGAGAAGTGTACATACTACATATACGACCATAATAAGATGGATGGCACTATTCAGTGTCGGAGGGTGTGAGCTATTTAGTTATTTCTACAGTCATTGCATTGTGACTAATCATTCAATTTCTCATTGACTGTGCTCACTACTCCTATTCATCATGTCTAACAACCAAAAATCTTCAGGGAAACATCAGTTACCTCCAGTTGTACAACGAACATCGGCAGGTTCTTCATCAGCATCGAAATTTTTAGGAGCAACACCTAAACACAAACGCAGCACCGATCGCCTTTCAGTAGCAAGTTCCAGATCTCGATCACCAGAGCAACGTCGCTCAGGCAGTTCAAAATCTCCACCGACCAAAAAATCTCATGTTCACAATATTTCCGATTCTGAATCTGACAAAGAAATGCCCGTCTCTGATGCTGACCATGCCGACCATCAGGTTTCTAATACTTCAGTATCAGCTATGCATTCTTTTCTTCGAATCAACTTTGATAGAAAATATCAAACTCCGAGACAACTTTTCTATCAACTACTCAAATATGTTCCTCGAGACAGCATCAATAGAATCATATCTAATCATCCAATCAACAGACATCAATCTTGCCAAAACTATAATAAATAAATACAGTTTTGAGATTTTTTTGACCAGATGCTAGACTTACTCATCTGGACAATAACAAGCCGCTTCGTCAACCACCACCACCACGTCGACCACCAATGCTGTCTGTAGTAATCAGGGGAGTAGAACCAGGCATCACTGGTACAAACACCGAGGAAGAATTAAAACTGGAAGGAGACATCGTAACTAAGTGCATTCGCAATAAAACCCAGGAAGGCACACCAAGCTACATGGTCAGAGTTCTAACTAATCACTAGTACACTATAAATGACTTACTATAAAACGGAGTCTACATTTACAAGAAAAGATACAGGGTCGAACCATTTCGTGCTTCACCACCGCTTCCATTACGATGTGAACGTTGCCAAGCATACATAACTCCCACTACACCAACAACTATCCGAACGAACCAACATGTGGAAACTGTACTGGCAATCACCACATAAAAGACTGTTCTAACCTACAAAATCCGCCTAAATGCAATAGCTGTCATGAATCTCACACTACCTTCAGCTACAAATGTAAAGGACGACCTCCCCTCACTCCCGATACACCTGCCTACACAGTACCTCTCCGTGTTCCAGAGCAAACCACACAGCAAACACCCATTTCCTCAGTTTAACAGCCAATCACCATCGAACAAGTTCTCTCCTTCTTCACCTTCATATTCCGAAACATATTTAATTTTGACCGGGCCAATACCCTTGGAGAAGTCACCCATTCAGCAAACGAAATTTTCAAAGTGAATTTTCAAGCAACGTATTCTGTCTCCTATGTCTACTTTTCCGCTAAACCACTCACACCTACATAACACCTCATAATCTAACATAAATCGTTATCATCAAGTTAATTCACTCACTATTCACTGCCATTATAAGTACAGTAACCATCAATGTTCTGCTAGGGTTTCATCTGTCTGTCATTTAGTCTAGAGTCTCCTCTAGACAAGAAGATTGACAATCATTCGTCCTAAATGTAAAGTGCCGTGACGTCAAAGAGCACCTCATCCTCATCTCCCAGCTCACAATCATCCTGAATCATATCCAAACAAAATGATTATAAGCACTAAGCTTATAATGTCTAAGATTAAAGATTTAATAAAATAAAGATTAAAATAATGTTGCTAACATCCCTTAGCCCATCTGACAGACCCGTCCTTAATATACATAATTACCAAACTCTTCTTCTCCGAAATAGAGGGCATAACCATCTGAAGGGTGCTAGAGTAGCTGGCAAAAATATATTTTAAAAAATTACCAACAGATCAGTTCAGATTTGAGCTGCCGTTCGAGGTGGAAAGATCATCGTTCGTCTCGGATATTGGCGAGAAAGCTGGATCGTCAATAGGCATATAAATAATTAACAAGCGAAATAGATAATTATCGTCCATTAAAGTAGCAATGATTAGAATTCGTAGATAGGAACGATAGATAGTTGCTAAAGACCTGGACAGTCTGACGGTATATTCCTTTTTAAATACCAATTCAACTTCCTTTCCTAACTCCTTGCACAAGAAAAATGTGAAGAAAGAGCGGAAAATAAAATAAGAATGAGCCTAGCAGTTCATCCCAAAAAACGGAAGTCTACAAGAAGAAGTATATCTTCTACACACATTCTTCAAGGAACCAAGTCAAAAGAAGAGCACAAATCAATTCCTTCAAAAGGGAAAGCTGTACAAAAAAGGGTATTTCCAATAGAATAACAAGCATCCAATAAAGAATCTGAATCAGTATGGGAAGATGAATCTACATCCAACACCGAGAGGAGTATCTGTTCATCAAACTCATCTTTTGTAGCTGGAGAAGACTAGCCTTCTCCTACTCATTCATTCTCTAAATAAAAATCACCTATAAATATTTCTACTCTGAAACCTGCTGATACAAATAATTATCGGCAAAAGATGTTAAGCACTAACAATGATAAAGATAATCCTTACCAAACAAGTCAAATAGGAAACTCCACACTACCTCCCATAGAAAAACTTAACAGTCAGGTACAAAATAGCAAACACAACGATGAGGCTTCTGGAATAGGGAACTCTCAGGAAAATAAACAAACTAATTCTAAACAGTAAGCTGAAGATCAAGTTCCCAATATAGAAATAGAAAATAATAAAAAAAAAATTGTTGTAGTCATAAGCAATTTGCAAATTGACCTTGCGCATCCAATTATTTTACACAAAAAGATCAATAGGCGCTTACCAAATATAGGTTTGCTAGCATATCCAACTCAAAGACTTAACGAAATAAAATTATATTTCAAAGGTAAGACGAGTAAAGATAGGTTTGTAAATACTTTCCAAGAAAAACATTTTAGCCCAAAATCAAAATTCAGTATCTTTGATGAAAAGCAAAAAAAAGTATCAAAGCCTCTTACATGTGTGATTAGAGGAATTCCTACCTTCATGCGAATTGATGAACTTAAGAATTATCTACTATATGATAACGTTCCAATTACTAATGTTACTAGAATTCAAAATGATAACGGCCCCTTTCCACTTGTGCGAGTGTTTACAAAGGACCCCAACCCTAATTGCAAACGGAATAACCATTGGTTACATCAGATACAGGGTAGAAGAGTCTAAGACTTCTCGAAGACATTTACCATGCAAAACATGTTTACAATACCATATTGGGAAAACATGCAACAAAACACAAATGCCGCATCTTTAAATGCGGCAATTTTCAGCTAAGTATGACATGTCAAATACAAATTAAAACTTTCTGCGCAATCTGTAAAAAAGATGGGTATAGAACTGGTTCTTCTACATATCTACAAGGACCCAAGCAAGTAGCCCTATCTCTCCGGAGAAAGTTTTCAGATCAGCTAACAATAAACCACCAACGAACTTTCCAGATCTTTTTAAAACCAATAAACCAAATATTGATGGTGCTGAGAAAACAGACCAGAACAATACTTCCTTCTCTACAATGGTACAAAATTTAATCAAAGTAATTAATGAACAAACAAATATTATTCTTAAATGGGTGTCCACTGTTTTGGCCATGACTCTGCTTCACAATACTTTCCCCAAACTAAGCAATGCAATAAAAGCAGTCTCCGAGAAATTATTAGAATGTAGAATTAACATTATTAAAAATTATTAGATTTATTTAAAAAAAACCTGACAACAACAAACTTCATACAAATCTGGAATCAATCATAGAAAATATTGATGATGAATCCTAAATACCTTCAATCAGTCAAAACTGCCTCCATTAAATCTCTTAAATTACTATTCATTAACATTAACGGTATTCGCAATAAATTACAGGAAACAATTCAGCTTGCTAAAGATGAAAATGTCCATGCAATTATAATAATTAAACCAAACTGAAACCACCTACTTAAATGCTCCTGGATACAAAGTATATCGAAAGGATAGAAAAGAAGCTTCAGGGGGCACGATCATTCTGGTAGAAGACTATCAATTCTCAAGAGATGAATTTGCCAGATGAATTGCGGAATACTCTTCTCTATTACTCATCACTACAACAAATATAACTGCAACCTTATTCATTGCAATTTTGTATTCTCACCCAGGAAGAGTTATAAAACCCAGTTTATCACTCTTTAAACGCCTTGAAAAATTACGAAATTTAATAATTTTGGCTGACATAAATAGTCAATATAGTATGCTTAGGGATATAGTCTCTGATGACAATGGTAAGGCCCTTTTCAAATTACCTTCTCAATTCTCAGTTAATCTATCTTCAGGTTGGACCAACTCGTATTGTCAATGCAATAGAAACTGCTCCAGACAAAATACTACTAACGCCTCCTACGATGAATAAACTCTCAAATTTTAAATTAAACAAAAGTTTTCCATCTGATGACAATGGAAATTTACTTAACATTTAACATTCAGATTGATAGTAAAGATCTCACAACTACTTACAAAAATTAAAAAAGCAGACTGGAAAAAATATGAAACAATAATTAATAACATCATCAACCAGTATCACTTCTCTTTGAAACACTTGCAGTTGACAAATCCAATCAACCCATAGTCAATTTATTGAAACAGGCTGCCAATGAATCAGTACCTACGAGCAAGTATATTCCAGATACTGAACAACTTCCAGTCAACAACATTTTTAGTTTAATAAGACTTATAAGGGATCTTACAAGACATTATAGCCAACGAAACAATATTCTAAAAACTAGCATAAATAAACTTCAGAAAGAAACCAAAACTGAAATTGGCTAGTTCAGAGAATTTAAAGAATTTTATTTCCAACCTTTCTGAATCATATAGACTCAACCCTCAATCTTTCTGAAAGATTATTAATAGAAGACTAAATAGGAAATCTAAGCACAAATCCTTACCACATAAAACAGATAATATAGAAATCACCTCGAAAAATATCCTACTCGATATTTTTTATCAAAAATATAATAACAAATATAGTGAGCATGTGTTCGGCAAAGTTAATGGTATTAAAACTTCTTAATTTAATTAGACAAATTATTTCACATAATGAGGATGTCACCTTCTTAGACAGAAATGATGACCATTTAGGAAATTTATATATCTTACTGCAAGATATTTATATATCTACTGATGAAATTTTTTTGTTCTAAAGAAGAAGAAAAATACTGCACCTGGACCTGATGATACCGTACTTACTACTATTAAAATCTCCTAAATCCTTACTCTCTATTCTGGCCGCACTCTACAATTCAACGCTCAGGACTGATTGTGTTCCCCATTCATTGGAAAGAAGCATTCACCATACTAATTCCTAAACCTAACAAAAGCTCTTCAAACTCAGATAATTATCACCCTTTAATTTTGACAAACAAAATTTCAAAACTCTGCGAAACAATCTTAACCCACTGACTATCTAAATATTTAGAAGAAACTGACCTACTTTCTCCAAATCAAGTAATATTCAGAAGGGGAATTGCTACCATCGATCAATTACTTAAGATAACTACAAACATGCAATTCGCATTAGACAGAAGATACAGAGCTGGTGCCATATTCATGGTTTTGACCAGTGCTTTCGATACCGTTATTCATGATGGCCTTATATTCAAATTACACAGACTTCAATTACCCAAACATATATTAGATGGATAGCTATCTTTTGGAAAGACAGGGCCACCCAAATCGAGATAAATGCAGACCTCAGTAAGGTCATCCACATTAAAAGGGAAGTACCACAAGGAGCTGCCATGAGTCCCATCCTATACTTAATATATGTCAATGACACTCCACTTCCGATAGATAACTATACAAAATTAGGTATATTCGCAGACAATACTGCATACTGGTCCACTGACAAATCCTCTAAAGAGGTAATCAGTATTAGAGAAACAATCATTGAGGAATTTGTTTAATGGTGCAATACCTGGCTTCTAACTTTAAACGAGAACAAGACTAAACTTATACTATTCTATTCTTCAGGACTTAATACTGTTCGGGACAAAAGAAAAATACTTGACCATAAATAATACTAGGATTATACCTACCAAATTCTTTAAATGTTTGGATGAACTTTGGATGAAAGGATGACATTCAAAAAACACATTCTCAGTTAAGCAACTAAGGTCAGCAAGCACAATCCTCATTAAGATCAATCTTCTGCAAAGACAATCTTTTCGTAAAAATAAAAATGCATATATACAAATCAATAATCAGAACTAAACTCGACTCACTTTGTTAAATCATTAAATCATTTTTAAATCCATAACAATCCACTCTTGCTTTTCTTTTTCTATGCAGCCTGAAACTGTAATAGTTCCAAAATTTCTATCTTAATCCATTTCCACTCACCTTTAAATTTAGATGACTGCGTTTGGAATATTTTTAACATGAAGGCACGTATTTCTTTTTGTACACAACTGTACAAGAGACATAAATCATTACACAGTTTAAACAAAATAAATTAATGCATACACTCATACTAATAAAATTAATGACAAATATACACATGAATATTTACAACATAATAAATATTAGAAGGTTATCTAACAATATCTTATCAAAGTTTTAATGTCATCATCTGTTAATATCCTTTGCAATTAAAATGTTTCTTTGGCTGTCTTACTCTTTGGGATCTGCGTAACACTGGTGAAGCTGGATTTATAACAGGTTCCCTTGAATCTAAATTCCAGCAATCTAAATCTTCTGAGTGCATGATTACGATGTTCGGCTCTTTTGTTTCAATAGGTCCTAATTGATGAAAGTGTATTCGACGCCTCCGCCCTTGCACATCCACTTCCAGCATGCGAGAACCAATTATTTTTACCACTTTACCTTTCACAAATTTCGGTAATTATTTTTGGTAAAATCTTTATATATACCCAACTGTTTACTTGTGGTAATTTGACTTGTTCTGTCGTATTATTCACTACACTTTCATCTTTCTTATTAGGTGACCAAATATCGAACCTCGTATTTGGATTATACGATAAAATTAGTTGTGCTGGTGATTTATTCTCTAATAATGGGGAATTGACGCGACGTAAATCACTTTGGATTTTCTTCAATACTTGATGCCAATTTGTTGAATTGTGCTGATTTACATGTTTCTTCAATGATTCCTTAACTTCTCGCACCTGTCTTTCGGATGCCCCATTACTAGGTGGATGATACACTGGGGATTTCTTTAAAACTATACCATGATCCTTACACCATTGTATAAATTGTGAAGAGGAAAACGGTGGGCCATTATCTGTTATTAACACAGTAGGATAACCTAAATAATCACAAAATTCCTGCAATTTTTCAATAGTTTCAATAGCAGCTGTTCAACGATACCACAAGACGTATATATATACTGGTCTACCGGTTTCTGTAAGATCACCGAAGTCAAGCAGCTCTGGGTCTGGTCAGTGCTTGGACGGGTGACCGTTGCAGTACTCCAGATGGTGTTGCCTGTGCGGCAAATTGGGGAGCTACCTGAATAAAGAGGTAGCGATCACAGTTGAGAGCTTTGTCTCTCCTCTCCCAACACGTCTGGTCAGCGTGGGAGCAGTAGACCACCTACTCCCTCCCGGAGAGACCTCATCCAGTAGTGGATTGAATATGGCTGTGCATTATATTTAAATACTCGCTTCGCTTCGCTGGGAGCGCTGCCCCCAGATCCCCATAGGGGGCTGCGCCCCCAACTTCAATGCTTTTGAGAAGGTGCGCCTCCTTTATCTTAACCAAAATCTCCCTGCAGCACTACACCACCATGGTGTCCATCTGCACCTTCCCACTGCAGGCTGCACCCCCAAAGGGGAGGTTTGCCACATTTATTGTAACCTACTCATGATCATACACCTTCAAAGAAAATTTCGTTTCATAGAGAAACGATCTTCAGTGATTTGGAAACTGGGTTTTCGGGGCGGTCATTTTGGATCCAAGTTGACGATGGTACCTTCAAATAAAATTTCATCTATCCAGCTCAAACGGTGTGCAAAATGGGAATTTGGGCGGCCATTTTGGATCCAAGATGTCAACGTTTTCCAAATGTTGTAATATTTCTCTAAACTACTCATCATAATGTACTTTTATGCCAAATTTCATATCTCTAGCTGAAACGGTGTGGAAAATTGATTTTTAGGTCCGCCATTTTGGATCCAAGATAGTGTCTTTGGACACAGCATGTAATGTTTTAGTAACATGCAAGTGATAATGTAACTTGTTGCCAAATTCCATATTTCTAGCTGCAGCCGTTTAGGCTGTGTATTCTATACAACAATGGGTTCGGCGGCCATTTTGGATCCAAGATGGCGACGTTTTCAACATTTCGTAATATTTTCTTGAACTACTAGTGACAATACACATTTATGCCAAATTTTGTATCTCTAACTCAAACGATATGGAAAGTAGATTTCTTGCTTCCGCCATTTTGGATCCAAGATGGAGTCTTTGAATTCATTAGGTAACATTTTTTTAATCAAACAATGATTTGTACCTCTATGCCAAATTTGATTTCAATAGCCTCAGCGGTTTAGGCTGTATATTCTATACAACAATAGGTTCGGCGGCCATTTTGGATCCAAGATGGCGACCGATTTTCTCATTAACGAACCTAACCGAGCTATTAAGCCTAGAAACAACATGTAAAAATTAGGTTCAAATATCTTCAAAATTATGGCCGCTAGCGTGTATATATATAAACAGTATAGAGATCTTCAAAATCTACCTAAAACGAGATAAAAACAAATTTACTACATTACAAAATTTCGATTGTCCACGATGAGAAGATGCATTGATGTCAAATTAATACTTATAGTTGGTCAAATAGTGACTTCAAGGTTGGTCAATATCAATAGTGACTTCAACTGGTTTGCAATATCTCGAGGATAGTATGTATTCGTAGATTTCTAATAATACTCTACTAAAGTAATAATGAAATAAAATTTAAAACATGCTTAAACTCAGTGCATATCTAAAAGTTAATAAAATTGTATGTTACTTGAAATACTATTCGATGTAGTCTATAATAAACTGTAGTGCATTTCACCATATAATTGTATTTTCATTTACAGTGCTATCCATTTCTAAAACCATCACAACTGTGTATAGGGGTTCCTATCAATATTTTCGGCGCTGTTCATGTGAAATATCGTAATAATGACATATATTTTATTTCTCTGCATCGATATATAGATCTAATTTCTTCTCTGTGATATCAGATCTTGTCATGGTCTATTTCGTAATTCGAAATCGATGTGTACTCAGTCAGAAATTTCATAAGCTCATGTGAACAACAATTTTGCTCATTCAGACTGCAAATACTAATAACAGCATTCTCTCTCTCTCTCACGCTCGCGCCATTTATGTATGATAATCTACGAAATACCACTACATAACCCCTCCCTGTTTTTCAACCCCTTTCTGTCACGAAACAATCCCAGCTCAAATCTAGCAGTGTCTGGATGGCGTTGGCCCCTCCACACACTTTTGCAACAATCTGGGTTCGGTGGCGGCGACGAGCAGTAACACAAGAACACATTTCGATTCATGTTTCAGGTTCAATTATTACACTAATTGTTGTGGTGGCCAGAAACACGGCTTTCCAAGTGGGCATTTCCCGCATATTTTCATTCACAGTCGAGCAAACTTTTCACGGATAGTTAAACTGCTATTCAATCAGAATCGTCGTATAAAATGATTTGACTAAATAAAAAGAAAAGGCAGAGGGAGAATTAAATCTCACGGTGGGAGAGGAAAACAGGAGATGTGGGAGTTAAAGGGTATGAGGAAAGCAGTGGAAGAGAAGAGTGAAAAAATGTAGTACAATAGACTGAGAATTACCGAAAGGAAGCAAATAATGAAATCAAGAAAGAATTAATGTAAAACAGATAATAACAGAGAATAAAAATCATTACATTCGTATGTTTTTTAAATCCTTCATGAAACACCAAATATGTTCAACTTACTTGTTCGAGTTTCTATACTGTTTTAGATGGCGTAAAAATGTTAGTAAAATGTATTTATTTATTCATTTCAATTACATATACATGCAGACAAATAGACTCACACTGACTTACAGATCAAACGAGCAAAGAAAAATATATTTCGGTGTGACAGATATAAGAATCAATCACGGTTGGTTACTAAAATTTTAAGTTAAACTGACTTTGAACAAAATGAGTACAGTTCATCTAAAACTCAAGTCACAAAAACTTGGTAAAACTGCGTCTCTCAATTCACTCTCATCTCCATACGAGCTACGCTGAATCCTCCCCCACTTGTGTTACTATAGAAACAAGCTTGTCAAATGTGCAAAACAAAATGTCCATCACACTTTCAATTAAAATATATACAAGACCGTTTGAAACGCTTTACAAACTTTCATAGATCTCATGATAACATTTACCGAGAATTCAACTTTAGAAACATTCAGATAGCATATGCTTGGTACCTTACAATGATGAGTTTATAGGGATGAGTCCAATATCATAAGGATGAGTTTATTACTCCCATAAATTGAAATTTGTCCGGGGAAAGCCATATGTCATGGACGATACTAAACCAAATTGTTTTTGAATAACTATTCAGACATTTAGCATTGATGTTTGGGCTCATGTTCCTTTGTCGATACGGACACCGTACTTTCTCTTACAGCCACCGGAATTCGACAACCTCAAGAGGACTGTATTGCTTGTTTTGGTGTCAGGAATAACCTCCCGACGTTTGTCACATCTTTGTCTTAAATTCCACTGGTCAGGAGGCGATTTTGGATTCCAAGTTGGCAACCCTGTATCTCGAAAACGAGGCGGGGTAGAACCCACGTTTATTGGAACGTTCTTTCATCTTTTGTTGTCCGAAACGCACCTGTGACGTTTGGCCAACATGTTATGACATTTACAACTTTCAACTTTTATCGCGTTACGAATATCATCACCCCTACCCCTACCCGCCCCTGAACCTCACTACGGTAATAATTGCAACCGAGATGTGTAGTATTCTTGTTCCTTCCCTCCGGCAAACTTCTTCCTTGCGTTCCGTTTCATTACTACATGACATAATGCGCCTATGATTATCACAGTACGACTGGCAACGTTGCATTTTTCGTTATCATTGAGCGCTCCACCAGTGTAGAGCCCAAACGGCTGGACCGATTTAGAAAATTCAACTACTTTAGATTGTAAACCGATCGTTTCCAGCCACTTTTCGCTCTTACATGTTTTCGTAACTGCACTCATAACTAAGTTGGCCTATGACAAGGGACTTTTGTTACACCCTGTATATATATATATATATATATATATATATATATATATATACGCATTATAAAATTTAATAAGATTAGTGGCCAAGGGCACGTGTAGGTTAGGTAAGTCAGATATTTTTTTATTGCACACTCGATAAACTCGTGTTTTTTAAGCTTTCGAAAATAGGACTTTCTGTGTTTAGACGCTAGTGTGCGTTCAGGCTTTCGTTCTGCAGCGGAGTTTCCATCGGAGAAAGCTGGTGCGTACTACAATCATGTCGAATTTAGTCCACTCCTCCCGGCAGGCTTTCCAGAGATCGTCAACGGTGCGAGGTCGTCTGCGTCCAATGACCCTTTTCAACAACTCAAAGGCACAGACATCCATTGGAGAGGTGCCAGGCGACTTAACAAGGATATCGCTGTAAGAAATGGCATGCATTCCCGTTTCCGTCAAAACCTGCCGGGTTGAAGCAGACGTATGGCTTGACGCCTTATCCAGACGCAGCCATATCTTATGAGTGTCTGCGCCATAAAGAGCTAAACAACAGGATCAAGACAGCCGTCTGATAATAAGCTGAGTTGACTTCGGCATTTTTAAGTACGCGGCGGATGGTTACTTGCCATTGTAACTGAATCCTGCAATGATCAAGAAACCTTTGGGGAAGCTTTCTTTCGTTTCCTTATACCATGGTTCTTAATCTTTGTTCCACGTAGGTGGTAATATTTTGCCTCGAATTTGTTGCAGTCACTCAGATAAATGTATGACTGATCGAAAATCACCACAAACTTCCACCTTTCACGGTCAAGATAGCGTGCGACTGTACGTGGCACGTTCAGCAATGTGGTGTGGGTGTGACAAGAGCTTATGAGCTCGAGTTTTACGCCGTTTCTTTAGATGCAAGTGTCGGTTGTTAACGGTGTTACCGCTTTTATAGAGGGACCCAGTCGCACTGCAATGTCTCTCTGTTTTGTTGAATTGGGACCAGCGACAAGGACCTTCACTTTCTGAAACATCTGCGGTGTACGGCTCATAGCGAGCCGTGGACTTGTCTGTTTCTTGCCCTCTAGAATAAGGACCATTCTATCCTTAACATTTTAATTAATTACACAGTAAATGACTTTCTTGGATATAGTAAAGAAACCTCTTACACTACTCTATAATCTGGGAATTGGAAAGGGCTGTAATACCTATCTCAAGAATTCCAGTATCTCAAGTAGCAAAATGCCGACCAAAGACGGGGGGGGGGGGGGTTTGTCGAGCCGCCGTCGGGATCCTGACTACTAGTCGAAAAATAGTTAGGGGAAGGTCGGCGCCGATTCATAAGTGACGTTTGGTCGTCGGGCCATTTTGCTGTGCAAGTGACCTATATCGAAGGTGCTATCATAACATCACAGTTTCACGTGTATTACATTATAAAATTAGGCAACTTTGGCTCAGGCCGGGAAAGGAGATCGAAAAGGAATTGCTATCTGAACATCATAGTTTTAAATGTATTACATTATTGAAGAAATTGTTTTTATCATTATGAATTACGGCCTTCAGGCAACTTTGGCTCAGGTTGGGGTAGAGTAAGGGAATTGTGGCGATCAAAGCTTATTTTGTACGTACTGTCCCGGATTTTTTCTGGGGAAATCCTGGAAAAGCTCAGTGATAATGGCCGTCCGCTGGGATTGTTTTCTGCACCTTCCGAATGCTAAGCCAGCATGCCAGCGGTGTGCTACCATGACTTGTTTTGACTTATTTTCCGTGTGCTTAGCATCTTGAGTGTTCTTATGAGAAATGATGTCAAGCTATTTTGAAATTAAACATATTAAAATGGTCTTTAGGGAACTCGGGCTCAGGTCAGGAGGGGAAAGGCTTCGAAGGTATTGTCTTTGGATTGATTTTGACGTGGTGAGATTTACCTAGCCAATGATGAAACTATCATCGTGGCGACGACCCCTCGTTAGGATGGTCGGCTACCGGTACCGAACCCCGGGCCTCCGAATTCAGATGGCAGCGCTATTTTTACCAAGGCACTTCGGCTAGGTTTGATTTGTTTTTATAGGATATCTGACAGTACGTTGACGAACTTATGAGAAATAATTACCCGGTGTGACTAAGGAGAAACTCCGGAAATCTTGTCAGGACGGCCGACCGGTATCCAACGCAGGACCTCCCGAATACCAAACCGGTGCCCTACCGAGAATCTATGATGACTTGGTTTGATTTCTTTTTATAGGATAGATAATGGCTTAGTGCACTTACGTACTTATGAGAAATAACTCTCCGGTGTGATTGAGAAAAATCGCAGGAAAACCTTAGTCAGGATGATCAGTTCTCTGAAATGCAAAGCCAGTGTGGCCCTATAAAAAACGCGTGGTTTATCCTAAACGCGCATTACTTGTGTATATTCTTGTTTCGTAAATCCAAATTAAATTTGAACACATGCATGGGCCGGGCGAGATTCGAACCCGATTACCTGGCCACTGCTGATTTGAAGTCTGTGACATGACTGTCTGAAGTATAGGAATTTTGAATTTGAATTCAATAAGTCGATACGAAGAAAAAAGCATTCATCCCAAGACTTCCAAACTATTGCAATACGAATAAGCAGAGGCAATAGTCGGCCACAGGATCTTATGCAGTGTGATGCTAAGGGTTTGTGGTTGTCGGCTATTATGGATGCTAAGGTTTTTCGACTAGTCATTTACCATTGAACAGATTGATAGAATGGCCGGCCACCGGGATCGAACCCAGGACCTCCCAAATCCAAAGCCAGTGCTTTAACACTAAGTCAACACTGTTCTGGCAAATTAGTTTCAAATAGTCTAAGTGTACTCATAAACCTAACTTAGCCGACCTCTAATTTCTTTTTGGTTTGATTTTAATTTTACTATGTGCGAGTATAACACGGACAGGCTAGAGTCTCAAACAAAGCAATGTGAAAAAATAAACTTAGAATTTGAATTGAAACATTTTTGTAATCTGATGAGACTACAGCCTTCAGTTTTGATAATTTTACACTAAATACATTCAGCCTGTAACGGAAAGTAAGTAGTGAGAAACTGGTTTCAGATTAGGAATTTGAACGATTTTCAGTTACAGCCTTTGCACATGGTAATTCTATACTATTTAGCATTCTGTAGAAAAAGCATGTGTTACTCCTTTTTTCACTTTTTATACCCATACCACTCTGTAAACTAACGCTAAAACATATATTTATACTACTGTAAGCAGTCCAATAAAATGTAGTAATTCAACCAGACCTGTCCAATTTTTTTAAAAAATGAATAGAGGCCGTGAAAAACTCCACCTACACATTCCCAATTTTGACTTTACACTTACCAAACAGAAAATTTTACTGTTCCCTGGACCTTTTTTCACTAGGGCATTCCCAATAACCAGTTACAATGCTCAGATTCCGGGCCCCCCTTATGGTAGAACTATGGATCTATGAGTAGACTATGCTGATTCAATGAATATAAATATATGATTAGAATAAGTTAAAAGTGTAGTGATGTCAATTTCTAATGAAACTGTTTGTCTTGTTACAGATTTGAGAAGCAGAAGCTATTTTTGAAATACATACATTCACAAGAATCTTGGTACATCTTGGAAAAATAATACAAGGTCATTAACACACATAAAATAATAAATGGAGACTCACTTAAGTGGTCACAACCGTACTCCCTTGCACGCAACCTTCCAAGTTCACCATGTCTCAGACACTGATGTTGGATAACAACACTAGCGCCGTGCGCGCTAAGTGGCAAAAGCAGCGTACCACTCAAAGCTAAATGGTACCACCATATCTTGATGGCTATTAGAACTTTGTCGACTCATTTCGTTTTGCTATTATTACGTAGAAATTGCTTGGACAAACAGAAGTGTTAATGTAAATAAAGAAAGGTGCTATTGTCAGAGTTCGTAAAGAAAGAAATAATATATCTTAACTGTTAGTTAAAAATTTGGTTGAATGTATCTTAAAGGAAAAGAAAATATTGTTTGTTACCAGAACTATTTGGTAAAAGAAAGAAATAATAATGAACTCATACAATTGCTTTCAAAGCTGAATATACTGTCGGACGGTTATTGCCCAACGCAGAAAGAAAATATTGTTTTAACAACTGAAAGATATAATTTCTTGTTTGATTTGTTTTCAAATGCATTAGACAAATAATGTACGAAACTAATATTGTTATTTTTCTTGTTACAGATTTTGTAAAGCTGCGTTTTACATAATTCCATTGACAGTGCTGTACCAGGAATTTTGTTGAGGTGTGTAATTGATTTATTACGCATTTACTTTACGTAAAGAAATAAAATTCAGAGGAGATTTGCATCTCACAAACCACCAGAAGTTTGTTTTATAGACTATGGCATTTAGCCGTCTCATGCTTACATCTGTGGAAGGAGATAGATGGGAAGGAAGATGGTAATTCGTTCTAAGGCACTGGAAAAGACATCCTCATGTTGTAAATCATTTAAAGTATGGTGCTTTAGCGTCTTTAGCTCAAATTAAGTGTAATAGGTAGTCACCCAAGGCCTAAGTTTCATATTGCAGCAAAAAACCATGGAAAACTATTAAATATATAAAACTGCTGTATTTATGTTCTTTAACAATCTAAGGCTGAGACTTGGATAGTTGAGGAAAAAGTAGTTGGTCAAAATGGTAAGAGAAGTAGGGACCAAATTCACTGTCTACAAAATACATGGCCACCAGTCTACTAAAATATCACACAATTTGTATAGAGTACAAACATAAAGTCGTAAGGTCTTTAGACAACGCTGACACATGCCAATTAAAAGTCTTTACTCGGTATGTTTGAATTTGTAGGAGCGACATTACAGCTTTATTCAGTGAAAAAAATACATTAGACAAATACGATACTATTTTTATTTATTTATTCTTTTCCCAGTGCGAATCAGAGGTTGTACGCACTTTTATCTACATCTCATTTTTTACACAAGTTGCAAATCTTCACATTTTCTCTACATGAGCACATACCAACTTTCTCCATATCTGTATATACACTAATACGCTGATGTACACAATACACATGATTATAATAAGTTGAAAACAACACAAAGATAGACCAATAAACATTTTTACATAAATCTTCAACTTTCATAATTTATCCTGCCACCCCCAATTCCTTCCAACGCTCCTCCCTGACCATAGTGGTATACTGCCCCACTGCTTTTATAGTCTTCGTTTCCATCCTGTCCTCCCCTTTTATTGCTCCTAATATTTCACCCTCAGTCAGATTTCCCAGAAGTATTTCTCTGGTTTCCTCCGTTCCCTGACACAAGAAAAGAAGATGTCTTTCGCTGTCCTCCTCACCACACAATGGACATAAGGGTTTACCTTCTTCATTATTTCTTCGTATTTGATTCCAACCACCTAATCTAATCCACGCAATACCCCCCCCCC